>CM070873.1:56523226-56555726 GCA_036365515.1 Torymus aiolomorphi
GCAATTTGTTTTCTTTACTACATGGGCAGTAGAACCATTAACGTCCTATCCTACAACTTTTTTTTCAAAATTGAATTTCTCAAAAACACCACCTTTTTTTCGTGAAATTTGGATATGTTTTTTATGGCCAAATAAACTAGCTTTCTACCAAACGGCAGCGTGCCATCTTTCTTCGTTCGGAAGATACACCCTCACAAAGATAATTGCGATTTCTACACGTTTAAGCCTCATATGCGTTATGTATAAGCTCGTAATGTAATGTTTTAGATAACTTTAAACATAGATAATAGTAATAGTTTTGAATTTTTAATCGGACTTCAACGAGCCAATCTCTTATGCGTTAGTCGAATGTCTATTCTCAAATCGAGAAAGGTAGCTTTAGTTTAAGCTTCCTCCTCTCTCGATAAGAATTTTTTGACAAACGGCGACACACATAAGAGAAAAATTTTTTTAAAAATGAATAACTATTAATTTCGGAATAAAATATAATATCGGGGAGTTTCGTCCTTGTCGTACTTGGTGGACTCGTCAGGAAGACCCAAGTAGACATATCTTCGACTCCAAAATAATGAAATTACTGTGAATTCTTATAGTGTGTAAGTTGTAATTTTATATGTGGATTTGAAAAATTGGTTGCCATCTAGTGTTAAAAGGTTGGAACTAAGATTATACAAGGAAAGGCATTTTAGTGTCCGAATGCCATTTGATTCTAAATATGTTGTAAGCGCTCGTGGTGCTATCTTAATAGTTTTGAATTTTTAATCGGATTTCAACGAGCCAATTCCGATTAAAAATTTCGATTAAAAATTCAAAACTATTAAGATAGCACCACGAGCGCTTACAACATATTTAGAATCAAATGGCATTCGGACACTAAAATGCCTTTCCTTGTATAATCTTAGTTCCAACCTTTTAACACTAGATGGCAACCAATTTTTCAAATCCACATATAAAATTACAACTTACACACTATAAGAATTCACAGTAATTTCATTATTTTGGAGTCGAAGATATGTCTACTTGGGTCTTCCTGACGAGTCCACCAAGTACGACAAGGACGAAACTCCCCGATATTATATTTTATTCCGAAATTAATAGTTATTCATTTTTTAAAAAATTTTTCTCTTATGTGTGTCGCCGTTTGTCAAAAAATTCTTATCGAGAGAGGAGGAAGCTTAAACTAAAGCTACCTTTCTCGATTTGAGAATAGACATTCGACTAACGCATAAGAGATTGGCTCGTTGAAGTCCGATTAAAAATTCAAAACTATTAAGATAGCACCACGAGCGCTTACAACATATTTAGAATCAAATGGCATTCGGACACTAAAATGCCTTTCCTTGTATAATCTTAGTTCCAACCTTTTAACACTAGATGGCAACCAATTTTTCAAATCCACATATAAAATTACAACTTACACACTATAAGAATTCACAGTAATTTCATTATTTTGGAGTCGAAGATATGTCTACTTGGGTCTTCCTGACGAGTCCACCAAGTACGACAAGGACGAAACTCCCCGATATTATATTTTATTCCGAAATTAATAGTTATTCATTTTTAAAAAAATTTTTCTCTTATGTGTGTCGCCGTTTGTCAAAAAATTCTTATCGAGAGAGGAGGAAGCTTAAACTAAAGCTACCTTTCTCGATTTGAGAATAGACATTCGACTAACGCATAAGAGATTGGCTCGTTGAAGTCCGATTAAAAATTCAAAACTATTAAGATAGCACCACGAGCGCTTACAACATATTTAGAATAGATAATAGTATATTATGCACCAAGGGAATAAGGTGAGCTGTGTGCTCCCTGCGTGAGAGTTGTTGCCCGAGCGAAGCAAGGGCGACAAACGCGCAGTTTCGCACAGCCTACTATATTCACGAGTGCAATATACATTTTTTTTAACACAACTACCGTAATATCCATTCTCATTTTTCGCCGAAGAGGAGAAAAAGGCTGTACATTTATTCCCTAATCTCATTCTCATTTCCAGCGCAACGCACATTTTGTACCCGAGCCGAAGGCGAGCGTACATGTGCGTGGCGCTGGGAACTAGAGTGGGGGTAGGGAATTAACGTAGCACTTTTTTCCATCTCGGCGAGAATGAAGTACTAACTTTACGATGTGGTGTGTTAAAAATTATTTTTAAAGTAGTGTCACATAAGTAGAAATAAGTAGAAGAGTCGGTATAAATCAACGTCCAATATAAATAGAAGTAAAAAAAGTACATTTATTTATTTGATATATTACACTTTTAAATTCGGTATAATAGTTAATAATATAAGACAGTCTATCATACGTATTGATCAACATTGAACAGTGAGCCATTCGTGGGTGTTTGTTTTTCTCATTCGCCTTTCGACATTCACAATTTCTGCATCATCAGTCTCTCGGATAACTTGCCAAATATGACTATCGCGAATGCCATTAATCGATCGAACTTTTTCCCATTCCTCGGTCTTTTGAAGGCGAAAATTTTGCAATTCTTCGGTTTTCAAAAGTATAATTCTTATTTTGCTGGTATACTCACTGACATATTTTACAAAATCGTCAGCATTTTTAATACGTTCGCTGAGTGGTGCAGACAAGTTATGAGTTGTAGCAAAATGTTTTAATAAGCCACCGATGCCATCGCACGCACCTTTTCCATGCCCAGTTGCAGAAAAAATCCATTTCGCTTTATGGAATTCTTTTCCCAATTCATAAAATTGAAATCTGTTCTTGAAATGACTGGCAGCACCGTCAGATATTATGGTAATATCATTTTTCCCATCTGCAGTTAGTTTCATACACTCATCTGTTATCAATTTGATAGCTGCTAAAGCGAACGCTGAATCGCGTTTTCTATCGTCACTCACTATGCCAAAACTCATAGTAACCTTTCCGACATAACACACCTATGTAAAAATAGAAATTTGTGTATTAGTCCAGTGATACCCCTGAATGGCATCTTGCTGAATGATGGCTCAATTTTCTGCAAAATCTCCGTGTAGAATTAAACGATTTTTACTCTAAAGTCCATCTTCTTTCTCAATCAAGTTCATTTCTGATTTGATTTCACGTTGCTGGAGCTCTTTCATTCGTCTATGTTTGCTCATTGTATTTGCGCAACTGTTCAGCTCTTTGACATAAACATCTAATGTGCAAGTTTTCTTTACAAGATCATTTTTTTCCCAAATTGCAAAAGTTATTTCATCAAATAGTAAATCTTCTTTCAAATGAAAATTTTCTTCGGTTATCGTTTTATCTTTGCAAATTTTACACTCTCGAAGAATACACGAATCATTTTCTATAGAGCAAACAATCATGGATAATAAGATCTCTTGTTTAAGTGTAAGAAACTCGGATTTACTCTTTTTTAACACAATTTTTAGAGTTGTTACGATAAGGGCGAAATTGGCGCAATAGACACATAAACAGGAATTGTTTAAAGGTTGAATTAATACCCATTTTGGTCACAATTGATAAATCTTGGATCTTGAAATTGTAACTTCTGGATTTTGTTTCATAATTAGATCGCAAATTTCCTTGATGCTCCGAGTTAGAAAACGTTTGATTCTTTTTCTATAACTCCATTGATTTTAACATTCATCACATCATTTTTGTTAGGACTTTGTCGGGAACAGTTCACATCGTCGTCTAGATAATATCTTTCAACTAACTCAATAACTTCAGTCTTCACAGGATTTCCAGAATATAGATCGGGCTTTTCGTATAAACCTTTACTTTTTACGAGCTTTTGTGAAGCTCTGATCATATAATCTGTGGTTCCTATTATGTACAATAAAATATAATTACTTGAGAGACTTGAAGGTACTACAGTCATCAATCGTACTTTTTCTATGAAAGTTAGATTTTCATTTTCTAACACCAAACTTAAGTTTTCATTCCATTCGTCGCATATCTTGCATTCATTAAACTCTAATTTCTGCCTCGAGACGTTATACAGTTTCCTAATTTTGCAATCAGTTTCTTCATAAAAAGTATCTAATAATTGCTCGCGCTTGCGATTAACGTAATTTGACAATGCTGTCGTGTCAATATTTGACGGAAGCTTGAATGGCGATTGAGACAATTTATTCTTAATGAGTATTTCATTCACTTCTTCATACAACTCAACACTGCAAATTGAGGTTTGAGAATCTGCCGGCATCGTAATTTGAGATTCAGGCGTTTGATTAGATGATGTAGATTCTGTTGGCGTTGACTCTCCTGCTTCTTTAAAAATTTCTTCAGATATTTTCTTGAGTTTTTCATAGCAAATTCCACACACTTTGGTATATTCTGTTATATCCTTGTTTTTATACTCGTTAGACATCAATAATCCATTTGCTACATCGCCAAGTAATTGAAATGGCCGCTTACTATCTTCATAAACGTACTTTTTATGAATACTGCCGATATCCGGACACTTCTGAGTTCTCTTGGAACTAAACTTAGCCTTTTGCATGTTTGTTGATATGTATCCGTATATGATTGAACGTATACGAAAAGTTATATAGTCAGGGTTTGTCAGCGAGAAAAAATAAATTGGAGTGACTCTTAATTATAGAGTCTCTGCACCAACCCACTCGCAAGTAAAGTTGATGCAAAATATGTTGTAAACGTAAAGTACGTTCGAGCAAATAAATAAAGCAATAACCGAGGTATAGGCAATAAGTAAGTAGTGCAAAAATAACGATTGACGATTAGGCAAATAGGCAAAATAATATTAGGCAAAATAATGTGGTAATAATGAGTAGATCGAGTGAGTGCCGCAGGCCCCTACTTGTATACTCGGGGTGATGTTTTTCATTAAATGTGGCGCGTTTGTGCTCGCCATCAAAAAATTATTACTATCATTATAGTAAAACAGTCAAAAATATATTTCATATCGTAAACCTCCTCACTCGTCCGCGCAAAGGACTTTATTAAGGTAGAGATCTTGAGGAGGATGATTGTGTGAACGTATGTATTATATTATTTTAATCGTCTATTAAATACTTTTCACTTGTACTTAGATTTATTATCTTTGTCGCTAAAATTTTTTTAAAAATTTTTTTAAGTTCAATAAAAGGCTGCGTACAGAAGGCGCGCACGCACCGCGTCGCAAGGAACAAAAATACGGTAATCAGTCTTCCATAGCAGAGGCAAAGGTAGAGAAAGAGAGATCGATTGCTCGTTTCAGGTCTAAATGATCGATTCCTCCTTCGGCTGCGGGGACTCTCCTCACTTTCATTATCAACTTCCGTCCGTCGAACTTAACGAGCGCGCCTCTGTAACTAGTTTGACATTCGCTTTGTAGGCATCGTTAGTCGTGCTCTCTCCACGATTTGACGGCGATAAGCTAAATGCGCGCTCGTGGTACAAGTTGTCCCCTATTTGCGTAATTCCGCATTCGGCTTTATCTCTCCCTCCTTACTGCTGTTTAATTTTATGCAATTAAGGCGAGCTTTCGGAAACTTGCGATGACCCGCGAAAGCGTAATTCGATGTTGTCGTTAGCGATTAATGTGTTTATTGCAGTGTTGTCTAATTGTTTCGGCGGATGGACCGCGAGTCACGGACCTGTTCGCGTCCATCGATTTTGATATACGTGTATATGTATACTTCGTCTCTCGGGTCGTTCTTATTCCGCCGGTATTGATGAATGTTTCGGGCCGAGTATATGCAACAGAGAGCTCAGTTGTTGAATAAAGAGATCGTATATTGGTGCGTTTATGCTAATTAAAAGGATGTATTATTGGGTGTATTATTCTGTAAAAATTCCGCGTGCTATGCGATATTTTCTATATCGAACTAGCCTTGAAATCAGATGATGAGTGCCCTAAACTAAACTATGGACTTTCAATGAACTGCCCTGAATCTTGTATTGCCACGTCCTGTGTTGAACAAGCTGACAAATGTACTGGCAATCCAAGTACAGGCCTCATAACTGATGATATTTCTGCATATTTAATCAGGTGTTTAATTTTTAAAGAGAATCCTTGTGTTTTCGTGAGACAAAAATAACAATCAGACACATGATCATTTTGTTCTTTCCACAATGTTGGCATAGAAAAATAAAGACTTCGTGATTCTTGACTCGATAATATTATTAAATAAGTCAAACATATTATGTCAGGATCCCACGATTTACCTAAATTGTTTGCAGCTTAGGAGTAAAACCTCGTCAGTCTTTTTCAAATAATACTCACTACATATATAGCAAAATTTACTAGGACCGTTAACACATTTATATTTTCGAGACATTCTAGAGCTGCTCCGAATCGCTATCGAAAATTTGTATCTAAAATCAGCTTTCAGAAAACAGAACCATAAAGAACACTCAAGCTTTGATAGGCCGACCTCTTAATATATATTCTATCTAGAAGCTAACACGCTTGGCTTCTGGCCGCGCTCTGTATACGCTCGTTGCTACTTTGTACATGGGTGACGAAAACGAGTATCCGACTAGCGGTCGCTACTTGTACTAACAAGAGAAGTATCCGTACTGGCAAATTCAAAACATTTCCAAAACTTTATTAAATAATAGTCCTTAATGTTACATTTACGAAACCATTTTTTTATCTGCTGAAAAGCCCTTTGCAAGGGTTAAAACCACCAATAAAATTTCCCCCCAAAAGTGTTTTTCTAATATTATATCTTAGCTTCTATTCAACTTTTTGAATCACCCAAAATGGAAGGAGATTCTCATAGAAAACAAGAAATCCGTAGTAATTTAAACATTGAGGATTGCATCCCTTATTTTTTAGAAGGAGAAATTATATTTTTTAGGCACGACCGCTGCTCGGGAGAGCCTTATAATTTCACCAGAGCGAAACTTGTCTGACTTCAAAAACTAACAATTTAATACAAGAAAAGTCTTTTCCAGCCAAAATGAGTGCGCTTTAAGCGTTTTCTGTGATGTATGTACGTCTGTACGCCCGTATGTATTCAAGATGCTCGATTATCTCAATGGATTTTCGACCGATTCCATCAGAATTCCGGAAAATAGCTGAAACATAATAGCTGAATTCGATCATTTAAATCCTGATTATGTATAAAGCCCCAACGAATATGCGCCAAACTATGGTTTGCCAAACCCGCCGCTAAATTATCAATATCCAGCTAAATCATGGAGTAAATAATCAAAATATAAGAGGTAATTTGAATTATTACAAAAAAAAAGATATGAATAAAAAAAATAATTAACAGATTCAGTACAGCATGAGTCAAATATGACTCATGAAATTTGCCATGCTTTAGATTGCTGTAAAACAATAAAATTCTAAAACCTTTGCCCATAACACTTTTTCCTAATAGACATAATAATACACATCATTAGCAATAACTGAAACTAAAAATATTTTCGATTACTCTCTATTCCTTGTAAACTTAATGAATTTTTTTCTTTTACATTATCCGTACTGAACTGTTCATAATATATAATTTAAAAATAAAAATCTATATTTATTTTTCTGTAGGATTTAGACCACGTGGTGTCAGAGCTAGTAGAAAGGTCCAGAATAGAATTAGGCAAAACAGGGACAACCCTTATACAACTGCTACAAATAATTTGGCCCTGTTTAAGTCAAACATGATAACGAACACAACAAATAATATTAGCATACAACAAGAAGAGCAGAGAAGAGCTAGACACAGGCGAAGATATTATTATAATCAAAACAATTATAATAACAAAAATTATAATAATGGTAACAATTATTACAATAACCACAATAGTTATAGTAATAATAATTATAATAATCTTCATGAGAATCTTGGATATGAAGCAAATAAAGAATATAATAAAGCAGGTAAAATATATTTTTTAAATTTATTTATGTATTAGAATATAAAAAATAATTTAATTTTTTTTTTCCATATGAATATGTAAAATGAAATAGATTACACAGGCCCACAAAAAAAAAGTATATTGCTCTGGGGTTGAGATAACGTTATTCCTATGTATTTTGATCCACTGAATACAAATCTGCAATAAAAAAGGGGGGTTGCCCAGTGAATTTCCAATATAAACTCAAAAAATCGTTAAAATACACGTTTTCTAGAGGTAAAGGTTTAAAAACAAAGAATATGATTTGTCTCGGGTTGAGACGACATTGTGAAGGCTTAAAAAAAGAGAATTTAATATGTCTTAACCTCATATTTAGACTTAAAGAAAAACTGAAGACAATAGCAGGCTGAAGGCGAATCTGAAGATGTTATGGTTATACCTCTGAGAGCGGGAAAATTTGGTAATATTCGCATAGTTGTCGTCTGTAAGTCCAGTATGGTGATCAGAAGATTACTGTAACAGAATTATTGACAAAAACCTGCATGAGGCCTTAAATGAAGGTGGTCTTATGAACAAGAACTAAATTGGTTTACGCTTGCGTATGCGTTTGTCATCGAATGACCTATGTAAAGGATTTCTATGTCGTTTTTTTGCCTCTGGGTTGTGTTTCTCTTTTCAGCATCTAGCAATAGTCTGCCATCATATTTATGCTCTAGTTTCCTTGTCATCTACGTTCAAATTCCTTCAGATCCTGAAGAAATCTTTCACCTTGCTCTTCACTAAAATCTCCAAGATTCCGTAGAAATTCATCAAGGTGCGAATCAAGAAAGTGGAGCTTCAAATTCATTAAGCAATCTAAGTTTAAAGTTTTCTACCTAGATTTATCTGAAATTTGACCACTGACCAGGAATTAGATAATAAGTTTGCCTTTGTTCGTCGACTCTCAGAATTCAAGAAAAAGCTTGTAACAATAAATATTAAATTAAGGCGGTCTTACACCTAAAAATTTTGAAAAAATCAACTTTTTTTTATTGAATTTTTTAATTATATATATTATTCTGAACCTAAAAAAACTAGTTTGGATCAAAAATTTTAAAAAATTCAAAATGATGTTGTTAAAAGAGCTTACTATCTTCAAAATAACGAAAAAATTGATTTTCCTTTTTTTGCCCTTTCTATAGGTTTCTGATATATATATATATATATATATATATATATATATATATATATATATATATATATATATATATATATATATATATATATATATATATATATATATATATATATATATATATATATATATATATATATATATATATATATATATATATATATATATATATATATATATATATATATATATATATATATATATTTATATATATATATATATATATATATATATATATATATATATATATATATATATATATATATATCTATATATATATATATATATATATATATATATATATATATATATATATATATATATATATATATATATATATATATATATATATATATATATATGGTTATTTCCATAATTGGAAAATTCTAAAAGTGCCCATTGAATTTCAAAAATATATGCCAAAAAAATAGGAAAAACATTCAGCCGCACACTGTAGACCTAAAAATGTCGTGCAGCCGAGCACATGAATTTTTGAAATTTTGACAATTTTCCAAAATCGGTTTATTTGTAGAGGTGGCTATTTTATCGTGCGCTAAGGCATCTAAATGGTGGATAAAACTTGGAAATATCATCCACTGTCAGTCTTACTTACTTTTATTATGTAGAAATAATTTTTTGTCCACTTAGTATAGATCACAATATGCAAAAAATAATAAAAAATAGCGTTTTTCGCAATTTATCATATCTGAATACCGGGAAAGCCTCTTTTGCACTAGAGCAATCATAAGTTCATGAAATTATCTTTAATGTGACCTATTTAAGAACCCTTTTAGAATGCCTGAGAGCCGAAAAATCGTCGTTTAAAAATTACATAAAATCTTGTTGAAGAGGAAAACTTTTCATTGCAGGAGCTCTGGTCGATTCCCAACGATTCATAAGACCTATACAACCTAAAGGTCTTTTAGTACTATCAAAGACCTTCAATTCGTACTGTTTTAGGGGATACAAACGAAAACAATGATTTTTACGTTTGATTCCATCTCTCTCACTCCTCACCATAATAGCAAGCCTCTTACTAGCCATTTTCTAACTAAAACAACTGGCCAACTTTGATATTTTGCTTCCTCCTAGAGGAAGCTTTGTGATAGTAAATTTTTGAGTTGTTGTAAAAACATATTGTAATTGTGTTCCGAGGTGTTAGGAATCAAAATACATGGTTTTTGAAAAATGTCTGTATGTGTGTGTGTGTGTGTGTGTGTGTGTGTGTGTGTGTGTGTGTGTGTGTGTGTGTGTGTGTGTATGTGTGTGTACGCCTGGATCTCAGCTTCTACTCGGCCGATTTTGACCGGACAGGTCTCATTTTTTTGTTTTTTTTGCGTGATGGCGGGTCAAAATCCGTTTTTTGATTGGGGCGATGCGTTTTTGTTTTTTTTTCAAATTTTCGATTTTCTCAAAATTGTTTTTTGATTTTTTTTAATGATAGGATCGAGTTATTCGAATCTGATGGGTAGCGTTCGAAAGAGAATTAAAATACCTATATTTTCTAAACAAAAAAAAAGTTTCTATCTATCACGGTTCTTTTGTTATTAACAAAAACGTGTTTTTTTTAGAAGCTTATAACTCCTAAACTTAACGGTCAATTTTTTTTAGAAAAATCATGATAATACAGAATATAAATAGCTATAATCTGTTAAAATTTGAATACATTCTGTAGGCTAGATTTTGAGTAAAAAATTGAAAAATGAAAAAAATCAGTTTTGTATGTCCAACGATTACAAGAGTAAAATTGACTTAATGGCTTCAAAATTCCTTTTAGAGGTAGATTTTTTATAGTTCTTGGTCGAGTTTTTTGGGCAAAATGATTGGTCCATAAATTTCAGAGATATTTGAGGTTAAAAATTTTTTGACATTTTTTTAAAATCGTAATTTCTCGAGAACGGCTCTCTGTATCTGAATGGGGTGGGTGGCATTCGAAATAGAATTAAAATACCTATATTTTCTAAAAAAAATTAATTTTCTATCTATCACGGTTCTTTAGTTATCATCAAAAACAAAAACGTGTTTTTTTTTTTAAACTCATAACTCCAATGATGTTATCATCAGTATATTATAAAAGTATATAGTATTGGCGTCAAAATGTAATATGTTTAAATTTTCAAGATTGAATTCTTGAGTTTAAGTATTCAAAACTGATGAATAATTAAAATAGTATAAGAGTAGGTGGCGCTCCGATCGGGGTAGCGTGTAGTGCAGTATGTGTTCCGGCCGGGTCCAACAAGCTGTGGATTAGTCACGAATCCCGCAGTACTGCATACACGCCTACACGGTGCGGTGCGTTGTGAGTACATATAAGGGATTTTCTAGTGCTTTGATAATTTGTCGCCATATTGGAAATTATAGGAAATTATATCATAGGAAATTATGGATTAGTTTGTCCCCATATTGGGAAAAAAAACACGTTGTTGTTAATAACAAAAGAACAATGATAGCTATAATTTTTTTTTTTCTTAAAAAATATGAATTATGACATATAAAAAAAAAACACGTTTTTGTTAATAACAAAACAACCGTGATAGCTATTTGTTTTATTATAAAATATAGATATTTTACTTCTATTTCAAATGATAACTTTATTTATCAGCTCAAAATTTATATAAATTTGATATAAATAAATAATAAATAAATAAATTTAAAAATTAACAATTTTTAATATTCATAAATGAATTTAATTATAATTATGCAATAAATTTTTTTAAAAATTATAAATTTTGTTATTAAAAATTAATTAAAGGAATCAACAAATTACGGTTGAGGAAGCTACGGGCCAATGAATTGGCAGCGGTTTTTAAATACTCATAAATAAGCTAATGTAAATTTGTGAAAAAACTTATTCTATTATTCTGTCTATTAATTGGTGAATATGATGATCAATGATCTTCTAAATTTATACAAACATAAGGATTTTAAAATATTTTCAAACTGCTGATAGATGTAATATAAATATATGTTTAATAATTTTATTGAATAAAATACTTTTATGCTCACGTTTCTGGTATTATTTGCTTTCTATACCCTGGTAGAAATGTTAACTAGAAGCTAGCTATTTTTCAGTTAACTTTATGGCTAAAAACTAACATTGCTTGTATTTCATAATTATCTACCAATCTGAAATAAATTATGGCATTTACACTTCATAAAATATGTATTTTAAGTAATAGTAGAACTTTTAGATGAATTATATTATTTTTGCATTATGATTTTTGCTCAAAATGCTTCTATTGAATTAACACGTTAGCTATAAAATATGGTTAATTTTCTATCAGGGTATTGATATAGATTTTACTTTCTATTATATATGATAAAATTCATCCATATGTAAGTTTTCTCGTGAAATCGAACCTTATAACATCTAAAAAACTGATATACGTATTTATGTAAGGTAGTATACAAAAAATATAAGTAGTAATTAATGACTTAAAAAAATCTAATTGATCTGCCATTTATGGTTTTGTATAGTTAAATATCAAATAAACACAGCAGGGTAGTAGGGATTTAGATCGCTTACATTTCTACTCTTGCTTGACTTTTATTTCATTATATTTAACTAACAAAGCAGGGATATTGGGTTTTGGATCCCTAGTAATTAATTGACAAAACAGTGTTATTGAATTTAGGTTTACAAGCTTGTAGCATGCAACTTACTGGGACTTGGCCATATTTTATCGATTACAATGTATTCTTAAATACGGCCCCGACTTCAAAAGTGTTTTGATCGAATATTCATACTGTTGATCGATTATAATGTAAATTTAGTACGCTTTTTTATAGATTAGTTCATACTTTATAGTGTATTTTTCGAAGTCGGTTATTTTTTTCCAAAAAATTTTTCATTTACAGGCATTATTTTTACAGAATAATACCACGGGAGATCGTTTGGGAGCTTTGTCGGGGTTTATGAATTAATTCGCTCTCTGCCGGAGAGAAATTTTAGAGTAAAAATTACCAAGGTGCCTTGGTAGCGCATGGATAGACTGTCAAAAGCCGTGATATTCCCAGGTTTCTAATACAATTTATAAGTTTCCCAGGAAAAACTACCATAACCACTTAAAAAAAATACCAAATTATCTGAATAAAAATTACCAGACACACTGGTAAAAATTGAGGTCTAGTCATTTTTACAAGGTAACCTAAGAATTTTTACTAAGAAAACTGATAAATTTTACCAAATAACCTGGTATTTGTGTACTCGCGCATGCGCACTGCGCATTATTGTGTTTCAGAAGATTGATACTAGAGGCGTGCGCGACGTTAAAATGAAAACAATACACATATTTTCAGTAAGTAATAACGGCGATTCAAATGACTGTTGGTAACAGCTTCCGTGGCGCAGTCGGTAGAACGTCGGACTCTCAACCCAAAGATCGTCGGATCGAATCCCGCTTCCGTAAAAATTTTTTTTCAGTTTAATGTTTTTTCATCCTTGTTTCTGTTTCTATTTCTATATTAAAATACTATATATCCATCAATATGGATAAAAAAAGTTAATTTTTTTAATTTAAATTAACTAAAAAAATTTTACCAAGGCACTTTGGTAAAAAGTTTGAAATTGTCAGTCTGTCCATCCATTACCATAGAAACTGGTAATTTTGTCTCGAATATTTGTAATTTTCACTACAAAATTTCTCTCCGTGTGCGAATGATCAGCGCAAATATATATAGAAATTAAAGCGGACGTTGTTAAATATGTATAGAGTTGCGCGAAAGTAAACCAACAAAATTCATTAATATATAAATGTAATATTACGCGTTTGTAAAGCAGCGCTTTTATATCCTGCCGTAATTTAATTGATAAATTATAATAATATTAATTCAAAACAAATAATTGCTGCTCATATAAATTATTATTCAAAAGCAGGCGATTTTCCGTATTTATATTGCCAACATCGGGCAGCTAAACACTTTAACAAATTAAACGCGTATTTCAATATCATTTGCGAAAAACATGCGTTATTTGCAATAATAACCACACGCCATTACATTTCACATCGAAAATCATCTGCAGCGATAAAAAAGAGAGAGAGAGAGAGAGAGAGAGAGAGAGGAGTACAACAACCCGGTCAACCCCCCGTAACTCGCGATTATTCGTCGTGTATACGCACGATACGTGCGTACAACCGGCGCAAAGCATTATCCCGACTAATTGAATTCCCGTGAGCGTGCCGTGCACCGATTGCAAAAAATTAAGCCTGCGCGCAATCGCGCGTCGCCCATCGCAAAGATAAATAACACTTAATATCCCGAGCGCGCCGGCGGCGCGTCCCTGCGATAACGGCGAGTTACAATAACGAGACGATTTACGTTATACATATGCGCGTATATGCGTATGTGCGCACGGCTCGTTGAAAATTAATCGCTTGACGCTTGACGCGCGAGCTCGTACGTGTACATGTATAGCAAACCTTATGACAGAGCCGAGAGCTTAATGTTTTTTACGCGCGCGCATAATGCGCGTAAAACGAGTGCGTTCAACATCGCGCAGTCGAATTTTAATTCGCGCGCGCGAGCGCGCTTTAAGCCGTCGCGACAAAAAGGGTTAAAGCGCGCGTATATATGCACGCTCCATTAGCTGCGCGGGCATCGCGCGTGTTATAACGTCGCGTGACGTGCAGGCGTGTAGGTTTAATGGTGGAGCGACGTTTACCGGTCACGTATAGTTGTGTCGGGAGTGCGAGCTGTTATGCAAAGAGAGAGAAGAGAGAGAGGGGGAGAGATAAGCGTGAAGGTCAGGTGCGGCTTTTTTGAAGTTATTTTTATCGGGTTTTCGAGGGCTTTCGAGTTTGTATATTTATCGATGGAATATGTGAGGTGTAACGAAACTATCTGAATTTATCGATATTTTTTCAAAAATTGCACGTCTTGAACGTATTTTTTTAAAATATTGTTATTTATATGTATGATTATATATAAATTATACATAATTTTTCAAATAAATCATACATAATATATCGACACCCTTTACGAAGACTAGCACGCCTTATGGCATTCTCATGAAAACTAGTGCATTTCACAAAACTGCAACGAAAACGCCGAAAAATTGCAAAAATTTCGACTTTGAAACGTGCTAGTCTTCGCTGCAAACGCTGAAATGGACTAGTATTCGTGGAAAACTCAATCGTGCTAGTTTTAGTAAGGGGCGTATATTTAGTAAGGGGGATATGATGATATATGACTATATGAGGATATTTTTAATTTGTCCACACTTAGAGGGTTCGAAAATTAAAAAAAAAATTTGAAAGCACGCCTTCGCGACAAGTTTCTTCTCATTCTATAGGTTATAAAATATGCGAAAAGATCTCGTGAACATTAGTAAAACGGTCTTGTGACACCGTTTTAGAAAAAAAAAACATTTTTCTTATGGAAATTTAACATGGGAAAAATGGACGAAAAGTAGTCACTAATGATGAGCCAATAGTAAGCTTTTAAATGTGCCAACAAATATTCCACAAAAAAGAGATGAAAGTAGAAGAAAAAAGTTTTAATTTAAGCTAACGGTCGTTAAAATCAGTTGATTCTGCGCAAAGTTACGTGCATTTAAAAATTTTTGTCATTTTTCGCGATTTTCAAATGCACGTAACTTTGCGCAGAACCGACCGATTTTAACGATCTTTCGCTTAAATTAAAGCTCTTTTCTTCTACTTTAATCACAAGACCGTTTTCTAATGTTCACGAGTTCTTTTCGTATATTTTATGACCTATAGAATGAGAAGAAACTTGTCGCGAAGGCGTGCTTTCAAATTTCTTTTTTTTAATTTTTTGAACCCTCTAAGTGTGGACAAATTAAAAATATCCTCATATATGGTTATACATGATAATATATTATTATATATACTGACATATATTAGTACATATAATCATATATACTAACATATAAAAGGTAAAATTTAACGTAACAGTTTGTTATTTTTCAACAATTTTTACAATGTTCAGAAAATACATCACAGAGTTACAATTGAAATTTTTCACATCCTAGGCCATTGCTCTTCCAGCAATTATTCTCATTGATATATACCTACGTACCGCTCGCCGTATCATTGTATAACCTATAATCCTCGACTTTCATACGCTATAAACTACCCCAATTATGTCTCATGCAACAATCTACTTACAAAGTTGTCAAGCTCCTCCCCGTCGCAAACTACATTCCCCCTTCCTCCCCAGCAAAAAACTACCTCCCCATCAAAATCGAAAACGCCGATTATACCTCCGCTACCGCGTCGCCAATTAAACCTAATCGCCATGCAAATTTCTGCATCCTCCCTCTCCCTTTCTGCAACCCATGTATATCGATTCGGCTGCACTCCCCTTTTTCTCCCCCTCGCCCTCTAATAATCATCCCCATGGCCTTTGGCGGGCGCGCCGGGGTGGCTATCACTCCCCCCTCGTTATCGGGCAGCGCGCGCGCATGCAAATTGAATAAAACCATATTTCGCGGGGGGAAGTGGGTACGGACCGCGGCAACAGCGGCGGGACTGCCCTTTCGGAATTCGCCGCCACGGCAAAGGGGCCGGCGGTGCGCACTGCTGCGCGTCAAAGTCCCTCTCTCGCGCTCTGTCTCGAAATACGCTGTTTAGCTGCTGGCCGAGAGTGAAAGAGAGAGAGAGAGAGAGAAAGAGAGAGCTTTGTGCCCATGGCCTTCGAGCGCGATATTACTGTGCTACGGGATATCGTGATGTATAGAGAGAGAAAGGGATATGGAGAATTTTCGCGGTGTAGCGTAGCACGGGGTACCGGCTTTTTGTTTTCTTTTGTGAGCGCGCCGAGAGCTTTTTTATTTCAGTCCGGGCTTTTGTCCTTGTGCCGATGTGTATAGAGAAGTTGGGAGGAATATGGTGCTCGGGAGGAAGGATGGGGGATGATCAGCAGTGGACGTGAGGATGGAAAGTTTTAATTTGAGAATGATGCGAGAGAGGGGCTTCGAAGTTATGATTATTACAGTGATGGTATAAGCAATGTGCATTAAATTTTACTTACGAATCTATTCAAATGTAGTATTTTACTTATACTATAACGATTTTTAAGGAGCTTTATGAAACGTTGATATAAACAATTTCTTATTTACGAAGATAGCAAAATAAAAACTTTTAATTTCTCGTTATAGTGTTTTCACATTAAAACGTTATATATTACCAAATATATTTGCCATCCTATATTTATTTGAGATTGGAAACCGTTTTGAGCAGCAACTTAATTATAAAATATTTTGAGCAAAAAATCGACTCCCAAATTCTACATGAAAATAAAACTGGCAAAAAACTTTACCACATCACTCTGGACTTTGTACACCTACCTTTCAACGTGTAAATTTTCAATCCAACAGCAGGTACTTAACCATAAACCATCGCAACCCGCAAGAAACGACGCAATAACACGTGCACGCGAGCAAGCACCGACACACCGCAAAAACCGAAAAAAACCGCGACGGAATTTCCGCACCGAATAAGCCCCCGTACCGCGCTTTGACAATCCCGAGTGTAAACTCGCGCGCGCGTATGGAGGTACACGAGAACAGATGGGACGTTTTTTCCAATAACTTTTCACCCCCGCCGCGCGCGCGCATCGAGCTTTGTTAAGTTGGATTTATGGCCGAGCGAATATTGGCTCTGAATTTGACTAAATATCCTTTATCTCGGCGCCGCTTTTTTCCCGTCCTCTCTATCTCTTTTTTTCGGGAAGTCCCTGTCCGAGGCATTAAATACCGCGCTCGCTCTATGTGCACTGCGCCGGCGCGGATAAACATCAGCGGGAAAAACATCTGTCTTGCAGCAGTAGCGGCGCGGTTCATTGTCAATCGCGTGCTGCGACTTCTTGTATTTATTTTACTGTGCGCGCGAACGATCGCCGAGCTCGATTTCAAATATTTACGCGAGCCGAGATAGGGCTTCGATTATTTTCCATTCGGCCGGAATAATGCTGCCCAGACGGCGCGCGCGCAAGTGTCGCGGTGTTTGGCTTTGTTTGGTCGGCTCGCCAAGGTATTTGCTTTGTGAAAGAGAGATTTGTTTGATTTCGCAAGAAGCAATGGGGGGAAAGTTTTCCCGGTAAATATATGGGGCTTTTTGTGATGGCGAATCAAGATTATGAGGAATGGATGCTTCGATATATCTTTTCGCGAAAGCTGCGATTTCTTATTATAGATAAGGGGTTGACGAACATGTATGATGAATTTTCTAGATTTATAGATTTAGAAAACAATTTTATAGTAAATTAGTTATTTGTACATGATTCATTTAATATTTATAGGTTTTGAATTTTTTTATTTGGAAAATCGTTTTAAAAAATATTCAATATATATCTTTCTATATATATAAGTATCAGATGTTCCGAAACTTCGCGAAATACTTTCGTTTGCTATACCTAATAAAGTCGTTTAAAATACATATATTTATAATAAAAAAATTCCATAATCTTTTTTCATTTGATTTAGTACAATCCCTTACCGAAAACTTCTTTAAAAATATTCACTACACTTCAGTAACTTCAGTAACATACTTATTTTACAAAAACATGAGACTTCAACATCAATCATAAGCGTACTCCCCCCTCTCCTTCCGCCACCCAACTCTTCAACTCCACACTCTGACTCTCCACCCAACCAATTCGCACGTTATAACAGTCGGATCCGCGTATACCCGTACCGCAGCCCGTAGAGGAATCCGAGAATCGCGTATAATCGATGGGCGGCGAAAGCGTCTGGGGCGGCCGAGATAAGGCCAATGCAAAACCGATCGGCCGCTCGCGTACACTGTATACCTATATACCACGCGAGATCGGGAAGAAAGACCGCGGGGGCCGCTTGGGATTGCGCGCGCGCTTATCGACGCCGGCCACGTGTGTGCGGGCTTTGTACGCCGGCTATGTGCGCCCGCGCGAGTGCGAAGATAATTATTGCCCCGGCGATTGGAGGTCGGCGGGGTGTTAATAAACGAGTCCCTTCGGATGCCTGTGGGGATCGAGTAAAGGGGAGTAGAAGGGACTGATATCTTGAGTGGATAGGTGGATAGTGAAACTTTTTGGTTGTTACGATTCGTGTTAGTATAGTCATATAAACAACATCAGAGTTCCAATAAATCTGGTAACTCGTGCGTTTCTGAATCCATTGAGAGAAGATTCATGTAAAAATTATTGAAAAGGGATCCGTAATAATAAAAATGGCCTATAAACATACTGAAGTATTCGCGAATATCTAGTGAATAGAATATAGTTATGCATAGCTAAAAAACTTTACTATTTAATTAATTTCTTTTCTATTAAATGTTTACTACACATATTTAATGTGGGTTTCCTGATTAGCGTTACTCGCTAGTTTGACAGCATCGGCAGCTCTGAATAGGCAAACTTTTCGTCCATGCGGCCTGTGTATATATTGCTTACGAAGTACACCTCCACTGAACGACGAACAATAATTAACCTTATTATCAAATAATTAAATAAAGCAAAACAGGAAAATTTATAAAATGTTTATCAGGAACAAAATGAGCAGAATGTTCATAATTTTGTTTTTCGTGTTTTTATCTGGATAGATGCCTACTACACTGTTAAAAATGTTGAAGTTTTTTTGTTAAATTTCAGTTAAATTTAATAAAACTTTTGAAGTTTCAGTTAAATTTAACTGAAATTTAATAAAAATTTTGAAGTTTTATTACAGAATTTATCTTAGATTTCAGAAAATTTTTAACAGTGTATATTCATGATGTTTTTTTTTAAATTATCTCTCGAAATTATCTTCAATGAAGCGGTAAAAAATTACTTTTTTAAAAATCAAACTTTGTCTCTAAAAAAGTTTGTTGTAAAAAATATATAATTTATTCACGAAGTGTTATTTATTATACTTAGTATATATTTTCAAAACTAACTGGGCTTTCGAAACTAACTAGGCTTTTTTATGCGCTATGTCGCTATAATGGGCTTGGAAATGTTTGAGAACACTGGATATATTTCGAAGTTTTAAATTATAGATATATTTTATGTGTCTTAGTGATTAATAACAAAAACAAAGAACTTGTCATTATCACATAAATAATCTTTTTCTCAAGATAGTCAGAAACTTATAAAAATATTTTCAACTTTGTTAAACTAATAACAATTAGAGATTTCGTTCATAGCTAATGTCAAATTGAGTAAAATGTAATGAAGTAAAAAATTGGTTGTGTTATTCTTAACAACAACGTTTGTAAAACTTCGCATTCACATGTGTGTGGCATGGTAATAATTAGATTTATTTGAGCATGATGCTATATGAATATTTTTAACAATCTGCATTTGCATCGCAAGTGAAACATTATTTTGCTCGACCAAATTATAATTTACTACAGTGCTAGGTGATTGTAGTAGTGATTCATTCCTTTTTGAAGTTCACTGTGGCGGCTGCTCCACTTCATTTGCATTCTGTTGTTGCTGTTGCTGCTGTGCCTGTTCACTCTGTCGGAGCTGCTGTTGTTGAAGTACCCACTGCCCGGTATAATATCGATACTTCTCCTGCTGCCGTAGATGCTCCTGTAGTCTTTTCTCTACCGCCTGTCGGTATTCCTCCTCTTCCTGTGAATAATAACAATCGTATTTTTGTTAATACTGTTGTAACGGTTAATTATAAAGAATCAATTACTTTACCTTGGTTTTTAGGTGTAACAGATTATACTGAAACTGCTGTATTCGTTGTTCCGCAATTTGTTCGTTCCACTGATACCCATATGATTCATTGTGTTGATACCGAGGATCGCAATACTGCTGTCGCTGTATGTTATGAAACTGCATCTCCTTAATCTTCTGAACCTCCTCCATCCTATACTTATCCATACCAGGAACACTTTCGGCTTGAAGATGTCTCAAAACTAAATCCTGAGGGCTTTCCCTGAATTTCTGTCTCTTTCTCTTAAGCGACTCCCGATCCCATTCTTCCAAAGGTAAGAATTCAAAAGAAACCGCCATACTCCTCTTGCCATCCGACGGTCTTATCAATTCCACATATGCTGATACTGGCTTATCTATATCTTGACTAACGTACTTCGGACTTTCAAAAATTACCGCGATGCGCCTGTGAAAATGCGGCGGTACCGTCCTTGCATAAGCTTCCCAGCCGCTACAATTGAAGAATCTAACCTTCACATCTCCGCTTTTCAACTTTCTGGACAGTATGCACATCGCCTGACCACCAGCCACACTTGCCGTCACATGAGATATGTAGTATATTTCCATCGCAGATGATGCGTCATTGTATATTGGCTCACTGACCACTGGTTTTAAGGGAATCGTGTAACTACTGTCCGTTTTATCTTGGAGGAAGGTTTGAAAACACAATCGAACACAATTCAAATCTATCGAGTCGGGAAAGTGCCTGTGACGAAATCCCGTTTTGAACGGATCCACTTGTATTCTTCTTCTCTTTGCCAATGCTGTAAATACATTATTTTTACTGACGCGTTCGATAATAAGATCCGGGAAGGATAATACTTGCGGATGAGCTGAAAAGAATCGCAGACGGTAAACTCCGTCTTTATTAATGCCAGTTTTGTCGATAATAGCGCACGGATGCGGGAAGTGCGGCGGATCTTTGGTCACGCATGATACAACTACAACAGCGGTGCCTTTATGACGTAAGAGTTCGATAGTTGGGTATGTTTCTTCATCTTGAGTGCTATTCACGCCTTTTATAGTTTCAACCCATCTATTTTCATTTATGTTCTGAAATTTCGTTATATTTTGAGGCTGCTCTATTATTTCAATGTAAGGCGTTTCGTTCAATTTGATGTTTGTTTGCGATAGATCGATGACAGCTTCTGCATCACTCATGTTGTTTCATGTGGTGTTTTGCCCCTACAAACAAATAATCCGTATTAAAAAATTAAATATTTTAAAAACATTTCAAAAAAATTAATAATCTATAGTATTAATATATATATATATATATATACACACACACACACACACACACACACACACACACACACACACACACACACACACACACACACACACACACACACACACACACACACACACACACACACACACACAAATAATCTGTATACCATAGACGGAATTATCTGTGTACTGCGAACTTTGTATTATTGTATGTTTGTATTATAAACATTGACAGGTAACTAGAGTGTATGATACTTACTCCTAAGATTCCGTAAATACGAATTATCAACAAAACTGCAGAAAATACGGTACAGACTGATGGATGTCTTGATAATATTTTGTTACACCTTGATAATGCATCTAAGAATAAATCCAATTGAAAAAATAATAAACAGTCATTCACCTATTTAGTCGTAAAACTTTTCATCTAGTTATAAAATATCGTTTTTTTTTTTTTTATCTAGTCATATTCGCGGAAAATTGTGCGGCAGACGTGTATAATATTCCATTCGAGACAATAAGCTCAAACACTGTACTTCTCAAATATTTATGTATTTTCCCGATCGATGACTAAGCAATTACATTCCGCGCGAAACGCCTTGGCGTAGCTACGTAGCGGCAGCTAAACAGTGGCGCGTGTCGCGCCGCAAAGCCAATAGCTTATATGCCGAGAACGCTCGATTCGATCACGTAGAGCAAATAGCCGCAAAGTCGTAATCGCGAAAGTTCCCCCTTCAATTTTCAATCGTGACGCGCACCTCGCGCTAACCATAATTCAATATATTTCGCCGGCTACATATCCTTATCATCCCGCGAATCAAACTTTATCACGCGGAATTCACGTCAGACGGTGTCAGACTATAGCAACGACAGTTCGTCGCGTTCGTAGGGAAAAAAAAGAAGCGCCAACGACGTCAGAGGGACGACGAGTCCGACGAAAACACACACACACACACACACACCGGGAGAGGAGACAGAAACAAAAACGCTAGCGGAGAGATAGAGAGACGAAATCCTCAGGGACAGCAGTCGAGTCCATTGAAAACTTTCCTCCGCGGCAATAACAGCCGAAATAATAAAAGACCAAGAAGACGAGGACGGCGACGTATATATACACGCGCCTTTGGGAAGCGCATTGTGTCTCCCGTCTCGCGATATTAGGCGGCGGAGAAAAGAAAAGCAGCAAGCGGACGGGGAAGGGTGGCAAGGGGGAGGGATCCTTTTACGAGCTCCACTCGGCCAGTGGGGATTTCGGCGGAGCATGTAAATGACGCTAGCGCGACGCCAAGCCGATAGAGAGAGAGAGAGAGAAGCAGTAAAAGGCCCGGTCCCGATTTTTCGCCGCCACCCGGCGTCTTCGACTTTGCAGTTTATTCATGAGGATCGGCGACGGCGACGAGGAGTTTTTTTTTGCTGCCGGCCTGGGGATTACCATTTTTATTGCGCGATAGTGTAGTGTAGGAGGGAGAGAGTGGTAAGCTGGATGATGGGAGCGCTTTTCGCGGAGTTGTGATTTTAAGAGGTGTAGTCGGGGAAGAAGTGGCCGATCGTGATGCGTCTGGTTTGGGGGGTAGTGAGTATACTTTTCGAAGAGTACATGTATGAATTTTAATAATTGTTCGATCGTGAAAGATAGCGTTATGTGTTGGGAATGATGTGTAGGATTTTTCGGTGACTATTTACTTGTTTGCAGTTAACAATTTACAATAGATAGGAATTGTTTTGCTGAAGTTCGAGTTTGTAACTTATATATAGCAGTGGAAAACTAAAATGTAATTAGGATAAAAAAACTTGTTATTTGGAAATATTGAAATGTAATTAATTATATTTATTTAATTGCTTTTATAAACTGTATAGCAGTAAAGGAAAGCTTAAAAAATATGCTTATCCAAGCTACTATAAAAATCTTCAAGTATAAGTATATTATCTCTTTTTAAATCTGACTTTATATTTTGAGGTGCAATCATTATTTATAAATGATTACAAAATTTAAAGAATTTAGAAATCATAAAATCTATAACAATACTAGCCAGAAATTCTAATTTTTTTAAAAACTGGATAGGAAGAAGAAAAGGGTAAAAATCAAAACGATAATTTTGCATATTAACTAAGACTTTATTGAATCGCTGTGGCTTGTTAAATTTCAAACTGCGTGCATATCTAGACGATCAACAAAGCGAGCGAACCATGGGCCCGTCTATTCGTAGTGTAGAGATGGAGCGGGATTCTTGGGCATCTGCGGTGGGTCCACGCTCATGGCAGCGGGTGTCGGGGCCGGGCCACCGGGAGCGCCGCCCTGGCCGCCAGAGGCACCGCCTGGGGTAGGCATGCCTGGGATTGGGGGCATACCTGCGTAAAAGATATACCATGAGTTTGTTTATTTGGTTGAAAAGAAGTACTGTTGTGGAAAGTGTCAATTTTGCTGATATTGCGTGTTAAGTTTATTGGAGTAAAAAGTGAGAGATTGTATAGTAAAAATTAAGGGTCGGCGAAATTTTGTATTAAAGAAGCTTCTACTTGTACGAAAATATGGTTCTTTGATAAATTGATGCTTCGATGATTGAGTGTCGCTTTTAATTGCAAATAATGAGGGTGTATTTTTAAATATTTTAATATAGAATAATTATGCATACCTGATGGCATTGGTGGCATTTGTGGCATTGATGGGCCCTGTTGTCAAAAATTGAAAATAAATATTATGAATTAATAAATGTTTTGTATTTTAACAAATAAAAAAAATTTTGCAATTTTACATTTTATTCGGAATAAAAATTTGAAAATATTAATAAAACTTGATTAATATGGGGATTCTACATATAATGATACATTTTTAATATAAAAGTAAAAGACATTTACGAAAACTTTTATTTTTAAAAAATTTCAATTTACAATTATAATTCAATTTACTCGAGTTTGATTATTTGAAAGAATCGATTACTTACTGCCTGAGCGCAGGCAACGACTACTACAGCGATGAGAGCTACGAGGAAGTATTTCATGTTTGTTATTTTCTGAATGCTGATTCCAGAACTGACTTTTCCAGCCGGCTCGTCCACTATTTATACTAAAAAAAATGCACGGATTTGCCTACCTACCGCTCCACTTGACTCAATTATCCAAAAAATCCACACACTACATTCGCGCAAACAAACCTCGCACGCGAAACCCATGTAACCGAGCTAATTACGCTAACCTTCTCCCGGTTTTTCCTCCCAAGAAGAACAAAAAATACCCTCGTTACCCGCACAACACACGAAAAATTATCATTCCTCTGAGCGCCACGAAACGCGAAAAACGTGTAGAGCAGGCAACAATAATTTTCGGATTACATAATTGAAAGTGTCTCGGCGTAACGAGTTCATATGCATTATAATACCAAGCGCGCCAAAGATATCTGCTCCGATCTGATTATTCATAATTGACTGGCGTGTCGGCGGCGACTAATTACCCTTGCTGTTCGTGCCCTAATCGCAGGCGCGCAGCGACGCTATGTGTGTTACGTTACGTGACCGTGTACGCTGTATAATCCGCCCCCACACGCGCGTGCAACAACCTTACCGCACGCTGTGTAGTCGCGAATACGCGAGATTAGTGCGGTCCGAGAGCTTGGAGTGACAGAAGAGTAAGTGCGCCGCTCCGGCCGGCTAAGACCGTTCTATCAGAGGCTTTAAGATAGCGGTATAAAGAGTTCTGTTATTCCAGTAATCTTCGGTCATAAATATTTCAGATTTTCGGCTTTGATTTGAATTGTTAGTAAAGGAATTATATTCTTTGGTTTTGTAAACTTCTTTATGTATGATTTATGATTGTAATTGATACGATTTGTTTTGTAAAATTGTGAGTATATTGATTTTATAGATACAGAAAAACTTTTGAAAATCAACTATGTCGTTCCGTTAATTGTTTCTAATGAAATTTTCGACTGAATTCTTGTAATTTAAGTAATCTTTATGATTTTAACAACGTTTAAATAGTTAATAAATATATCCATTCGGAGAAAAACGGTACTTTACATCAAAAGAAATTCTATGCAAACAAATGAAAACTTATTTACGAAAATTTCACAGAGTAGAACTCATTTTTTTTTTCTAAACCATAATTTTTAGAGCCCAAACTTATTTAATTTTTACTTTTTAGATCAGGCAGGCATAAAAATTAAACCTATTAATTAAATATTAAATCCTATACTTTAACGACGATTAACAAACTTTCATATACAACTTCTTACGAGTCACCAAAATTAAATTCAAAACAATTGACTTATTATCAATCCAATCAACATTCACTTCACCCCGGGCGCCTTTACACCCTCCACCCACGTAAACCATAGCATTAACCCACGCGGCATCCGCAGCAGCACACCGCGAGACAAACCCCCCGACGAATCATCCCTCGCGCGCATCATCTCGCTCCCTCGAGAGACGCGCGGAAAGTCCCGCAAAGACGTGTACGTACGTACGTATACGCTGCAGCGCCGCGTCCATTTGTCTGTCCGGTCTATTATACGCGAGCTCGCGAAACGAGCTTTCGCGTATGTATGTATACATATATAGAAGCGCATTTCTTCCCGGGATAAGGAAAAACGTTTTGTCACGACGCGACGAGCGCGAGAGATCGTTTGTCACTCGGCCGCCGTCTATCCTACCTTCGACTTCCGATGTCCGGACGTCGGGAGTGGGCACTGAAAATTAGCAGGGATAGGGTGAGGAAGGGAGAAAGAGGGGAAGTGGAAGGAAGAGAAAGAGTACATTTAAGAAATTGTCCGGTCGTTAGCTGCGAGGACTATTTGTATTGTCCTTAAAAAACAATGATTAATGGGGATTTTGAGTGCGAGCGGGTGAATAATGTATGGGCTGTGAGAGGAGTCGAAAAAATTAACTGATTGGCTGGTGGTAAAACATTTATCGTAATGCTAAACAGAAGCGAATTGTGGTAAAGGGTTCTTTTTTTAATTTTATTGTTTAATCCTTTCATTGCCAACGGTATAATGAGAAACTAGGATAAGAGTTGTTAAAATCGTCTCGTGACGGAAAAATTCACGTATTTCATATTCAAATTTTCACGTTTATTTCTCTGACAAAATTCTTGGCACGCGAGCTTGTTTCTTCCACGGCTGTCGAGAAGTTGCTGTCCTCTTATTTTCTCCCTTCACAAAAATCATAAATACTTCACTTACGTAACTAACAATTTCTTGCCAACTTTGCAAATAAAAACTTAAAAAACTTATTTCATTTGATACGAGCGTCCTCATTTGAATACGACTTCTATTCTTCCCTCGTCTCCAGCGCTGCTCCACATACATCATACCCACATTTTATTCATCTACATCCAACTCTCCTTCTTCGCTTAAAAAAAAAAAAAAAATTACTCAGCTCTGGTATCATCCTCCAAAAATGTACACAGCTATATACGTTATGAAAAAGTGTCGCTTCCCTACTTCATAGAATTATTTGTTCCTCGAGACTCTCTCCCTCCCTCTCATTCTTCCTCCTTCGTGTAATGGATGAATTTCTTTACCGCGCATAGCAGTGAAAGAGGAAGAGTCCGCGTATTTATTCCGCGCGGCAACAATGATTCGGACGCGCGCGCTCACGTCGGGCGCCGGGCCAAGCGGCGGGAAAGTTGAATTCGTCCCCCGAGGGGACGAGGAAAATTCCTTTAAAGCTCGCTAGCTCTCTCTCTCTTTCTCTCCCAGGCTGCTATTCGCCTTTTCTCTATGCGTCTCTCAACGTGTATATATGTGTAGATGGAGGATGAGAGGAAGAAGAAGAAGAAGTTTCGAAATACCCGCGCACTCGCGTTATTTATTATCGGGCAGGAAATAAGTAGTTGTAGGTCTTGAGAATTAAGCCTATGCTTAAATTGTACGGTTACTGCGCACTCTTGCGGTTTGTCTATCGAAAGTTTTGGCTCGATAAGAAGGTATGTGGAGGCAGAATACACTTTTTTCTATTAATGATTAAATGTTTTTGAAAATATAGACACTGATAAAAGTTGTGTATGTTTATAAAGCTAACTAGGAGGGTGGCAGCTATTCTGATCACAAATTCGGCTCAAACTTGAAACTATTTTTTTTAATGTGAAAATATAAGGAAAACTGCACTTTTAAACCTTAACGCTTTCATAAACTCGAGTTCTAGAGGTATTCCGTTTTATTTTGAGAAATTTTGTATAAAGCCACTTTTTCAAACGATAATAATCATTCGTCTAGAAAAGTCTTGTATACAATTTTTCCTTTTTTCAGAATTAAAAAATGTTATTATTTGCTTTCAAAGTTATGACTCCTACACAATAAAATTACACTCATAAATCGCTAAAATTCGGAGTTTGACTTCATGCATATTTTGATGCAATTTCGTTTCTCTGTTTTAAAGTGTTAGAACTTTGCAAGAAATTAATAAAATGTTTTGATTCTTAAAAAAAGATATAAGGAGCTCGTTTTTCCTAAACTTACTTTCCACTTTTAAAATTATATGTAAGAGTTTGTTTAAAATTTTCTCAAAATAAAACAGAAAATCTCCAGAACTCAAGTTTTTCAAAACATTAGGGTTTAATATTGCAACTTTCTTTGAAAGTTTTAGCCAAATCCGTGATCCAGATGTATGACACTCTACAGTATATCTAATCTTAAAAAATTTTTTTCGCGATTTATAAAAAAACGTATTCTGCTTAAACTTTCAAGAAATAAACTACAAAAGTGCACATAACGGCACAATTTTAACGTAGGCTTGATTATGAAGACCCACAACTAAATTTCCTGCCGGATAATAAATAACTCTCCTCTCTATACTAAATATTTATTAGTAAGATAATTAATAAAACTGCAGTCTAAAAGGAAATGCTAAAATAGCAATTTAATTCTCACACACATTCTTGCAGTTTCCCTTATTTTATTTATTTTTTTCAAATTTTTAATTATTGCTCATTATTTATCGACTCATCACGAACAGTTGGTCATCGCCATTATTAAAACATCAAAATAAAATAAAATAAAATAAAAGCTTCAATCCAAGAATCTTTATGGACTGTAATACTATTTGAATATATTATAAAATAATTAAGAGAAGCGTTTTTTCTAGACACACGTAATTACAAACCATTTAGTTAAGACGCCGACCATTACAAGAACAAGGCTCACTATACAGAATCGAGAAAGTTAAGGGTACAGTACGAACATGCAATAAAAGTGGCCGCCTCTACGAGTCCGACTTTCATTTTACATACAAAAATTAAAAATACTTCTACCTTTTATTAATACTTCATACCACCAATTTTTACCGTTCCTATCCTAAAAACCACTTTATCGTATAAAAGTAATCCATACCATCTCCCATAAACCATCTCCTGCTTAATCCGATTTCACTCAAACCTCGCTCGCTCTTTTCAACGAACGAACGAAAGAACGCTGAGGAAAAAAAAGTGAAGCGCACGCAGACACGTCAGAAATTCGCCGGGCAATATCGTTACACGCGGCTCTTGTTATCCAAGCGCCGCCGCCGGTCGCAAATCCGCGCCGCGGCCAGCTGCGTTCGCGCGCCACTAGGGAATTTCCTTAATTCGCGTTTTTCCATTCCGCGCGGCGAGATTCTTTATAATACCGTCCATAATCGTGCGAAGGAACGTTATCGTTTATTTGATTGCGCAATATCTCGCGAGTGGAGAGCTGTGGGCGGAGGGAGAAAGGAACGTATTAATATTAAGAATGTTTTATTTCTTCGTTAGCTGAGCAGTAAACGATATGGTTATTAGAAGATTTGGTGATGAGATAAGGGGATTTGGTTTTGCTTCGTTGTAAAACAGAGGTTTTCTAGTTAATTTTTAGAAAGCTTTGTTTTCCTTTTTTTGGCTTTTGTTTTACAAAAGTTCTAGGATAAAAATCATTTTCAAACGTACCTAAATGGTACCTGAAAATAAGCATTTGATTTACATTTGTAAAATTAGATAAATATGACTTGTTATTTTATTAATTCTGTTTAAATAAAGAAAAATATTAATCAAAACACGAGATCAGAAAAAGCTTACAAGACTCGAAACGCTAAAGCTACCAAAACCACCTTCTGCATCATCCCTTCTAAAGCCTATCCGCCCAGCTACTAAAAAACCGATCCAGCCCATCAATTGTCGGTAAACCCCGGGCACGACACTCCCGACGTCCATTCCCACCTCCTTCCTTCCTCTTCCTCTCTCTCTTCTCCGAAACCACGCGACAATTATCATTATTAAGCGCACGGCACTTGGCTCTCGCTCAAGAACCTCCCCGCATGTATCTCGACCGTCGCGCGTTTTCTCACTCGCCCCCTGCTTTGGAAACTGCATCTCTATATACCTATACACACACAGCTGCACCGGACGGCTTTACAGCCCCGATCGGCACCTGACCCGCGGCCAATCGCGCGCGTGTGTACGTACGTGTATATAAGCGATAAACGTAAAATCCAACTGCGCTGCTGCCGCCGCCGGCGGCTTATCCGCGCCCGCACTTTGCCGAGATGAGCCATTCGGAGGCAGGAGGTGGGCGAGAAGTAGTCTCGAGACGCCGCGCTTAAATCTGCGAGAGGTACGAGGTGCATCGGGGGCTACTCCGGTCTGCGCATGGAAATTTTCCTCGGTACCGCGGGCTTGTTTTTTTAAAGGGGGAAGGGAATATTTGCGGCGATGGCTCTTTTTAGATTTTGGAATACGCCCCGTGCGCGTGGTTTAATTTAATTAAATTCTGGAGGGGCGGAGAGAGGCGAGCATGCGGCTGAGAGATGGCGTATGATAATAATGCCGTCGGGCTCGCGCGGTTTAACGCTCTCGCGTATTCTATAGTGGGGGGACGAATAGTCGGGGAGCGTATAATAGAAGTGTAGGAAAAAATATTAGAAATATATATTTTTTTATTTCATGAAAAATTTTCTAGCTTTGCTTTTTACAATATAAATGATAAGAATTTAGTATCTTCGTTTTTTTTTTTCAATAAAAATAAAAATCTAACAATGCTTTTCGACATCATTTCGAATTTTATCGCCATGGCTTTTTACAAACCCGAAAAACATGACAATGTAACTGAATACAGCGCAGCCTATTATATTTAAGCATTCCTCTCAATATTAATAAATACAGTCCGTTAATTAAATCCCGCCTATATGCGCCGAGAGTGACAAAAGCGCGTCGGTCACAAAACACTCGCGAAATAATCGAATCCTCCTAGCCCACCAACATACACACACACGCACACTCATTGTTTTCCCATTCGCCCATCCCCGTCGCACACCTGCCAATCCGACCGCAAATATACAAAACTCCGTCGCACCGCAATTGTTAATAACTCGGCGTCCCATCCCCCGCGTATATACATCCACTCGAACAAAAGTCTATCTCGTGTGCGAACCCAGCAATCCCGGAAACAAGGGCGCGAAAAAATTACGCCTAATCCGTGCGACGAAAGAGACAACGCAATCGTGAAACAATGTTCCTCGCCTCTTTCCGCACGTCTCCACACCCTCAAAATTAATCCGACCCTCGGAAAAAGAGCAGAGAGAACACGCGCAATCCCGGCGACGTTATAACTTGGTTAATCTCTCGCTCTTCTCGTTCTCTTTCTATATATATTTCGCTCCCTCTCTTACGGACACCTCCAATTACGGGATCAAAGGAAAACGACTCCGCAACGAGCGTCAAGCGTCGTTGTGCTTTCCTCCGTTTTTCTCGCTCCCGCGCTGGCTTGTCTTTCGGCACGTTTTATCCGGCTGCTACTTTCTTGGCTGGCTTATGTAGCTATTTACATCGTGTTCAGTTTTAATGCCTTTCCATTTATCTGAAAGTTATGTCTAATAAAAGATTACATTAAACTAATTTACATTGCTACTCATTCAGCCTATACGTGAATCCTATATAGATATTGTAACGACCGTAATTTATCACTATTTGTTTTTAATAAACAATATAAAATTTGTTTGCATGTTTATTTCAATCAATACAATAGTTACCATTTGGATTAGTCATTGAACATACAATACATTGTTATGAATTTAAATATCATTATATAATTAACCTTTTATCATCACTACCTACTTGGATTTTTTAATAATATTACTTTATGCTACAATGAAAATGAGAAGCAATTTTGAGTAACTTGACGCTGTATACTTTAATAAAAATAAAAATTTAAAAGACAAGGTTTAATTTATTAACTTACAACTTATTTAATTGCATTATGCAGACTTATCCTCTTAAACAAATATTTAAAATAGAATCACATAAGTCAAAGAGATCGATATTATATTTAAGTTTATTTGACGTTATCAATTAAAACAGTTACAAGCGATTCTAAAAGTACCTACACTAAAAAAATTATTGTTAAATAATATTTTTTATTATCTCCCATGCAAATATCAATTAGTTTTATTGTTATAAAAATTCTTAAAAATATTTCAAAATAGAACTAGCAAACATTTCTGCACACCTCAATGGATTAGAGGACAGTCACAAAACCGCTTTAAAAAATGAAATAATAAAAAACAAAAAGATTTTATCTTTTATACCATTGCATGTAAACTGCTTGATTTCAATTATAAAATTTATGAGCCATAATAGAAAAGATTATTGAATATTCGAATCTCCCTCTCTGTTACCCGAACTAGTTTACCGCAAGCTGCAACTACATACATGTATAACGCTACTGGCAATCTCTGAAATGTGACCCGAGCT
>CM070873.1:56558226-56993226 GCA_036365515.1 Torymus aiolomorphi
ACAAGATCCAACACAACAAATACCGAGCAATATGTCGTAGAACGTTTAAAGAGGCGAAACAAAATTACTGGATACAAACGACATCAACGCTAAATGCAAATACTCCCTTCGATGTTGTAAACAAAAAAACCGCTGCCAATTCATTGGCACGTAGCTTCCTCAAACTTAATTTACTGATTCCTTTAATTAATTTTTAATTCCAATATTTAAAATTTAATACTTCAGAAAGACAGAAATAACAAAACTCCAACATAATTTATTCAAATTTTTATAGATTATACATTTCCACAAAATTTCACATACATAAAATATATATCACAATTGCCTATAAATTTGCAACTGATATTTAGAGCTATATGTATTTGAATGTAATTTATAGCATTCGAAACATAATTAAATTACCTATATTTTCTAAAAAAAAATTAATTTTCTAGCTATCACGGTTCTTTTGTTATTAACAGAAATGTAAAAATTTAAAAATTAAAAAAAATCCTCAAGAAATAGATTTTAAAAATGTCTAGAAAAATTTTAACCTCAAATATCTTCTAAATTTATGAACCAATCACTTTGCCAAAAGAACTCATCCGAGAACTATCAATAATATACCTCTACAATGAATTTTGAAGCGAATAAGACAATTTTACTCTTGTAATAGTTGAACATATAAAACTCATTTTTTTTCATTTTTCAATTTTTACGTTTTTGTTAATAACAAAAGAACCGTGATAGCTAGAGAATTAATTTTTTTTAGAAAATATAGGTAATTTAATTCTCTTTTGAATACCACCCACCCCATTTAGATACATAGAGCCGTTCTCGAGAAATTACGATTTAAAAAAAATTGAAAAAATTTTAACCTCAAATATCTTTGAAATTTATGGATCAATCCTTTTGCCCAAAGAACTCACTCGATTGGTATACAAAATCTACCCCTACAAAGAATTTCAAAATGATTAAGCCAATTTTACTATAGTTATTGAACGACAAAAAAAATCACTTTTTTTTATAAATTATTTTTTTTCTCAAAAAATAATGAATAAAAAAACCTAAAAATTTAGTAAGTTATAGTACTTAATATCCTTTATAACCAAAAAAATATTCATGTTAATATCTTCTTTTAATTTCGAAATATAACCTATTTACAAAAAATTACGTTTTCATCAATAACTTATGACGAAATATAGCTACCGACTTTTTTTTTTTTTAAATTGTAGATAATTTTATCCTACATACAGAGAATTTATGATATATAAACAATATTTGTTCTAAATATTAAAAAAATCGAAAAAAAAAATTTTGAAAATTAAAAAATGGCTATAAAAAAAAAAAATAAATTTTACAAAAATAGAATATTGACTCCAATTGTGGAAGCAAAATCTAAAAAAATGATCACTCTCCCGTTAAAATCGGTCGAGTAGATCATGAGATATCAGCGTATACGGACACACACACACACACACACACACACACACACACACACACACACACACACACACACACACACACACACACACAATCCATACGGACATTTTCTAAAAATAGTGTATTTCGATTCCAAATTTGCTAAATAACATTTCTAACACATTATCTCATAAACTTTTTTTTTTACTATCACAAAGCTTCCTCTATGAGGAAGCAAAATACAAGCTATAGCAGACAAAAAATCAAGCACGAAAATTACAACCCTAATAGATGATAAAAAGGAAATTCTATCAAATCCAGCAGAAATAGCCAACGAATTAATTCATAAATTCGACCAAAACTCAAGTGACGAGAACTATAACAAAAAATTTATAAAAAATAAAGAAACCGAACTCAAAAATATTTCGCGTAAGTACAGTCCAACACAAGAAAGCTCAATACTAAACACAAATATTCCATTTGCAGAAGTATTCAAAGTAATAAAAAATTGTAAAAACTCCAGCCCAGGACCAGACGAAATACCAAACATTCTCCTCAAAAAATTACCACAAGCGGGAATAAAATATTTGTTAAAAATATACAATTTGATATGGATAGAAAATGTGTTTCCCGAATTATGGAAAGAGGCCACAGTAATACCAATTCAGAAACCTGGAAAAGACAAAACTAAAGCCGAAAATTATCGACCTATATCTCTCACGTGCAATATGTGCAAAATTTTCGAAAAAGTCATAAACAACCGACTCAAAAATTTTCTAGAAAAAATAAAATTTTTTACACCAGAACAAAGTGGATTCAGAAAAGGACGCTCCACACAGGACCATCTAGTCACACTCCAAACAGCAATATTAGACGCCTTTTCCAAAAAACACCACCGAATAGCTGTCCCAATGAATCTAGAATAAGGGTACGACATGGTCTGGAAAGACAGAGTCATAAAAATACTTGAAAGTAAAATAGTTAAAGGAAATTTAATCAACTTTGTAAAAAACTTCCTAAAAAAGAGATTTATACGAGTAAAAGCAAACAACACCCTATCAGAAAAATTAGAAATAAAAAATGGCGTACCACAAGGATGCGTACTAAGTGTTACACTCTTCCTCATTGCAATAAACGATATAACTTCCAACTTAAATACTCCAGTAAAAGGATGTCTATTCGCAGGTGACTACACCATACACTGTTCAGGAAAAACACTTCAGATCACACAATGTCTACTGCAAAACGCCATAGATACACTATAAACATGGACAGAACACACTGGATTAAAATTCTCCCCTCAAAAAACGCAATTTACATTATTCTCGCAAACTAAAACTAAGGAAAACATCACGTTAACCCTAAACAATACTAAAATAAAACAAGCAAATAATGTGAAAATCTTAGGTCTCATTTTTGACAAAAAACTAACGTGGAAAAACCATATTGAAGAACTAAAAGCAAAATGCAACACAAAAATTAAATTACTCAAGATATTAGCTGCAAAAAACTGGGGTGCCGATGAAAAAATTCTACAGCGGGTTTTTTTATAGCTAACGTGTTAATAAAAATGGAAGCATTTTGGCAGAAATCACAATGTAAAAAAAAGAAATAATATAATTCACCGAGAGGTTTACTTATTACTTAAAACACATATTTTATGAAGTAAATGCCATTATTTATTTCTGATTGGTATATAATTATGAAACATAGGCAATGTTCGTTTTTAGCCATAAAGTAAATAATAACTGACTTCTGGTTAACATTTCTATTAGAATAAGTTACTCTTATTTATAAGAAAGGTAATAATGTTCAGGTAACAAATTTTCTACTATAGTTTAATTACATCCTAGGTCGTAGGTATATTCGCGTACATTTTTATTTATTTGAAAATGGTATTAGACCCTTATCAAGAAGAAAAAAAAGTTTTACAGGTCCGTTTAATAATACCGAAATATAAACGTTAAGAAAATGTAAACTACAAGATTTCAAAGTAAGGCTTAAGGGGTCTGTCTAGTAACTCACTTTTGAAAAATCGTTTTTCTGCTGAGACAGAAAAGATTGGAAGAAAGTCAACTCTTCGAACAATCTGAAGGAATTTTGTACGGTCCAGGCATCGCTGACTAGGTGTAAGTAATTTTTTTTTAAGAATTTCATGTAAAAAAAACTTTAAACGCGTTTTTCTCGAAACAACGCTTTTACTCGCCTTGTTGATGAAATTTTCGAAACTACTCGACCGATCCTTATGAAATTTGAACCACATATTCTTCAAACCTATCGCTATGTCCCCTATAAATTTTTTTCAAAAATTTTGAATTTTACCATATTTTTTTTTCAAAAATCGGCGAAAAAAAACCGGTTTTTTGAAAATTTTTTGTTTTTTCTTCACCATTTTTTTATTTTTTAAAATAATTGAAAAAAATTCATAGGTGACATTGCCATTGTCATACCAAACCTAAAGCACTTTGATTTTTTTGTTTCAGACAACACAGCTCCGAGATTTTATCAACAAGGCGGACCTACCTACTTTTCGAGGTGTTGCGTTTGGCTGACGTTTTTGGTCATAATACATGTATAAAATAAAAGAAAAAAATTTTTTTATGTATTTCAAGAGTGTATTTACTAAGCTTAATAACTTTTATATCATTACCTTTATCCAGTATCCCAAGAAATAATCACGAAAATCGCGTTTTTTTCGACGCGAGCTACTAGACAGACCCCTTAAAGCATGCGCTGCCTCGTCGTTTTTATGACAGCTTGGGGAAAACCTCGAATAGCGCAGGTCACAGCCTACAACACTTGATGCAGAAGTGTCTGTGTGGTGGTAGAGCTTCAGGGTTATGACTATGGTTCTTCAATAAAGGAAAATCGAATTAAATTATATCTGAAACAATAAAAATACGAAGCTTCCTCTAGGAGGAAGCTATCAAAGTTTTTATTTTGGTGAAGAAAATGTGAACGATTTCGTCACAACGAACAATAATCTAAATGCAAGTGCATTAAAATCATTAATGTCATTCGAAATTATGAATTTCAGTGTGAAAAAGGCTGTTGTTATGACCATTATCGCGGGCAATAGTTTTATTCTTCCATTAGAAGTTTTTATTATTATTCTTTTACATGCGACTCTATCAATCAATCTGTAAGTCGAATCTTTCAAATGCTATAGCTTCCCTAGTAGAAAAAATAAATGTGAAAAAATATGATAAAACGTGGAAAAGTATGGCAAACTCTTTTAAAAGTGTGAAAAATGGTGGAAAAATATACTAAACTGTGTTTTTATTACATTGGGAACATATTCAAAATATTAACAGATATTTATTCACAGTTTTGTATATTTCTATATATTTTCTAACATTTTACTAGACATATTTTTCAACAAATTTTGTAACAGTTTCTCACAGATTCTCATATTTTTATATGACACATTTATACGATCATCAGAGCTTCCTATATACTCTAAAGGTTTTATTTTCTCCGTAGCATAACCCTCGCCATCTAGCGGTTATAATTGAACTAATAACAATGTAGAGAAATATGAGAAAATGTAGGCAATCGTGAAAAACTGTGCAATATGAATTTTCGTGAATAATGTTCCAAATATTGTATAAATACACACATTTCCACATTTTTTCCACTAGGGTTCAAACTAATATTTTTAGCATTTGCCATTTTAATACTTTTTTTAGGATCATTTATAATACTAACTTTTCAGAACTCGATAAGAAGGTTTTTTTTTTGTTCTTATGTCAATAAAATCTTAACCAAAAGAAAATTATATGGAACACTTGCGTGCACCACTTAGCCATGGAAATGTAAAATTGTTTAAGTTACATCTTAAACTACTGTCAACTACTGAGTATGTTATTTCTTTCACTGTTTTCGTATTTGAGTTACTTTTAAAACTATTTTGATTTTCGATTACGATAAATAATGAACTTGATGATTGATATTTTAGTTAATAAAAAAAGACAATATATAATTAACACTTAGTCACTTTTAAAGCCATAAAAATATTTCTTGCCATAAAAATCAATATTGAAAACGCAAATTTGTCATAAGATTTTAATATGATGTATGATTATGTTAAATTAACGTACATTTTTATATTCGTAATATCCCTATGAAACCTTTACGACCAGTACTTACGAGAAAAATTTTTAATATCGAAATGAGATATATGTAACCCAAGAATTTTTCGCCTAAAATTACCATTTCGCGTGAGAATTCGCGCATTTCTTCTCAAAGCATTTGAAATTCTTGCTGAACATTCTCTTTATACATCACGAAATGAAAAGAAATATATAAAGAACATTATTAATTAACGCCTGTACGAGTTCAAACAGTCTAACAGCAATGTTCGCATTCAGTAAATTCGAGTGCAAAACCGCGAGCGGCAGTTAGCAACTTCGCTGCTCTATCGGCGCGTGTAAAGCGCACGCGCGGGATCTCGCGCTTTGCGCATTTCGATAAAAGGGCAACGCGCGGCTGATTTGTTATTCATCCGTTCTTCTTCCGCTCCCCTACACTTTCCGAGAAGTTGGCCCACTCCGCGGCCGTCTTTATGTTATTTACACGGCAGTAATTCATCTCAATGAGCTCGACCACCGCGCGGCTTCTATAGGTCTCGTCGCTAGTTTGTTCCGACATGAATCTACTCCAGATAATTATGCGTTTTCATGTACTTGCTGTGTTTCTATTGAAAACTATAAAATAACTTTAGAGAAAAATAACACCTTATTTCGTGTTATCAATTTATTCGTTAGTTTCAATAATTATTTAATTAATAGCTATAATCCATGACTTCATAATGATTTTACAACGTACTAAGCATATAAAAATAGCTTAAGAGGGTGTGGTACTCATGTACTCTGTTTTACCGACAAAACGGTAAATTCTATATTATTAAAATAAATATATCGAATTACGTCTTATAAAGAGATAGTTGCCCTGCGCAATGTAATAATCTACCAGCTTACGCAGTTTTGAGCTCAAATATCAACGGCATCCTACAAAATTTTGCGAACAAAAATAACCGAAATTTCGTTCGCAAAATTTTTTAGGATGCCGTTGATATTTGAGCTCAAAACTGCGTAGGCTGGTAGATTATTACATTGCACAGGGCAACTATCTCTTTATAAGACGTAATTCGATATATTTATTTTAATAATGTAGAATTTACCGAGTTCTGCCGGTAAAACAGAGTGCATGAGTACCACACCCCCTTAACTTAATTATAAAACGTTTCATCTTATTCTCAAAACTTACAAAATCGATTCGATTACTTAGGTATCAACATAAATGTTTACTTATTGTATATGCGGGAAGGGGATATGCAAGAAAAAAAGATTTCAACAAACAACATTATTTTTATATAAATAAAAAGTATTATATAATTCGAATAATCATGAAAAATCCTTACAATATCTTGGTCGTATTCGATATGATCATACGATATCGTGTAAAGGCGTGTGCTCAAGACACATACGTTAAACACATTCCCACGCCGCGGGAATGTTTAGATCGGTCGAAAAGTTTAATAAAGAACGAAAAAAAGGAACGATGAAAAGGGGGAGAGGTAGGACGATGAGGGGGTAAGAAAGAAAAGGGGGTCGTGATACCGAGCAATAAGTTATGGTTAGTGCGCGTTAGTGAAGTCAAAGATATAGGAGAGTATAGGAACATGGAGAAAGAATGATTGAGGGGGATGTCGAAGGGACAACGAAGGCGCTGAGGTAACGTGATTTCTTCTTTATTCATTAGCTTTCACTTGTAGAAAATAAATATATAAAGGGGCGAAGACTACGTCGTCGTCGTTGGGCGACGTTCGATGGCAGATGGAAGACGATGATGACGATGATGACGCGCGTGTGTGAGGGAAAATAATGGAAAGAATAGAGTAGTAGTAGTAATAGTAGTAGTAAGTAGTAGTAGTTATTACAGTAATCGCCGCTCGTCGAAATAAATACAAACAAACAAAGGGTAAGATACATTTAACCATGTCGGAGTCGCAGTGAGACGCGGACCGGACTTTTTGACGATAACAATCGATTCGCTGGTAACCAAAAAGCAAAAGACGCACAATCGTTTGCGCGTGCGCGTGCGCTAGTGCATATACAGCACACACACACTGGGTTTATCGCGAGGGTCCGCATCTCCACCGCCGACCGCGACGCGCGCATATTTTTTGGGGAACGATACAATACAATAATAGGTCGATGATGTTACACAAAGAGATTACACGTATACAACGAGTTACAATGCAATGGAGGGGGCTAAGGGGGACTTGCTCCTAGCGCTTATCTCGTACAGCAGCATTACAACAACAAAAAAAAAAGGGAACGAGGAAGGTTCAAACAACATTAGAGAACAAAAAAAAAGGGTGTAATGCATGCGTGTGCGTGCGTGCTGCGTGTATAAAGTATACGGGCATCTTCTGCCTCGAGGAGCACCGCGACTTGACTCGCCCGCACTAGCGTGCGCGCCTCTTCGTATATATATGTACATAACACCGCGACGAGTGCTCCTCGAGTTTTCCTTTTTTTCTTTTGTCATCTCTTTTTCTTTCTTTCGTCTCCTTCTCTCTCTCTACTGCCTCTCTCCTCTCTCGCTTACTCCTCCCTATCCTCTATATCTCTCTCTCCCATCTTCCTCGGCAGGTTCCGTCCAATATTTACACAAGAAGCAGAACACACACGTCATCGGAACGTCCCCCGGAACAGGGCGGAAAGAGAGAGACAGACAGACGGACGTAGCTGCACGCTTCTTCTTCTCTCTCCCTCCCTCTCTCTTTCTCTCCCGTATCTCGTGTATTGAAAGGAAGCACGTGGACTTTCCGAGCGCGAATCTCGGCCTCTCGAGGAGTGAAAACCGATGTCAGTCTTTGCTCGGAGGATGCAGCTTTTGTGTCTGCAGACGACACATCCGCGGAGTATGTGCTTGCCTTTCGGTGGGGTCGAAGTCATCGCTCCCTTCCCCACCTTTTTCTGAAAGAGTAAGCGCGCACTCGTCGCGGACCGCACCACTTCCAGCTTTCATCATCGCCATCCCTCAACCGCGCGAATAAACGCCCTTCACTCCGCGAGACGCTGAGAGAGTGAGGGAGAGAGTATAGAGAGAGTCAGTGTCGCTGGAGGATCGAGACGGAGAGAAGAGAGATGGGGAAAGAGAGAGTAAGAGAGAGAGAGAGGGTGGTTAGAGAAGGACAGAAGGAGGAGAAGAGACGAGAGGGGTAGAGAGTGAGAGAGAGACAAAGTCGAGGACGAGTGCGTGTGTGGAGAAGCGAGACGAGGATTTTTATGGCCCCGTTTAAACGATCGTCCAGCGTCTCTCTCTATGCTCTCATTTGTTTTAAAATAAAGTCGTTGGTCTCTCAATTAAAATCCAAAACGATCGCGCGGCCGCTCAATTGGCGACCTTGACGAGCTCGGGGTTCTCGGTTACGTAGGCCGGATGGGCGAAGCCGAGGCTGATGCCGATGTTCTTGCGGTCGACGGCGCGCACGCGCACGAAGAGGAAGGCGGCGACCAGCGATGCGACGATTATGACGAGGAGCAGCATGACAAGGCCGCCGACGAAGCCAGGCAGTGACATGCAGATGGTCTCAGGATCTGTGCCCGTCGTCGCGTCCTGGATGACGACGGTTGTGTCGTTGTCGGAGCTCGGCGTGCCAAGGGCGAAGTTCACGTCGCCTGGTGCGACCACCTGAATGATGCGAGACGTGTTCACGTCCGTCATCTCCTGGGCCGCGCGCTTGTACACATGCGACGCGACGAACGTCACCGTGTGGAATGTGTCCTGCGAATTCGGGAATATTGAATTAGTATTGAGTCAAGGAATGGGACGTTTAATAATGAAAATTGAGTGATGTGTTGTTGAAAAAGAATTGGTCGCATCTGATTTAATTGGTTAAAATTCATTATAATAAGCTTTTGGACAACGTTCTATACTTACAAGGAGAGTGCGTATATCTTGTTTTAGAGGAAAAAATATTGTTCCCCTGTTCCAGGATTTATTCTCATAGGCCTTTTTTCTCGAGATATGTATCATGTTATCTTAAAAATGTGTTATTTTGCTAAAAAATGATGTTTCTTCTGTTGTATGTAACTCTGCAAGTATTACCGTTACAAAAATAAGCAAAAAAAAATTATAAAAGTACGCAAAACAAGCTTTATTTTAAGCACTGTTTCGACTAAAAATATCGGGGTTTCAGAAAGTTATGAGAAATCAAAGATAGTGTAAAAAATGTTTTTTAAAAAAGTTTCCCCTTTTTTAAAGGATTTTAAGGGCGCTACTTTCAATCATTTTTTACACTATCTTTGATTTCTCATAACTTTCTGAAAACCCGATATTTTTAGTCGATACAGTGCTTAAAATAAAGCTTTTTCTGTTACTTTTATATATTTTTTTTTGCTCATTTATGTAACGGGAATACTTTCAGAGTTACATACAATAGAAGAGACATCATTTTTTAACAAAATAATCCATTTTTAAGATAAAATGACACATATCTCGAGAAAAAAGGCCTATGAGAATAAATCCTGGAACAAGGGAACAATATTTTTTTACTCTAAAACAAGATATTTAGTTGGGTAAAAATGCGTGACCCAAAGATTACGCACTCTCCTTGTTCGTAAAAAATATGAGTGAAAAAAAACCTTAATTTACAGATAAAAAAAAAACTAGAGCTATAAAATAAGTCTATTCTGCTCATCATTTCAAAGTATTTTGATGAAAAAGCGACATAAAACGTGCTCTACTGCATTTACCTATCAATTAAAACCCTATAATCGAAGGTATTTAATCAAAATATAATAAACATAACGAAAATCGATATAAGTTTCCATACAACTACTCTCCCATACGATTAAAAAATCTCTATCCCAAAAAAAAAGAAAGAAAAAACTTCCCAATCCTTTCAACCCTATCTACCGCGCCCCTCTTGACCCACATCTCTGCCTAATATCACAATATACACGCACCTCCATGTGCTCATCGTCGCCTCCAATGACATTCCTGCGCCTCCTGGCGCCGCGCAGTTCCGCGGGAAGGCCCTCGACGGATCTCGGCCTTCCGCCGAGCGTCGCGAGATTGCCCTCGAGCTCGTCGCTGCCCACCGTGCCCTTCCTCTTCACCGTGTGATAGGCGCCCGCGGGATGTCCGGGAAGCGGTGGCGGCGGCAGGTGAATGCTATCCTGCTGCTGCTGAGCTTGCGATTGTTGTTGTTGCTGCTGCTGCTGTTGTTGCGAAGTCTGCGGGGCGCTGCTGCTTGCCGTAGCGTCGCCAGTGGACGTCGACGACGGCGACGACGAGGAAGTTTGCGCCTGAGGCGCTGGGACTACGTCGGGACTCGGCTCGCTGTGAAACGATAATGGGGGGGTTAGATTTGAGTGTTGGGGGAGGAGTGTATTTTCGATAGAAAATTTCGACTGGATTGTGTTTTTGGGAGGAAGAGAGCAATCGTGGATAAGATTTTTCTTTTTTTTTTTTATGTAATTGTGAATATTGTGAAATCTATGAACATGAATATTTTTTTATAGTTTTAACGAGTCAGTTTTATTATAAAATATCCAATCTCTGTGATAGTTATACTTCTATGGTACTAATTTTCACATTTTAAATTTATATAATCTACGTAAGTAAATTTAGGAAAATATAATTTTATGATTCAATTTTCAATTGTAGTCTTTGTTCTAATCACCTTCCGTATTCGTTTATATTTTTAAAGCTACTGTTTTGCGATAAAACTTTACAAAGAATATACGTTACATAAAACGGAATTACTTTGTGTTTCTTTTTTCAAAACTAATTTAAATAGTACCTCCAAGCCTATTACAAAAGCTTCAATTACCTGTAAGCTCCAGCCGGTCCACTAGGATGACGGGGATCAGGGTACGCTGGTGGGATGCCATACTCGGGCAGTGGTGGTGCTCCATACTCGGACGCTAATCCCTGGTGCACGGGTGCTCCGTACTCGGCGCCGATCGAATTCGAGGCGGCTCCGTACTCAAGGCCATGATGGCCGCACTTGGGCTCGGGACAGTTATAGCGGCAGACTTGAATTACGCACTGGAAGTGCACGTTCATGCTGTCGGGGAACTTGAAGGCCTGGAAGTAGGCGAAGCTCACGACCGAGGCGCTCGGACCGAAGTTCTTTATCTTCTGGAACCTGCAGAAGAGAGAGGAGGTGTGTTGTTAATTGATGGGTTGAAGGTACTGAGTAATTATCGGTTGCCGAGATGAAAAGAAGCTGTTTATAGTTCACGGACGGTTATTAAGAGGTGGTTCTTTCGAGCGCGAAATATTGTTGTCAAAGAGCTTTATGGGTTCGAGATTTAAAGAGTCTTAATAACCGGTAATGACTGTGATTAAATTGCGTTACCGAGAATGACAAATAATTGTCGTTCTGATGTTTTTACAAAGAAGACATTGAGTGAGATTTAAAAGTTTGACCGATTATCTTAAAAAGGAAATCATTTTTTGACAACAATTAAGGGGGCTAGACACCTTTTTTCTCTGAAATAAGAAGTCACATTTTAATACATAAATGTAAACTAATTATTTCATACTTTTTACATATAAAAGTGGGTATATTTACCTTACCTTAAAACTTTCTCCGATGGGCCTTTTATATGGTCCAGAACCATAGTCATCGATGAAACAAGTTTTTTCACTATCCGTAAGCTTTGAAATTTTCCTGTGGATGGATTGACTCCAGATTTGAAATAAATTACTCCTGAATAGTATAATTCTCATGTGAGTGTAGGGATTTAGGATTAAATGTCGGAAAAAATTTTTACATCAGAAAAATTATGAAAAAATATAAAAAATTTTAAAAAATTAAAAAAAAAACTCTTGAAAAACAGCACAATTTTTTTTTTTCTCATTAGATCAAAAATCCCTACACTCATATGAGAATTATACTATTCAGGAGTAATTTAGTTCAAATCTGAAGTCAATCCATCCACAGGAAAATTTCAAAGCTTACGGTTAGTGAAAAAACTTGTTTCATCGATGACTATGGTTCTGGACCATATAAAGGGCCCATCGGAGAAAGTTTTAAGGTAAGGTAAATATACCCACTTTTATATGTAAAAAGTATGAAATAATTAGTTTACATTTATGTATTAAAATGTGACTTCTTATTTCAGAGAAAAAAGGTGTCTAGCCCCCTTAATCAACAATATTATAGATTTCAGACAACCGGTAATAAATTGTATAACATCAACTGATCTTACCTGGACATGATCTTCGGCCTGACGACGCAACCAAACTGGTCAACCAGCTGAATGGGCGCTCTCTTTCCATCATGTGCCACGCAGTTCCTCACCAGCATGTCAAACTTGTTCTCGTCATCCTTGATAGCCAGCACCATCGTCATAGTCTGACCGATCTTCACGATACCGGACACCTCGGACGCCCATGGACCTTTGCCCACTTGGATCTGCATCCAACACTGCAGATTGTCACCGAGGAAGTTAGCGGTAACGGCGTGCAACATGTCGACCTGGAAGGGCCGGAAGGTGACGGCCTTCTCGTAGAAGTCGTACCAGGTGCACCTGAGCTTCCTCGCCTGATCCCAGACCTCCTGCACGTACGAGTCGTACTGGATAATGATCGTGTTCTCCACGTAGCTTCCCGACGGCGTGGGCGATCCGTACGGTGCGACGTTGTGGTTCGCCGACGAGGACATGCCACAGGAGTTCAGGAAGATCTCGAAGGTGGCGCTGAGGTGGCCGGTCCCGGGTTTCAGATGCACGCAGTGAGAGTCAGAGTAGAAGCCCTTGCTGAAGATCATGCCGTAGAAGGGCCGATCGAACTCGATGTTCACCCGCATGTGCGTCTTCTCGCATTGTACTTGGAGGTGCTTAATTTGCGGCGTGTCCGGGGAGGCTAGGGGCCAGTTCTCCTCGGCGCCGTGCGACGTGGGCGCGCCGTATTGGGCCGGTGGCCCGTAGACCGAGCGATGCTCCAGCGGTAGGGCGCTGCTATCCACCAGCGGGGCCTCGCCATTTGTGCTCTGGAAGTAGAGGAAAATTGCGATTTAGTTATGGTGGTCGATGGTAATGGAGAAATTTAATTATTAACTGTGAACTGGCGACTTATGGTGCTAGATTGAAAATGGCAGATGGTGTTTGAAACCGTAAAACAAAATTGAAGGATCATTGTAAGAGTAAAGTTTTAAATCACTTTGTTCAACAGTGTACTAATTGCTGAATAATATATCAATCTCATCTGTTATTAAACCCCGTACGTGAATAATAATTGAAAAATTAAATTAAAAAAGCTAATGTAAAAAGCCGATAACATTTTTATTATTTATATATTTTACTCATTTAACTTGTCCGAAAGCCACAAAATTCACCGTCGTTTACGGGATCCTTAATAACAACAATAACAGGATCGCGTGTTTACCACCCATATTAAAAAAAAAAAAAAACTCGTTTTTTTCCATTCCAACTGCACTGATAATCAACACATCCTCCCGAGCAGCCATAAAATTTTTTCCTCACTTATACATTTTACAACCAAGCTAACCTGTCACAACAGATCCTTAAAAAATTAGTAACGCGCGGATCAGCGGCCACCGCGACTCTTATAAATACACTCCCTGCTGCTGACGTAACACATACACATACACAATCGCGTTATGCAGTCGGGCAGGTCCGCGCATCTCGGAGAAAGAGAAAAAAAGAAAGGCCGAAAGGGATAACGGCACAAACATTATATACACAGGCTGGCGTGATATTGCACAAGCGCGTGCGCGCGCACGCGTGTGACGTTACGATTTCGAAGAAGCACGCCGCACTGTGCGTTTCCGGTTCGCGCGCCGCGAGAACAAGTGCGCCGGCGCGCGAGCAGCGCTCTGGAATGAAGATGAACGGGTCGCGGCGAGTGTGTTGTATGTACGTAGTGTGGCGGTTTCGTGAGCGGCGGGATTTTTGACGTTTTTATGGGCAGGTGGAGAAGCTTTGTAATGACTTTATCGGGGTTTAAGTAGAAATTTAAGGTTTTCTTGGATTATTGGTATGGTCATAACGATGATTGGAATAATGCGATTATAATTGATGCTCCCGTTTATACTGATAGAATTACTGTGTAAAATGTTTGCATCAAATATTTCTTTTTCAGATATACTTTACGTCTAATACATAAAAAGTTCATACACTGATAGAAAGAAATATTTGAGCCAAATTTCTGTGACTTAACTGTTAATACACGAAACTAAAATTATTAAATATGTGCGATGATGTTATTAATAAGTAAGTCAAGTTGAATTAAGTAATAAAACTTCAACTGTTTATAAAATATTTTATGAACTTTCCATCGTTTGTCAATATTTTATTTAACGTTTAATTTGCATATCTAGTAAATAGTTATTATTTCGTATTAAACAATTTAAAACATCAAAAATGTATTATAAATACTGATAATGTTAGTATGATTATTAAAACTTTGAGAATACTATTAATTCTTGTTTATTTATTTGTAAGATCAATTTATTTTTAATAATTTTAGTTTCGTGTATTAACTGTTAAATCACAGGAATTTGGCTCAAATATTTTTTTCTATCAGTGTATATGGACAGAAAAACATTTATTTATTTATTTATTTGACGTGCGCCCTTTCAAAAAACATTTTACCCATGTATATTCTAAAACCATAAATACTTGTATTTTAAGGCTCTCAGATTTATAACCAGTTTTATCGGATCTACTAAAACATAGATTTCACGTCATATTGGTTTAAAAAATTTATGAAACGTAAATCGATACGGTCAGTAACATTCATAAAACATTGTTTAATCACCGCTCGGATAAAACTATTAACCGTCAAACCGCTTGTTCTCGTTCTAAAACAAAATTCTCCAGCCTAACAAAAAAAACAATCGATCGAACAATTAAATTCAAAATCCATTACACAAAACCACCAAAATCGCAAAAAAAGCAACATCTCCCATCTACCACCCAGCTTTCCTCTCTCTCTATGTCTCGCCCTATAACTCAAGCACCAATTACACGCGGCGGCCGTGCGCGATTATCCGCCCGCTAAATTCCGCATAACGAGATAAAGGCGCGCTACTACTACAACTCCTCCTCCTCCTCCTAATGGCTGCAACAAATTTGCCAATTTACGGTAGCTTTTTCTCCCTCTCTCCTACCTTATAAAACGCGTATACATACGTACGCGCCTCTCTCTCTCTGTATCTGTGTTTGCCTTCGTTTTTTCGCGCCGCGCCGCCGGGCAAGAAGCCGGTCGCGATATCGCCCGCGGCGCGCGCCGGCTTTTCTGGGTTACCGGGTGCGCGAGCGGCACGTGTATGTGTGTGTGTACGCGGAGAAACTCGCGCCAGGAGAAGGAGAAGGAGAAGAAGAATGATCGCGCTTGAGCTCGGTAATTGCGCGCGGTTCGCGGAAATCTCACACGCTGTAGATTGTGCGGATGGGTAAGTGTTTTTTTGGTAGCGAACGGTTGTTGTTGCAAAATTGGAGCTGCGTTTGATTGTATTAGAGGGAGATGAGCCTGCAGGTGAGTGGGCATGGAAGTTTATGGATGGTGGACGAGTGTGGCGAGGGCGAAGGTATGCAATTAGGATTTTTGAGGTAGGGTTATAGATTGTCCATAAATTTGGTCGAGGCTGGTGAGAGGAAGGATGATTTAATACGTTGCAAAGATTTGTGACGCTTTGTGTAATAAATTTTGGTAATGTATTATAGGACAGCTCGTTAAATACTTTTGTAGAATTTTGAAGTGATTCTAAATTTGTCGTATCTTTAAATGATATTATTTTTTTTCCAACGATCGTCTTATATTATGAATCATGTTTTTTCATATTTTTGTTCGTAATAAAGCAAAAATCGCATTCAAATTTATTCCTAAAAATAAAAAAAAAATAGAAAATAACTAGTTTCCATCCAAATGCTCGTCCTAGTTCGCCGAATAATTAATACAGAACGCCGCACCGAATATGAATTATTGATACTCCCGAACAACGGTAACCGCGAAAAAAAAAACAACAATCCACCAACACACAACTCCTCTGCCCATCAAACAACATTCCACACACACACACACACGCCTGTTCCACCTTAAAACCGTCATTTTGACGTAACACGACATCCCGCTGCAGCGGTGGCAGTATCATCAGCACCACCACCACCACCGAAATGCTTTTCGGCGCGCGGGGAAAACCCGTCGCTCGTTCTCGCCCACCGCCACCTGTTTGCCTGGCTAACTGTATATACCGCGACGACGCGCGTTGACCTCGCGCTCACTCGCTCGCTCGCAAGTGTATGACATAAGTTGTAGAGTATATGCAGCACCGGTATATATGCAGCCGAGGTCGTGGCGCAATAGAGGAGGCCTTGGACGACGCTTTTTTCGGGGATGGGGTTCGTGAACTCTCGCATGGAATGTCGCGCGGGATGGTGATGATGATGCGGGTCCGGTTTGCCGTTTTTGTGAGAGGTGATGGACTTTATTGGGGTTTTGGCGAGGTTTGGTGAGTTTACAGTATTAAGGCTGGAATTTGATACTGAGGTTTTAACGTTGTTTTTGATAAGGTAGAAATTACGTGCTTTAGCTGTGTGGTAACTGTAATGGATATGAACAATTGCGTAGTCTTGAAGTCGATCGCTTGACTTGCTCCGTGCGTTTTGCTATATTTCAAATTCTCACTACTAGCTGAACTTTTTTTTTCTAACGTAAATTAATTAACACATTCAGAAAAAAATTTAGAAAAAATTACTATACTGTCTGATAAAGCTATCGCAAACTGTAAAATACCTAAAAAATTACCATTATACTTTACAGTAAACTTTACAGTACTTATAGTAAATTTTCCTATCTTTCTAGCAAAATTTCTTATAAAGTATAGTAATATTTTGAGTTTTTACAGTTTATGGTGGCTTTCCCAGAAAGTATAGTAACTTTCACAAAATTATTAATAATTTTTACTAAACTTTTTTTCTCAGTGCATCAAAGTGTGAACATAAATAGAGCAATATTAAAGAATATAACTGACAAAATTTTATTGATTTTACCATGTGATGAAAAATTTTTTGTAAAGTATAAAATGATTTCAAACTAAACTACTTTCGGACCACCACGTATTGAACAAGATAATTCATTGCTTATAGTATCTAAGATCAATATCTACATGCTCATTAAAACCTCACGATTCCCGATATCCGACCAAGCACCCCAACCCCCTTATAGTATCTCTACCCCTCTTAACAAAAACTTCGTTTCTTATCAATCTTCTATAAACAAAAAGAAACCTTCGCTACCAAGCACCTCTCTCTCTCTCTCTCTCTCTCTCTCTCTCTCTCTCTCTCTCTCTCTCTCTCTCTCCACAACACGCATAGCGACACCCGGAAGCGAACCCATCCGTCACTCTCGTCACTCCACACTCGCCCATACTTTCCACGCCAAGTACGGCAAAACCGTCTCTCCTCTCCCCTGAGGGAAGTCTCTCTCTTTCTCTCTCTCTCTCTCGACCCTACCCCTTCCTCATTTCGATAACATCGCCTATCTCCTTCCTTCCTTCTCTCTCTCGCGCTAGATCTCTCCTCAGCAGGCGGAGAGAAAATCCGGCGCGCGCGCGCGCGAGAAAAAGTGGAGCGACGGCGACTACTACTACGCTTCTCTTCTGCTCTCCTGTTCCATGGCCGACGCATGCGCAGGTGGGGAAAATGTCGCGGCCGTTCGCCTCGATTTTTTTTTCTCTCTCTTCCGTGTGTGCGTGCGCGTATGTGTGTGTGTGTGTGTGTATGTATATGTGCCTGTGCCGCGGCGAGGAAGAAGAGGAGAATTTTTCCGTTAATTGGGAGAAGAAGAAGCGCTCGCGCCGAATCGTGAGAATCAGGCTGGGAGCCGAGGAGCGAGTGAGAACGATTTGATTCGAGGTTAATTTTTAATTGGATGCGTGCGCGAACGAGTGAATGATCAAATCGCCCGAAAAAGTCGAAAGACTTCTGTGTGTATCGCGTGGTTGGGAGTATTGATCGAGTGTAGTAAGTTGTAAGAGCGCGAGGATTCGCGTTAATTAAGAACAGTCGGTGATAAGAGTTTGAATGATTGCCGGTGGTTTACATGATGTCGCATATTTACACATGGTCAGTGCAAAAGTAGCAAGTTGATTTATTAAAAAACTTCGTGAATAAATTAAGATGCAGCTAATTGAAATCGTACGCTATTTAAATTCCTCCTCCTTCTCGTTTAAACGTGATGCAGATTTTATCGAATAATATCCGGAACAATATCATCCGTATACGAATGAATTATGTAATCCAAATATAATAATATTAATTAACAGCCTGGAAATTTGGCATAAATTATTAGAACGATCGCGAAACTAATCTAGAAAACGTGACCGGCCTGCAAAATTACATCCCTGCATAATACGGTTTTGTCATCCTCCCCAATTAATAATCCACTACCTCATTACCATATTAACAATAACGCATACGCGCGAAAGCTCGTTAACCAGCGAAACAATTCGACCTCTCATTCACGCACGCGCGCGCGCATAACATCTCTTGTCGCACCATTGAACCACATTTTACTCCCTCAACTTTTTGCCACACAGAGAGAAAACACACACGACGACGACGATGCTATTATTACACTTCTTCTATTAATTAACCTACGCCAGGCGTGAGATCAACCTCCTTGCAGTCGCACAATCGCTAGTCATATATATATACACGCGCACTCCCACATCCATCTGACTTTTTGTCGCCCGTCTCGCGGATACATATATACACACACACACACACATCGCCTCTGCGCGCGCGAAAAAGAAAGTCCGGCAAAAACGCGACAGCACACCGCACCGCGTAAATAGAAAGCTTGCAGCTCTGCGAGCCCGTATTGCCCTTTTTGTTCCCCGTAATATCGATCGATTTTTCACGCTTTTACTGAGCGCAAGAGAGAATAATACTATCGCTATACATTTTCGAGCGAGCGACGTACTTTCGTTTTTCTAAAAGCCTAAGCAGGTAGAACGCGCTCGTCGTGGAGCCGCGATATTGTGGTCTGCCGCAAGATTACACGCCGGGACGCCGCTTTATGCTATGCCCGTTTTTCCGGGCGCTGAAAGAGAGAGAGAGAGAGGAGGCGGGCATTTTTGTCATCGGCGACGACTAAATTATCGGTTGCGGCCGCTGTTGTCGGCACCGAGGATAGCTATTATGCTTTCTTTTAATTCGCCTCGTTTGCGCGTTTTACTTAGAGCCTTCTTATACCACGTTTCGCTCGCCGTGTACAGGGAGCGAGGCATGTACATAACTGTTATTAATTGCGTTGTTAGAGTGTGAAGCTTTTTGCGGCGCGTTTTGATTTGATTACGAGGATTGTTCAGCGCGCTGATTATTGGGTTTTACTCCGGGCAACGACCTACCGTATTCGCGATTTCTTATATATAGATACACAATTTAATTTAGAGCCCGTATACCTACACGAATACTTAGTAATTACATCTTCGCAGCTCGCTCAAAAGATCTTCAATTACCGCACGACCAGCGGAAAAACAGGCGGATAATAAACATCGGCAAAGAAAGCTCCGCGCGCACATTTTAAAAAGCCATCAATTCAAACAGACGATTAAGATGAAAAACGAGCCCGCGCACGTTCCCTCGAAATCCTCCATTTACGAGCCATCAAAAATAAAAGGAGAAAAACACATCCACGACAAAGTAAAGCGGAGCATTTCGGAAAAGCCGCCGCCGCCGCCTCTTTCATCTCAAATTATTCAAATCCGTGGGAAAGCACTCGGGGGCATTAGAAAAGTAGACCACGCGCGAAAAGAGTGTATGTGTGTATATATGTCGGGACCGGCATTCGTTTACGAAACGGAACAGAGAGGGAGAGAGAGAAAAATCCAAACTCGAAACTTTCTCCAAAGCCGACTGGCGGCCGCTATTATACTCCCACACTGCTCTGCCACGCTGCCAACCTTGCAAAGGTTGCTCGTGCTCGCGACCACTCTCTCTCTCTCTCTCTCTCTTTCGCGGCGTACATTATCGTCAGTCGCTCAACGGTATACAGAAGAAGCTAAGTATCTACCTACCGCGCGAAACGTCTTACTCGCGCGCGCGCTGGTTATGGTAATCTAACGTTCGCGGATATGTACGAGTGTTCAGGAATGCGTGTGAAATTGATGGTTTGGGTGGCTGGAAGTTTTTGGGACCGATGTGTGTCGGTATGATTTATTACGATGTCGGATGGTCCGGAGATTATCAATCGGTTTGCGCGATGACGAGGCGAAATTGATTCTCCCATTGTAGGAATGAGCCGAGGTGAATGAGAGGTCAGGTGCGTTAGTCGATATTGGACTGACTTTGATCGGTTTGATTGAAATGTGACACACGGCCTTTTCTATAATATATGTTTGACTTAATGACAATAATTTTCTCTTTTAATTTCCCAGCGATATAAACTACAGACAGAGGAAAGAAAATCTTTACATTAAAAGTATACTTTTCTAACTATAAAATCCTGATGTTATTAGTGCCAAAGTATATATTTCTTAGTAGTTAACAATATTTCTTAATAATTAAGTAATATTCCTTGACAGTTAAGACGCAGGTCATTTGTTCAAATTTTCTACAATTTCAAAGACATGGTTTCTTAACTATTAGGAAATATTATGTAGCTGCTAAAGAACATTCGTTTATCAGTATCCAAACGTCCGTTCGTTTATAGTTAATGACGTTCCTTTAATGTAAAGATTTTCTTTTCTCTGTGCAGATTTTCATAATTTTTCAATAATTCGCACCGTCAAGTATACAAAACCTATACACGAGCACTTTCCGGAAACCTCATCGGCTTTCCACCGCACCCGAATCCGCGATCACCCGATTCTCATCCGAAAAACCCACCGTCAAAACTCATAAACCTGCCACCCCTCTCTCTCTCTCCTGTCCAATTAGCACCCGACCAAAAGCCAACATCAGCGCACGCTGTCCGCATGTCAACATGCCTCACTCAGATCCATCAACCACACACACGTATACCCATCGTGCAACTATACGACTCTCCTCTCTAGACCCGGAAAAAAGGCTTCCGCGAGAAACGAGTCCAGCTCAACTCGCGCATTTCTCTCTCTCTCTCTCTCTCTTATACCTTACCATTTACGCACTTCGTCGTCCGTGTGTCGCGGCTCGCGTCTACGACTCTCTTCCCAAGAAAGAAAGCCGCTTGCTTGCGCGCGCTCGCGGGGATAAAAGAAAAAGCAGTCCGATTGCCAGTAGTAGCAGGCAGGCAGGCAGCAGCAGCCGCTTCGCGCGCACACACGAGTGGAAAGGGGCCAGAGCGCGTCCGGCGCAGTGACCTACTATCGTCGCTCCGCCGGACCCGAGAGAGAGGAATGAATATCGTATATACTTATATACGTATATGTGTGTGTGTGTGCACCGGCTGCGCGTGAACCTGCGCCGTCGAGAGGTTCTCGCTCTTTCGAGCGTCCTTGCCCCGTTACCCTTCGATAATTTCCGCGCGGGGGAGGTGGTGGGGGGCCAAGAGAAGAGTATGTGTGCGGGTATGTAAATATTCGCGAGGATGAGCGCGTGTTTGAGTGTGTGTTGGGAAAGTACGGACGAGTAAGTGTAAGGTGGAGGGATTCGATGCTGGCTGATGAGGTGGAAAGAGAGGAGTAGTAGTACGCGATATATAAGAATGTCATGCAGCTGTGTAAATGGAATGAGGTTTAGATAATGGATGGGAGTGTGAGCGTGGGTGGTTGTGTAATGAACGAAATGTAGTTAGTTACGATCGGATCGATGGTACCTCGAACACTTTAAAAAGGAGAGCTTTTAATCTGATAAAATGATATATAGGTCCGTAAACGGATCGGATTATGAAATTAATAAATGTAGTTCCGAATACTTTCTTATAGTAGGTCTTCGGAAACAGCGTTAAATATGAGATTTAGAAAGTTCTTTCTCTCTCTCTCTCTCTCTCTCACTGGCAGAGTGTTAAAATAACGGACTGAAAAGAATCAATTAAAGAAGTGTATAAGGAACTGCTTTTTAAGATTTGAAAGATAGCATCGATCCATATTTTACGTGCCCGCCGTAATGAAAATTACATGCATACACACGCAGATACAGGCGCGTAGATAAGGAAAACTAAAGGAGATCGCCTGCCTACTGGAACCCAAAGTCATTTCAACTACGGCGAGAACTCGAGCCACATGTGTACACATCGAATACTCATATATAGATTCGTGTCAGTTAGGTTAACCTTAGTGGGCCAACTAGTTATCCCCTGCGCATTTTTTTTTTTTTTATATTTTCCATAACCAGGCGAAGGCTTCCCGCTGCATAAAAGGAGCAGAATTTATGTTGGATTCATGTAAATCTCGTATAATTATGCCGCGAGTCGCGACGCGATGAGAATTTTTAAACGACATCGCAGACGCGCACGCGCGCGACTTTTCCAGGTAAGCGAAAAAAGAGGTTACACGCCGAGCGCGCAGCACTGTAGAAAGCTGAAAATTTATTGGTCGCGGCGACCGGCGTGGATTGATTTACGAAAATTTTTCAAAACGCCGCGTCGAACGAAAACAGTCGCGTGGTGTAGTTGGCGCGCGACTGATTGGCACCGTCGGAGTTTGCCAATTTTTCGATCCAGATGCGCCGAGCGTAATAAAGGATGTCCGACCGGTAATAATTAAAAGTCCGGATTTCGAACCGGATGGGAAAGTGCGCAAAAATCATGCGCAATTATCGTAATTAATGAAGCGTGAGTAGAGATGCCGGAAGCGCTGCCGGTGCGCGAACGGACGTCTTTACAGTGCAAATGTGTCAATGGAATTCGTTTATTAGAACACCGCGAAGTTATAGTTTTAAACTCGTTGTCTCGACTTTCTCGGTTCGCGCTTAATTCTATGGGACCAAAGCGGTCTGATTATTTCGTTATTTCGGGCCTAATTTTACGAAGTAATCACTGTTTACTTTAAAACCGTACAACATACATTTATACACTTTTTACTCCACAACACATACACATACGCGCAGCTGTGTAACAAGACGAAAAAAGTTAAGGAACTTTCAATCGGCACCTTATCTAAATTCGAATCTGCCGGTACAAAAAGAGACATGTTTAAGGCTAAATTGATGTCGGAAAAAACGACGGCGCACGGAAAATCGGGGCCAAAAAACACACACTTTCTCTCCCGGATCCCGAAAAAAGTGACTATATAGTTTCCGTCAAGAAGCAAATCCTCGATTCACAATATTGACGACTTTATCGATTCGTCGTTCGCGTCTCTCTTCTTGCTCGCGGCCGCCTCTTTATTTTCCTCGCGGAACGCCGTCGTAAAATTATATCATTCGCAACGGATCTCGGCGTTTTTCGCCACCTTTCACGCCTGTTTGGCTCCGGCGTCGTTCCTACCAGAGCTTATTGTTGTACGCGGGAGGTCTATGATTTATGACACCGGCGCGCGATGGGCTGTCACGCCTTTTGGAGTTAAGGACGCCAATTATGAGTTTTTAATTTCGGTTTGTTGGGTGGCTAACGATACGCTCCTGTTAAATTGGAGTTTAATGGCCGTTCGTTTAATATTATAGTGATTTTGGGGTTTTAAGTGAAAAGGCTGGAAATTACTTATTACACTCAAGTTGTTTCACAAAAATGTCACCTTTGTTTAACTAATATCACGAATTTACCGAAAAATTACGGATCTTTTAAAAAATTCACCACAACTTTTCTACGATTTGAATTCTCCCGCGGTATCCAATATTTACGAAAAATAAAATCCAACAAAAAGAAAGCGGCCGTCGTCCTCGAAAATTCTATACACACCGCCACGTCTCTCACACGAAATCACACTTCCTCTCGTAAACGTGCATTTCAATTCATGTCGCGGCGACGCTTCCCGTAGCGGTGCGCGCACGTGCGAGATGAGAAAAAAAGTTAAGCGGCCGCTTTACGGGTCTGAGACACACGTCGTCGCACAGTTCACATGTCACGTGTAATTTTTAAGTTTAATTCTGTTGGTACTCACTGCCAGTAAAAATAGCGGCAATAATATCGACAGGATCATCTTCGGGGAACTCCTCCGCGTCCTGTCCATCGTCTGTATCTTCGTTGCTAACTGCAATACAGAATGAGAAGAAATTGGTCAGAATAGTCGTTACATCAGTTGGATCAAGTTAATTTCAAATAGTTTTAACGATGGTATATGGGCATTATTTGAAGGCTCGAGAACTAATTTACATGGATAATTTTGTAACTGGAAAATATGAAATTTTACATTTTATACAGACGAGTGACGTCTTAATTTAGAAGTCGGTAGATGCGCGTTAATTAACTGCGGCTATCTCCACTGCAGCAAACTACTCTTAATTGGTCATTATAAAATAACAGAAAACAGCAAACAAGTATAAATAAAAAGACTTCATTAAATGCAAGTTCCGAGCATCTTCGAAAGAAACAACGCGAGCGCACTGGCTTTAGCACAGTTCAGTGAACTGTATAAATGCGCGCCGTGAAAAATTACGCGGAGCGCGGAGCCAACTTTGCCAACTGAAAAGTAAACAGCCTTAACAGCACTATAGTTTGAAGTGTGTTTGCCGAGGAGTCTTGTAAAATATTAACTCTCATAAATTGCAAGTAGCACCGTTACACAGTGACTATTGTAACGCGATTGCCGCCGCCGCGCTTCCATTCTTCGCGTTTATGGTCCTATATAATTCCTTTATATTGTTATGGACCGAACGCGATAACACAAATATACAAGAGCAATGCGCAAAAAATAATATTGTTGATTAAAAAAACAAAATTGTTCGCTTGTTTCGGAACGCAGCAGCGACTACTATAAATTAAATAATAATGGGTTATTGTAGAAGGAAAACTTGCGAGAACCATTTGAGTACTTTGCGAAAACGAAAAAAAATGACTTTTATTGCCATTTTTATCGGTATGCAAGAAGTCTTTATTACGCACACGCGACGTAAAACTCAAATTTCACCTATACGTATATATATATCCTTTATTGCACCATTACTTGAAAGTAGTCCAGATCACTTACGCGATTTCTCAAAGCTCAACAATCTCTCCCTTACACATCATATATTCACCAAAAAGAAAAAGAAATAATCACACAAGCCAAAAAGCTGCACTGTATATATACGTATATATAAACACACTGATCCGCACTTGCAAGCCTTACATCTCTTTCTCTCTTACATCGGTCTCTCTGCAACAGCTGCTCTCCTGTCCTTCTCCAAGACACCGATCCTCTTCCTCCTCCACCGTCCGTCAAAAACACTCGCGGAAACTCAACAACAACAGCCACGACGACCACAGTCGACCAGGAAGAACAAGAAGAAGAAGAAAGAAGAAAAAAGAAGAGAAGAAAAAAGAAGAAAGAGAGAGAGAGAGAAGAGAACTGCACGCAAGTCGCGGGGGTGCGCTGAGTCTCTCTCTCAGAGGCGCTTCATCGGGGCCCGACTACACACGGCGGGTACACACGTAGCGAGCGCGGCTGCGGCCCAGGCGGCGTGACGTTTCTGCCCGACGGAGACTGACTGAACGCGAGCAGCGGGAAGCGCGCCGCGCGGCGAGTCTCGGCCGTCCCACTGACCTACTCCCGGCCCCACAAGAGATATCCCCGGCTCCTGGTAGGCATATATACCCCCTCCCTCCGGTAAGGCCCCCACGAGCGCGCGAGCGTGTATATACGCGCGAGATCGCTCCTTTTCTCTTTCTCATTCACGCGCGGCCAAGTTTTTCGAGAAGAGAGAGAGAGAAAAAATTCCTTTTGACGAAAGTGGAATTCACTTGTTTACAAGGAGCTGCGGCTGGTATATGTGGGAGGAGGGAGTGAGGGAGGGGGAAGTAAGTATTGGTTTTTGGAGGGTGGAAGAGCGAATGAGTGGCGATGTGTGTGTGTGATGCAACAGGTGACTTTTTTGTGGTGCACGATGGAATTTTAGGAGGAAGGCATGAGTGTTTAACATTTTTTTAGGGGAAAGCGGAGGATGAACTTGCCCCGCGTGTTATTGAAGTCACGGCGCTACTGTGCTACTTGACACTTTGGCGAGTTTTCTTTAGATTGATTAATTTGAATTGTACGATAGCAGGAATCCTCACTAAACATCCAATTTACGCTTATTCTCGTGGCACACGTCGTTGTTTTTCCACATAAATAATTCAACCAAAATAAACCTGCACAAATCTGCGACCAATCGGCACCACCGCTCGGCAAACAGCACCCAGAATTACCTAAAAACCCACATCCTATTAATCCACATTTCAAGAGTGAAAAAATTCCGAACTGCAGCTCGCCTAGAGACCGGAAGCGCGAATTATTAATATAGTTTTCAGCGTCGCGCACGATCGACTCTCTCTGTGCGCAATGGAACGAACGAGCGCTGCGTTTATTTCCTGCGGCCCGCGGCGGCTATATGCCGCTCGATATATCTGCGCGCTGGGCGCACAGGTGAAAGACTCACGCGCGAGGAGGGTCCAATTACGGGCGCCTATCCTTTTTTTTCCTTCTTCTTCGCCGTGGCGCGAGCGCGCGAGAAAGAGAAAGGCGATCAAGAGAGAGGAGAGTTGGCCCTTCGCCGTGCCCGCGCGTGTTTTTTCTCGCCACTGTTATTCGCCTCGCTTCCTTTTTTTTTTCGAGTATATCCGAGAGGCTGCTGCTGGTTTATATACCGGGCAACGCGCGGTTTAACTACAAACGAAAGTAATCATAAACGCCAATTCCTTCTCTCCCTCTGTCTTTCTTTCTTCCCCTCTCTCACTCTTTGGCGAATTATCGTTGACTTGCACGCGCGCTCATTTTTCCTTTCTCTTCGCGTGCGTTCTTCTTTTTTTTTTTTTTTTTTTCATTTTCTCATGCGCGCGTGAGCCTCTTTTTGTTTTCGACGTGTGTTTTACGCCGGGCATTCGCGCGAAATTGATTTTGTCGAATTTCTCGAGCGCTGCGGCTTTTTTTGTTTCAACGCGCGCGCGAAATATTCGTTGTGCAGTCAGTCGGCGATGTGCGAGGGAGAGATTCGTTATTCCCTTTTTCGGGGGTGCAGTGCAACGTTGCTGCTGCAGGTGCGTTTTTTTCTTTCGATTTTTCGATTTGGTTTTTTTCTTTTTTTTATATTTTTTCCGGGTGCTCGGTCGTTTTACATCTTTTTTTTTAGTGCGTCCGCTTTTTTGTCGAGGATTCTTCAATTACGATGACTTTGAGGTTTTTTATCGACTTATTTGTGGAATTTAAATATACTGGTGACTTATGCCACTAAAGGGAATTTACGTAAAAATAAAAGTATACGGCGGATTTAGAAGGACGCGTTACATTATTGGTGTTCATAACGCGCGGCATAATATCAGAAATATATAATTACGTCGCATAAACATTACACGCGAGGCTACTGGCACAGAATTTCAAAGAAATCTTATACAATATATGATTGTATAGTACTCAACAATAAAAACCCATACGCACACGCAAAGTGTTCCGAGAAAATCTAATATTCCTTTCTATAGCGTTTATCAGTAAAACCCCATACCCAGCCATTCACAACTAAACAAATTACCAAAAACCCCATTCACGCAACAAACACAGCACAACACGTGTGTCGTAAACTGAAAAGGCACAAAACCACGAGCTTATCTCCTCTCACACCGCGAGCGAAGAAGAAAAAGCTGAAAAGGGAAAAACCTGCAGCGCCGCGCGCGTATATAATCAGATTACACGTGTCACGCGCGCGTGTACGTGCATTGTCATTCAACCGTGCCATAGGTATATACAGCGCCCGCGTGTCTCGCTCGAAAAGCGTTGCGAAATCCCCTGCATACAGCCACCGGCAGACATATCGGAAAAACGTATCGGGACTGGTCAGTCTAGTAATGCGGTATAATTACGGAGAGGCGGTGCGTGTGTATGTCATTGTTCGACGGCGATAATGAACTTCGGCCGATAATGACCTCGTTTCGCGCGCCGGGGTAATTACTCTCCCTCGTCATACTGATTTATGGTATCGGTGCATGCCTGTCCGTCTGTCTCTATGTGCGGCCGGTTTTTCACGCGCGCCAAAAGTTCATCGGGATATGATCGGTGTGCCGTTAGCGTACGGGTTGTAGTGTAGGCCGATTTACATATATGCCACGAATTATATAGATTTATATGGGCGCGAATCGCAATTCGTATGGATATGTATAAAGAAGGAGTGAAATTGTATTGTATTTTAAGTGGAGAGCGGATTGTGGGGCACCAAAATCGTGTCAACCCGAATAAATGAATCAGAATGACGATTAATCATACAGCGCGTCGGGAGAGCGCGCAGCGCACATTGGAGCTCACTTTATTACTCATTGTATTGAAATTGAATAGATATTCGATCTGATGATTATTATGTGACATATAAATAGAACAATGCGCGAGGCACGTTAGTATTTATAAGTAGCTCTGGGCCGCGCGCGCGCGGTATTACAATTATTTTTAAAAAGTTATATCCTTTCCACAATATTCCGTATATACCAGAAACCGATAAGGTACTCTAATGTAAAACACTTGAACTTACATAAAAACTCCTGTACATTGAGCAACGTCGCATTAGCTTGAACAATAAAAAAAAAAGTAAAATATACGTGCGAACTTTCTCCTCTCTAAAAATAAAACGTTTTCAGAATGCATGCCGCGCGAATGTTAATTTTCTATATTATACCTGCCCACAGCTACTTAAAACGCCGCATTTTTCCCCTACCGCTGGCGCACGTCATTATCACACAATGTAAACCGTTAAAAAATAATACACTGCCATAACCATTCACAAATTTTACGCGTCTTATCCAAAAACACTTTCAAAATACATATACGAAACCCATAAAAAAAAATATACAATCCTTCCCAATCCCTCAAATCCCACCTTCTTCTTCTTCTTCTCCACGCTCAACACACGATTATATGTTAATTCCAGATAATTCACATCCCCACCGACCGACATCTAGGCTACACACCTTACCCACAAGGAACTGCGTTTCTACTTTTTCAGCGCGGTGGCGAAGGAGAAAAAAAAGAGAGCGCGTCGCGATGAAAGCGATTTTGCATAACGCGCGCGCGCGGCGATAACCCAGATTTTCCGCCCGCACGGGTTTGCGCGCACCCCGCGTCCGGAAGTGCCGCGCGATATAGAGGCGCACACGCCAGGATGGCCCTCCACAGCGAAAGCGAGCGCGGCTTATCGCCTGGCCCGCGCGCGATTTTCACCGCGCGCATCGCGCGGGCTTTCGCTTTCCAGCGTGAGCTGTATTTTGTGTAGGCGGAAATTTTTTTTTTCTTTTTTTTGAAGAATTTGTTCGAGTGGGTGGGTAGGTCTGAGGGCGTTGAGCTGTGTGTGGATGTGTGTGTGGTGATGGTTGTTTTATTACGAAAGTTGATGCGTTAGATAAAATAATGATAAAAAAACTAGTAAGAACGTAATGAAGATTATTACATTGATGAAGCTGAAAAAGTGTGTTTGGAAAGTTATTTCAACAGGAAGTTTGTTCGTTCTCATCTTTCTAACGTTAAGGACGTTCTCTTGGTCAAAGCAGCAGTTTTAGATAATGTTTCATTAATTTGATAATCCAAGAGTAAGTAAACAATTTTTTTTTTTTTTTCAAAAAAATTCAAGCAACAGTTACTATGATATTAACTATTGATCTTAACGAAATAAAACTTATTTTGTTGGTTGAGACATTTACGGTGGAGTATCTATGGGGAAATTTATGATCAATTTATTTAAGAAAAGCAAGTCAAGTTTAAATGAACAAATTGATATTGTGTATGTACGTCGTTAAATAAACGTCGTTTTTGTAATCTGACAAATTTTGACAAGTATTTATTTACTTTTTCATAAGACCATAATCTAAAGAAGTACAATACAATGCTGAAACGCCAGCTCTTATTTAATTTTAATAACGTATCCCAATCAAATATTATTATCAAAAAATATTCGTGCTCTAATTTCTAATTCGCTGCTGTACAAAATCGCGCCAATTCCAACGCCACAGGCAGCATCAGCATTCCCAACAAGCAGCGTTCCATTCTGCAACCTCTATATAGCTTAAGGGGGTTAGTGCGGTAACATACAAGCCAAAAGTACAGCTGGTCGAACGCCGTACGCCTCACGCTCTCTCGAGTCTCCCCACTCTCAAAATTTCACGAGAGACTGTCCACGCACACATAGCGCCGCTTCATCTGTGTGTACATACACATAGAAGCGCTACGTCTGTGTAGACACACACGCAGCGAGCCTTCGTTTGTTTACACGCACACAAGGACACGCGCGGCGTCGTCTACCCTGAGGCTACGTACTTTAAACAACTGTATCTCGAAAACGGTGAAGCTAGGCTTCCTGAAATTTGCAGAGGACATTCAAAGTATTGTTCTTAGTAACATATCTCTTTTTCTTTCAAGTCTTAAGAAAACTTTCCAAGTTATTGACGAAAACGTTCATTTTTTTACATTTCATGACGACGGTCCCATAAGACACCGTGTTAAATTTCGTAACTTTGGGAGCTTATATCTCACAAACGGGGAAGCTAGGCTTTCTGAAATTTACAGATACTGCGTATAATAGTAATATGAGTCTACCCTGCAAGTTTCAAGAAATTCTTAAGAAAAGCCAATATCGCACTAACCCCCTTAACGATTAGTACGTGCTCGCGTCTCTACCCTATCAATCCCACAGTGTAGGTGGAAGATGCAACTGTTCCGGTCGAGACTGCGCGCGACGGCAGCGGCGGGCGATAGAAGGAAGGTAGTAGGTAGGTAGGTGAGCTCGCGACTGCGGATGGATCTTATCGAAGTGGAGCGAACGACGGGAAAAGAGAGAGGGAGAGCAATCGGCTTTTTTCTTTTCTTTCGGATAAAAGTTGAATTTCAAGCACGCGCGCGAACGCGGGGGCTTACCTAGAGAACGAGCTCGAAAGTATATACATTTGTATAGCCGGTATTATAAGTTTTATCGCTGTACGAAAGTATGTGGCGTGTGTGTTGGAACAACGAGAATTAGGATTGAGATTAGTATAATAACATCGTATATACGATTTATTTATTTATTCAAATAGACAAACAAGTTTTCTGCGAGATCTTTGTACCACTTGCACGCTGGCTTTAGTGTATATAAAATGATTCGCTAGTCGACCTTTGCACATCCGGTTAATAAATATCCCATGTGCATGCGCGCGGCTCGACGAATGAGGCAGGCAGGCGCCGCAAGGAAATTAGTTCCCAATTATCCTTTACGAGCGTTAAACGCGGCGAAAGAAAAAAGAAGCGAGAGAGAGAGACGCGTTTAATTAACACTGAATTTATGGACGAATTATTTACAAGTTATTAGGCGCCTCTAAATGCGCGCGTGCATTCTTGTATGGTTAACCGGCGAATTTACGGTGCACATTCGGGTTCGCGATTTTACGTCCGGATGAGGAGCGGCTCAGTTTCTTCCATATATTGGGAAATTGGGTAGAACAATTATTGCAAGCACATCGCCCGATAAAAAAAAACAAATAAATATATTCAACCTACTCCGAATTTATAAAAAAAAATCTCCTTTTTCTTCAACATCCATTGTCTAAACATCATTATACGCTCTTACAAACCTACCTCGCGCGTAGCACTTTTCACAACGCAGGTATAAACACATGAAAAATCCTCTAGAATGTCGCTCGCCTCATGCATAATTCATGCATACGCGCATCCCGCGGCCTCTCATCAATGAAGGAACAACGGAAGCCCCGCGTAATCCACAAAAACGCAATCGTCATCGAATCGATTTCTCCATCGAATCCAACCAACCAACCTCCTCTCCCCCGAAAAAAAAGAACAGAGAGAGAAAGCAAAAAAGGGGTGTCCAGCCGCGGCGCCTACCCGCGTGACCGACCGCGCGCAAGGTCGAGAGAGAGAGGGGAATCCCCGACGTATCTTATATATATATATACATATTCCCACAGGTGAAAGCGCGCGCTCGTGTCGGCCCCGAAAACTCATCTGCGCGCGCTAGACGCGAACGAGTATTAGGTATATATTCACACAGGCGGAAACGAGCTAGCTATATAGCCGGCTGGCTTTTCGTTCTCGAGACCCAAATCGGAGAGCGAACACTTTCGACGCGCGAGCTCGCAGGCGCAATAAGAGACGCCTACTTTACGCGCCGGTAGAGCTGCGCATCCGCGTGCGTTTTACGCGGTATATATAGCTACGTATATAATAGTTACACGTCACCGGCGATTTTTTTCTTCTCTCGCGGGGTTCTAGACTAACGGCGCGTCGTTAGTTTTGCCGGGCGTGATGAATGCAGCAGCTGACGCGGTATGACAAACGCGTTATATTTCGTTGCGTATATATATATATGAAAATTGTTTCTTTTTTCTCGCCACGACTGCTGGTTCTCCGTGCGCGACGCGGTTCGCTTTCTAATTCGGATATGCGCGTATATACTTAGTGTCGGTGCGCGCGAGAGACATGTCGCGAGAGCTCGCGGTGTTTGAAATCCGATTAAGAAGAAGTTAATCCCGATTCCGGAAGTTGAAAATACGATCGCCCCGTGCCCCATATACATTCATTCGTGCAGCCGCGTCAGTCGAGGTATGTTATATTATACTTGCCCCTGCGTTTAGGATTCGGTTAATTATGTGTGACGTTTTAATTATATAAATTGGAATTCATCGAATAAGTAATGGGAGGCGATTGGTCTTGTATGTTTTCCGAGCTACTGGACATGTCACTAATAAAACTAGACTAGGGCTCGACTTGTTTCTCTTGTACATATATACATATATACAAAAACGCTCTTTCTCACATCGTAACTCTACTGTGGAAGGAAATTAGTTGATTTTGAATGCTATTAGACTAGATAAGACGTGAAAACAAGATTTTATTCGATGATTACTTTCGCGTGGTAATTCATTAAGATTCCCAGCACTTGTCAGAAGATAGATAGATCTCTTCAGCGACTAATCGTGCCGATAAATTTTTCGCAAATTAACTTTAAATACCCGGAGATAACAATCGCGTCATCTCTTACCAAAAATAAAGCGTTTGTGAAAATTATACGATATGCTTCCTTATCTCTCTCTTAACGCTGATAACCGCCCATTTACATACATTCCTGTATAGCTCACACAGCAAATTAAAAACCCATCGACAATCCCTCTTCCTCAAAAAAACCTCGAAAACAGCATCACCTACTCTCTCTCTTCTTCGTCCCCGGATGAATAATTCATGAGCAGCAACCGCCACGACCTATCGCCGGCTCGCGCACCGGTAAATTCGCAATAAAGAAAAAAATGTGCTAGACCCACTAAATTCACGCGCGCTAACTCGACACAGATTCCCCCCAAAATTTCACTCCAGTTTATTGACACTCGCAACTGAAATCATCGATTTTTCACAGATGCAGGCACGTACGTGAGGCGCGAATGAATGAGCCGGCTATGTGTGGCGCGTCAATTAAGCGCTGCCGGAGGCGCGCGCACGCGTCATTAACTCTGGTAAATAGCCATTTGTCAGGTGAAGAGAGAGAGAGAGAGAGAGAGAGAGAGAGAGAGAGAGAGAGAGAGAGAGAGAGAGAATGAGATAGCGATCTGAAGTGCCGGATGCGAAAGGAGTGTCCTTGCGCGAATTCCTCGCGGATTGAGAAAGTAAATAACGGTTTTGAGCTATTTTTGTACGTGGATGGTATTGTATAGCTGTAGATGGAATTCAAAGGATAGAGTTTTTGGATGTTACGGGAAATTTGTATGGTGAGAGAGAGTAAGTGAAAGAGAATCTCAGTTATGGAGGTTACACGGAGCAACTAGTCCGTACATTATACGCTACAGTAGTGTATTTATGCTAAAATATAATTATAAATCTGAAATAAAACGCTTATCTCGAAATATATCAAGTACAGACGATTAAAAGATGCAATCCGATACCAAACCACTATACTTTCTTCCATCCAGTACACATTATATACATTTTACCTCACGAAACGGTAACACCTCTCTCCCATCCCGCAATAATAATTCAATCAGCATTCACAGCCAACAACCGCAACCTCGCAGCTAATTCCCTCGATTCGTCATTAGCGCGATTCACCCTCTGTTCGCATCGACACGCATCCATCGCGCGAATCACCCACTTTTCCGCACGTACATCGCGCACCGATCTCTCAGCGATAACCCCCTCATCCTAATTACATCTCTAAACCGCGCGCACCACGCGCATGTGTGTGTACATACCTTATACAGCACCTCACACGAAGCGCGTGCGGCGCTGTTCACAATTAACCTCGCGGCTTGCCGAGACGGCGTGAAAAATACCCCAGTGACTTATGTCCCTTTTGCGCGCGCATGCACGTGCGCGGCCACGAGAAAGTCGTGCGGCCGGCTGCAGGTTTCGGGACCGCGCGCGGCGAAATTACAGTAATTCCGCGGAGAGAGAGAGAGAGGGCTTCATTTTACGCGGTAAGTTATTTCTTGCGTATATGTACATGTGGTGTTTTGTAGAGGGATTGATATACGGGCATATATAGGGGGGAAGTGGAAGTGTTTTAATGGCGGATTGATAGTAATTGGACCGGGCGATGTATTGCTCGCGTATGCGTGTTTAGAGGCAGCTGCCGAGGTGCCGTATAATGCGCGTCTTTTTCACGCGACTATATAAGAAAAGCCTCGAATTGAGATCGCAAAGGCGTGGAAGGTGTGTGCGTGTGTTTTTTTTTCTCGTTGCCGCTGTGACTCCCTATTAACGTCAACGTCGTTACCATCGTAAAACTAATAACACCGTTTCTATCTTATTATCCATCTATATCAACGCGAATACTCAATTCCAATCACACACACGCTAGAAAGTCGCCCCCGCGCGGCCCGATTTTTTCTCAAAAGCATAAACGATTCGCGCGCGATCACCCGCCCATGTTACATAAAAAAAAAAACGTCGCGCTTTCCATAGCCGGCAATTTGCCGCGCCTCGATTTTTCCAACCAACTAGAACACGCGCACGCGCGACAGTCGCCGCTCGCGGCGTTTTATAGATGCATACATATATATATCGACGCGCCACCTGCGCGTGCTACATACGTATATACGTGTGTAATTACCACGAGGCGCCGTGCGACGTTAACCAAGGAGGACAGTGTATGAGAGAGGCTTCCCCCTTCCGGGGAGTGAGATCCGGCCGCTTGATTTTCCGCGCGCGCGCGCGCGGGAGCTTAATTGATTCGTCACGGGTGGGTGTGGAGGTAGAGAGGACGATGAATAGATGGATAGATCGGGATCGATCGAGATCGAAGATTGTGAGGCGGATTGAGAGACGGATAGATATATAGCTGGTTCATTGATTGGAGATTAATTGCATCGCGGGTGCGGTGAGAGGAAGAGGTGCGCATCTATTAGGAGCGGGTCGTTCGGATGAAAGATGCGGTTCGACATTTGTATAATATAGGTAGATCTGCGCTCTAAATTTACTTTTCCCTAGACCGACGTATATGTATATACTCTCTAAATTTGAATTAGTGAAAATTGCTCCACCATTTCAATTAGTAGAAAAAACTTCTAATTTATTAGTGAATATTCACTATTTCATTTAGTAGTTTATTAAAACTACTATTCTGATTAGTAGTTTTTACTAATTTAATTAGTAGTTTTTAAAAAACCACTAATGAAATAGTGAATATTCACTAATAAATTAGTAGTTTTTTCTACTAATTGAAATGGTGGAGCAATTTTCACTAATTCAACTTTAGAGAGTAGATAATTCTCGTTTTTGAAATTTCGCAGGAATAAAATTAATACCGGCAAAACTAGTGTACATATAAATCTTCTTATAGACCTCGATCACCGCACACGATAAACCATCTACACCACCTGCCGCCGTGCATAATTTCCAGCCGCCTGTCCGTCCGTCCGCGAATCGATGTTAAATATACTTACCGGCGCGGCAGATGGAGATTCGCGGCGCGCGATAAGCCTTTCATCGCCCGCGCTGTCGATTTTTCAGACCACTTTCCCACGCGACTATGCACGAGTCTCTAAAGAGGTCGAAGTTTTCCCTATTTATGTCGCCGACGTCGTATCTGTCTGTCAGCGGGTATCGCCCGCGAGACAATGAGACGGAGGAGACGTCCGAAATCTGTCTCCGTCCCGTATAAGTTGGTGAAGCGTGTGCGTTTGTTGTACATACCAGAGAGACGAGGGAGTTGTCGGTGGTACTTTCCGGTCTTTGTACGGGTTTCGCCTTTGTTTGGGCGAAGTCGCGGTATCGCGCCTCGCACACGAACTGTAATAAGTTTGTTGGGACCTGATTGGACTGTATATTTGGCGCCAGAACTGCCAAGTTTAGTCTGTGTCTCTTGTACGAGCGTTTAAACAATACTATATACGCGTGTATAATCTGGTTAAAGGATGCCACGAACATTCTCGAAAGAGAGAAAAAATATATATATTATATGTCTACCTGCAGAGGCGCACGTAAACACCGCGGCGCGTAACTCCGCGAGGAACGCGAGAAAGTCGCGCGCGCATCGCCGGACGTAATTGGAACAACGGCGATATGCCTACGGGGCGCCGGTATATAATGTATATATATGTATAGAGTGGTCATGAAACGCGGGCGTTTCGCGGAAAAGTGCGGCGGCGATTGAGGAGAAAAGGAAACGCTTTCGAGAACGTTTAACGCGTGTTTATAGCCCTTCGTTATGTTTTCGCGAAAACGAGAGAGAGAGAGAGAGAGAAAGAGAGAAATGTATATGGGTGGTTTAATAGCGGGTTTCAAGGTGAGAGAGAAAGTTTGGCGGCATAAGGATTTTTTTCGGACGAGGAGGATTTATGTGTGAGAAAAGGTGGCGGCGCTGTGAGTCGACTGGTTATGGGGTGCGGCATTGGCTTTTTTTTTAAGAGGTAAAAGTAGGCTCGATTAACGTAATATTATTATGGATGAAAAGTATAGTGTTTTTATGAACAATCTGATTCAATTATATTAAAATCAATTAACGATTAATTTTTTCCATCCCAAATCTTTATCCAATCGACAATGCCAAACCATTCCACCCTATAACTCCTCAACCAACAATCCCCATAAACACTACGGAACACATTTACACTGGCACCACAGTGCAGCGGAAGTGCATTGCACGCAGCAGACCGTCGATATCGCCATATCCTGGCCGGCACGAAACCAATACTTTCCAAGCCCATAGCACTGCGCTCGCGAGGAAAGAGAGAGAGAGAGAGAATACGTTAAAGTTATGGACGCTCTAACCTCGTTGGCTGGGAGCGCGCGCGCAGACGCCCGGAATTCCGAGCATTCGCCGTGGAATTTATCTCCGCACACACGCGTTGCAGCGAAATATACACACACACACACACACACATACACCCACACACGTTTTGATAAATACCCCGGCGTACGTCGCACATGATTGATGGCTGTGGGCCTGCGGAAATTTCCTTTTTTGTGTAGCGGGTAAGAGTGCGGAGGATGTAGAGTGAAGTGAGGATGCAGGTGAAGTGTTGATCTTTGATGTGGAAGGAGAAAGCAGTGAGGTCGAAGGTACATAGATAGATATATTATGCACTTTTTCTGGACGAAGATGATGGAATTTAATTGAAATGGAGAAGAATTATGTATCTTAAGTTTATTGTTGCATGGAAGAAATGCGTTTTTAATTCGTAGATGAAGATTGATTGATAATTTTTTCTGATGCAATATATGTATGAATTAATAAAGTACACTTAAAAATTAATAATTCAACTATTCCTAATAATACATCTTAGCAGTTTAAATTTCCATTACCAGCCCATCATAACCCGCAGCTTTTGCCATCATCTCCCAGAATCAATCCCCAAACAATACTCCGAACCACCTAAACGCCGCCTTTTACTTTCACAAACACGCACACAGCGAACCTTCAAAAAGCAAGGAAAAAAAAACACTCCCATCGCCTCTTTCTCTTTCGCTCCCAACAACGCAAAACGCCACAATCAACCAGCCAGTCCAAGAAACAAAAGAGACCCCACCTCTCGTCTCCTCGACTTTCTTCATCCTCCGCGCGCAGTCGGAAGCGCGATATCGGATAACGAGGCTTCTTTGTGCTGTCCGACCCTCACTTTCCTTCTTCCAAGCCCTTCGTCGTCGTCGTCGCGCCGCCGGCGGCAGGTGCCGCGCGCGCGTGACGCAAGCAGGCGGCCGCAGAGTCCCGTTGTACGAGGAAGCCCTAAAGGTGTGCAGTATATACATATATAGCGGGGACCGCGCGAGCTCGAAAGTGAGCGCGAGGTCTTTTTTTCGACGTGTATATACAGCGCGCGAGAGTTATGCGTGTACCGTAAACCAGGCACGTGTGTGCGCGCGGCCAGCCGTTTACGCAATTTTTCGGGGGTAGATGGATGGGTGGATAGAGCGAGGGTGAGAGGGAGGAAGAGGAAGTGGGTAGTTTGGGAGTAACGGTACAAGGTTTAATTTTAGCCGGTGACCTAGTTGTCGAGTGGAGAGTGTGGTGGTGGGTTGTGTCAATAAGGTACCTTGTTACCGTGGAATGTAAAGAATACACAAAGTATCGCTTTTAAGGTTGCACTGGAGTTTTCTAAAAACAACATGGTTCGGTTATGTTTTTTTTTTTGCAGTATTTAATCAATTATGAGTACTACACGGTTAAATTACTCATATATACTTTCTTCATTTATCTCTGCCGAAAATAAATAACAAACCAGTACCCGCGACACCGCAACCATCTTATTATCACCTTACTAATAATTACAAACATTAAAATCCATTCCCCCATCCTATTGCATTATCGAAAGACACACAGACATGTGTGCTAGAAATGAAGAAATTAACGAAATACCGGTCAACGACGAAAAATCCACACACACACACACACATGCGCGTGGTGCTTTCTAAAATAAGAAATATTACACAGCACGGACCTCTCTCGCATCCCAATTAAAAGCGCGCGCGAGCTGCCTTCGATATACTTTAACGAGAGAGAGACGACGGCGACGAAAATAGCCCATTCTCAAGCCACAGCGGCACTCCATACGCGAAAGCGAGGCAAGCAAAAATCCCGCCGAAAAAAAAGAAACAACAACCGTCATCGCAGCGTATAGCATGCGTGCGTTGCACTCGTGCAGCTCTTTCTCCTCGGCTAATTAAAGCCTGAAAACCGAGTCTATGCGTCGTCGTTCTGTAAGTATGTGTTTTTTTTTTTCGACGGGTTATGTCCTTCCGAGTGTATGTGTGTGTATATATGCGCTCCCTTTCAGCCAGTGAAGAAAGCGCGAAATTGGACCGCCGCGCGGCGGAGAGAAAATCGACGCGCGCGCGATTCCGTCGCGCTCGTTGACGAGTCGCCGTCGCATGCGACGGTTCGTTCAACTCTCGCGAGTGGTGCATTTTTTCCCCGCGGCGCGTCGTTTGTAAAGGTTTGTTGCGATTTTATGCATTGGAGAGTTGTCCGTGGTAATTCGGGCGCTTTGCTAGTAATGACATTAATTGATGACGAAACAGTTTAATCGCGGACGCTTTGCAGAATTATACAAAATGGGCTCTAATAGACGTTTAAAATTGCGTATACTAACTTTTCTAATAAACACTCGAATTGAAGGTACTCTTTTGTTTTCTTTTAATTTACTGCACGAAAAATCATACCTATACAAATCCACCTCGACTTCGATTTCAACGCACACATACATTCCCTCGACCCATCCGCTTCCCACTTTTCGCCTATATGCGCGCGCGTTCCTCATCCGCGCGCTTGCCGCAGGAGCCTCGGTTCGTTAGGCAGAATTAATTAATCGCACGTGCGAGACTTTTAATTGCCCGCGGCGGCCGTCTTGGTCTTATTATTTTTTTCCAAATCGTTGTATTTAGGCGAGCGCATGTGTAACAGCCGGCCAAGCGAAACTGCCGACCCATTATTATTATCGCGCCTCTAAGTAAACATCGGTATAGTAATGCGTGGGATGAGGAGGTGGTAATGGTTGCATGCGAGAGGAGCCGCTTGGCCGCTGAATTCTTCTTCTTCTTCTTCCTTCTTTTTCCAGGTTAGTAGAGCTAAAAAATGCATTAAAGATCGCGGAGTGGATTTGAGCGAGGATGCGCGCCTGCGTTTGGAAAAGTAATGACTTTTGCGCAGCGCGGATCCGTTTTTTCTCGGCGAGATTAATTGTTTTATTGCTAATTGATGGCCGTATGGCCAGTCGAAGCTACTCGAATCTAACAAACCACGATACTTATAAATATTAAAAATGACCACATTTTTATCCTATTTTTCATATCACTCAGAAAACGATCTTCCTGTATCAACGAGAATCTGCCTGTCGGAAGAGGATTTCCGCTAAAAATAGGGCCAAGAGGATATCTTCCTATGGAAGAAGGAATTATCTTACAATAGGAAGTCGATCTTCCTGTAGCGGGATGATGACATTTCGCGCAGGAGGAATCCTTTTTTGTCGCACGAAGATTTTTTTGGGTAGTAATTTTATTTCAAGACAGGAGGATCGTTTTTCTGAGTGTATACACACTCGACGAAAAAAATGTTCGCCAATAAACAGCGCTTAAAATTACGTATCTTCTTAGTTAATCGCCGAGTCATTGACATCATTCGTGATCGCTCCGATGGAACGCGCGCGCGCGTGCGCAAGCGACTTTCACGCGAGTGCGAGGCACGCGACAATGAAAACGGCCTGCCGCGGGGACACAATGATTTCTCCCGACACGCGTGCGTATAGAAATCTTCGCTAGAAAGAGAAGTGTCCAGAAAAGACATTTTTTTTCCAGTAGCGCGAGCATGTTCCAATGACGAAACTTTCACTTCCGGGAGTATTTTTCTATAGCCGAGACCTCGAGAACCGTTTAAGAAGTTGGAGGATCGAAGGAGGGAGGCGTGTGTGTTTGTGTATATAGGGTTGGAACGAGTGATGAATCGGTCGTTTGTTGTTGGGCGAGATGACAGTGACTTTGAAATTGCATTTCGAAGATGTCGCGTGGTGGGAGGGAGGCATGGTATAAATGTATACATTGACGATTGGATGAAAATAGATTGGTTTGCAAATTACAGGATTTCTATGTTTTGTACGTAGTTATGTCACGATTTAGATCATGTATGATGCCACAAAAGAATTAGGCAACGTGGAATTGTGGGCACTTGGCGGAATCGCCATACTGAAAAGCGTGCGACAATAAAAGACTTATTTCATAACTCAGGGCTTGTGGACACGATGACTTTCATATTCTCTGATATGATGTCTTTTTCGTAAACCTCTTCTATTTATAAAAAAAAATATAGTCTTTATCTAACTACTATATTATCCCTATCAATTTTTTTTCTTTTTCAACAAGCACACCCAACATAAATTATCATTTCTACTCCATTTTTCCGAAAACTCCAAAAATTAATCCCTTCTAAAAAAAGAGAATCCCAAACCACACCTAATTGTCGCATATCCGCGCGCGCATCCTCCATTAGCCTACTTAAAAACCTCATTCTCTCTCTCATACACACACACACACACACACACACACACACACACACACAGCGTCCGGTACATACTACTACTATTCTCCTCCTTCTCCAGCTCGCGCTCTACTCGCATTATATGCCTAGATCCTTGAATGGAGAGACGCGCTCACATACATACACACGCGCGGCGCGAGTAGAGATGTGCTATACGCGCGCGGCGCGCCGCCACCTCCTCTCTCGGCCTTATTCTCGCGGCGGCAGCGAAGAAGGAGCAAAGAGAGAGAGAGAGGAGACAGATGTGCTCGCGCTCGCGAGAACGTTGACATACTGACTCGCTACCCCACATACCCTTTTACCTCGCGTTCTCGCACGCGCGCGTGTGTGTGTGTGTTCGCGAACGGAAAACGAGGAGAGGTGAAATCGTGCGCACAGCGATTTTCGGAGTCGTCACGATTCGAGCGCTGAGTTGTGGTGCGCGCGGCGCTTGAGATGCGAGCGGCGAGATGGGTTTGATGTTTGAGGGAGGACAATCGTGAGTAAAGGGGGTTTTGGTGGACAGATCCGGTTTGGTTTTTGGTGGAGGTCGGGGGAGGTTGCAGAGGAGAGTGGTGAGATGGGATTGAGAAATGGTGATTAGGAGATTGTTGAGGTGATGTGGTATCGGGAATCTCGGGGGTTTGGGTGATACCGATTGTTGACGATTGATTTTCTGCAGAACCGTGATATCTTTTGTGCGAAATTTTACAAACTGGAAGTTAATTTTCTAGAACGAAGGATTAGCACATCACATAAGTAGTTTTGCAATGCTATAGATCAAATTGAACCATAAATAACCTATTCATCCCATAACCGGTACCATGTCTCGATCGGTAAAACCTGACTTTAGTTCAGTCCTGAATTATTTAGCGGGACACCCACTTTCTAAGTACCGGAAAACTATTAAAAAAATGTTCGTAAAGTATACCCGTATAATTAAAAAACTGACGTAACTTTTAAACTATAGCATCCTATATGAAATGTTCTAGATTACGTTATTGGCTAATAAGGACGATTTACTAAGATGTGAAACGATTCCGCAGGTTTTTACTCCAAAATCCAACATTTATTATAAACACACGAATGCATCAATTTAGCAAGTGTATCCAAGACGTACCACCAGTACTTTATAACCAGACGTCAGATTTATCACGTTCTCCAAAAATCCAAAACAAAAAAAACCACTATATCACACAAGTCCTACCGATTCTCCTCGGCACCTACACCACCTACATCGTATCAACGTAGCACTTCAAACAATGCACACATAATACACGCATAGATCATCTCTGCGGCATCCGCACCACACACGAAAAATTCTCGCAGCATTGTACCACAAACCTCTTTCAGCCTCGCGTTTGACGACGAAATCCTCCCTTCGGGCCTCGTCACAATTCTTCTTCCCTCTCTCTCCCCTTTCTTTCTCTCTTCACGTGACACTTCACACTTTAGTTTCTCTCTCCGCTATCTCTCCTCCAACTGCGAAGAACAACAACACTTTCCTCTCTGCTGTACGAGGTTCGCCGCGTCGGCGAGCGCGCGCGACACGGAATACACACTTCGCTCTCGCGCGGAATACTCAAACTATACGCGCGCACCGCGGCTTATTACAGAGTGGCGGCGGTGTATGTATGTGGGGGAGGGGGGAGGGCAGGCGACGGGAAAAGAGGAAAGAGAGAAGAGACACGAACTTGCTCTCTCTTTCTCTCGCGGAGCCGCGTGTCGTCTGTACTACTACCACGGCGCACGCCGGCTGGGTTATTCGTCGGTTGTGTGAGCCCGCCAGTTTCGTCCCGCGGCCTATATACGGTCCCCCACCTTCGGGGCAGCCGTCGTAGCGCGCGCTTGCTTTCACCGAAAAATTCACCGTAAGGAGAGGTGGTGGTCGACGCGAGAGAGGTGAAGTTCGGGGGCGACGCGGTGTTACTGACGTCAGGGAGGTAGCAGGATATACGCGCGCGCGCGCGCCAGCGCGTTAGATGTGAAAGTGAAATGCCGAGGGAATTGTGCGTGCGAATGTATGTGTGTGTATGGGTATGTGAAGGAGGGGTTGGTGCAACCGATGACGCGGTTTCGGTTCGGGGAATTACGCGATGTAATGCAATGGGCCAGGTTCGCGTTGCATCATTGGGGAATGATTTTACTCGATGAGTGTAGGATTTTTTAAGGAAGTATATAGGAGGTGATATTTACATGAGAATTGGTAATCTATGGTTCAGGGAATTTTATTTCGAAAAGAGATGTTGATATAACCAAAAGCAACAACTTTTTTATGTTGATTAATTTTATTATTAAAGTCCACTGAATTTTCGGGCATGATAACATTTTATATACCATTGTAACAGTCAGAGAAGTAAAGTTGCATTATTTATCCGGAAATCAAAATTTCTTATTTCATAGTAATTGAGTCGACCAATTATAATTAAAATGTTTTTAGGTTAGAAATAGAAGCTATAATTATAATGAAAATATCTCATAAATTTTATACGAGTAAATTATTAATACAAAAAAAGTCATTTCAGAAAGTGACGCAATTTCGTTAACTAAAGAAACCGCATTCCTAAAATATTTCTAGCGCATACCCTCGCCACCGTCTAAAGAGTATAAAAAAAGAAAACCGATATTGGTTTTTTCCTCGGAAGAGAAAGTCTCTACAATATACGTGAGCAATGCGATCTGCGTCAATCGGCTTACCATACCAGACTCACTCTACTTAGCGCGTACAATAGTTATGCATATTGATTATCCAATAGAACCGAATAAAGATTTCTTTCATCCGTCCAACGCGATGCTTCACAACAAAACAGATAACAACAAGCATCCAAAGTTTTTTCATCGAATCCACGTCTGGAAAAGTAGATCCTCAAACGCATTAATTTTAATGGAAATCAAATCGCGGGGAAATCATGTGTGAACAAAATGTGGAACGTTGATATTTAAATTTCGCCTTTTAATTCTCCTTCGGAGATTGAAATTCCGCTGATAGTGTCGTTATCGTTTAGCATTGTGGCCTTAATACATAACGCGATAGCATCGTTATAAGGAATTTTCTTGCTCTACATGAAAAACAAGTAGCTACTGCGCCTCTGTACATATCAATGGCAAATCCTACTGTAACCATTCTGTTTTTTTTCTCTTTTTGTATTGAAATTAATGTTAATACATGGCATCTTTACGTTGTAATTACGGGGAAAAGTGAACTCGCGTCGTTATTATACTCTTTTAGCGCGCAGTTGTTCTCTCAATTTATTATTTATAATCTTTCATAAAATACAGAATATTTTTTATAGTGTAAGAAAATTAGCATCGTTATGGTACCTCATAATATTTTATGCCCGACAAACTGTAGGTGGGAATTGTAAACATGGATCTTAAAAAGCTACACAAGCAGCAGAAATGCATAATTTACAAACTATAAACGTAACGTAAAACATCAGAACGTTCTATTCTTCCCTCCACTTACTCATCCCAGAAATATTCACATCACCATTAATCGAACGTCCTTAATTACACTTTCAAAATAAAACTCAAAAAAATCCTCCCACCATACACTTTCCACCTCCAAGACCGACCTTATTGGCATTTCGCTACGCTCTCCGCCTATAGCAATTACCAACCAACCCCGATCCGTGCCAATTTCGCGAACCCATCCAACCATACAACCACGCGCACTCTCCATCGCAATGCAAATCCAGTTCTCCCCCCCCCCCCCCCCCTCGACGAATCTCACCTTTTCACCTTCTTCTCTCCGAAGAAAAACAAACTTTTCACTCGCTCTCTCAAAACTGCAAAAGCGGGAAAACCTCCGTTCGCACTCGCGTGCACCTGTTACGCGGGCTGCGACGAAAGTCGGCCGTTGGTGTGGCTTTCTTTTTTTTCTTAATCATCGCGAGGCGCACGCGCGCGCGTAGCAAACGGAGCGCGGTTGAATCATAGGCGCGCGGGCGGAATGTCAAGTGGACGGATTGGGCGCCGGAAGCGCGCGAGCTCGGGTGAAAGTGTTTCGAAGAGAGGAGAGCCAGGATCCGAGCTGATTCGATTAGCTGACTTTTCTCGCGCTTACTGTGTAGCCGGGTGACTGCTGCGGTTTTAGCCGGTGGCCTTAATACTTTGAGCTCCGAGGTGGAGTCGATGTGCCATAGATCGGTGATATTTTCTTAGCTGCAGATTATTTTCGCTTATATACTCAATTGATTAATTTAGAGCTGTTATTTTTTGTTCTTTTTTTTCTTTTTTTAAGGAGGTTGAAGGAGTTTGGGTTAACACTTGCAATTTTTCATGAAAAAGAGAAAACGAGAATTAAAAATTTCGTATTCTAGGTCAGTATGCTAATAAAACAAAGTATTTTAGAACGAACGAAACTCCAAACTCGAAAAGACAGTGCGCGTGACAACAATGGCACATCAATTTCTCCTCTGATTCATCAAGCATCATCTCCGAATGTGTAGTCGCATAATCAATTTAGAATGGTATTCTATTCTCAATTCTAATAGATTTCACACGGCACGTGTCTAGTACACACTGTGCGCGACAAAAGTATCTTGATTCCTCGTGTATTCATCGTAACGGTAACGTCTTCTTTCAACGAGTATCTCTAATTCTCAACATTATCATCTCACGGCGGCCTTGATGCCTACAGTGCGATAGTATCGAAAAAAGGAACTCTTATTCCGTCTAATTATCACACCGGGAGAAAGTGAAACCGTATCAATGGGCAAGTTTTATTTTTTTTCGTATATATATATATATATATATAAATTCGCCGTCTCCAGGTCGTGGGAATGTCGCTGAAAATTTACGCGCGGACGTCACGGAGAATGGAAACGAAACCGCAACTTTTTGTCGGGAGCTCTTCGTCTTTGTGTCGTCGCGTGTGTACAATGTAATTTTTTTTTTCTATATGAAGAAGGTGGATGTTTCTAATTTAATTCGTATGATTAGAGGGCAACACGTGTACGCGTACGCGGCTGCAGTGCACCTGTAAAGCGCTACACATGTATATGCTTTCTCATAACGGGATGAGTGTGTACATCGTAATTAAAAGAACACGCGGCGCTGATATACCCAGATGTAATTCGCCTGAGATGTGAAATGAAAAGTGAGTTATGTTTTAAAGTCATATTCTTTTCATCCGTAAGAATAAAATCAATTTGTTAAGGCAATGTTGTATTAAAAATATGACTCGTTCGAAGAGAAATTTATAGATTAATGTCGAACCTAGTTCTACAAACTCTTTATTTATTTTATGAATTTTAAAATTTCATACAAAAAAAAATGGTAAACAGATATACGTGCGAACGCATATTTCTACGAACGATCGCCTACTTAATAAACCCTAATGCATAAAAGTATAAATCACGAATTTATCACGGCGCAGTTGAACATCTAGGTTTACGATGTAAATTTGTACGACACATCTCATCCTTAATGAACCATTTTCCCAAAAAAAAAACTACGAAAACCACACGACCACGAGAGAAACTTCCACGCATACATACTCTTTAAACCTATCAATTATCACAATTAATACGGGAAAACATTGCCGCGTACCGCCCGTCCAATACACACAGATACATCGCTTATCACCGATGCTTCCAGCGATTAGACTTTGAAATCTCTCATCGTCCCATAAATTCTATCATTAACCAAACCCCCATCAACTTCATCTATATCCCCGGTTCAAAATTCGCCCGTCACGCCGCGCAGTCTTTTGCAGATCTACACTCGACACGTACATCCCGTAAATTTTTCATCCTCGAACTGATCCAATTCTCCCCGACTTTCCCTCGTTTATATTTGTTTTGATCGATCGTCCCGAACGAGAGACTCTAATCTCGCGCGCGCGCTCTGACTGCCTGACTACCTGCGTATATAACGAAATCGACGCACGTGTGTGTATGTGTGGACAGACTCTGCAAAATTGCTATAACGATAAAGTTTATGTGTGTGGTGGACTCGCTCGGAATTATAACGATTAGAAAACCCAAGTCATCCATTAGAGGCGAACTGGATGCCGCCGACCGAAAACGAAAAAGACGAATGAATGCGCGTGTGTGTGAAGAAGGCTGGGAAGATTTGCATGAGGCGGGAGTAGGTCGTCGTCGTGGATGCGCGCATTTCTCTGTCTCTCCTTCGTATACATACCACTCGGTTTCTCTCTCTCTGCCGTTGGTTCTCCGCACTAGACGAGTACGAGCGCCGGAAGTAATGCGACTACATGTTTACATGCTAGGAATACGCGCATGCACGTGAACTGGCGTTTGTCTTAGCTGAGATTTGCTTCACTTTGATCCGGCCGTAAGTGTATGAAGACTTATTTCGCAGCTGTAAAGTTCAGATATGTGCAAATGGTGTGAAAGCAATGCAAATTGTTTAGGATGCTTGGATAGAAGTAATTGACGTGAAAATTTTCAATCTGAAGTTGCTTTTGTGATTCACCTATGATGCATACATGCGTGCGTCTGTGAATAAAAGAATGCTTTTTTTTACTGAAAGGATCGTGTTAACCTTAACGAGTTAATCTATTCCCATTCTAATGGATACGCCTGAAAAAAAATTATAATAATATATATGAAAGGCAGACTCATTTCAGTACAAACATAAAAAAAGATGCATCCATACATCTTCATATAAGTCTTAATTTACGAAAAGAATGGATCATAATCCTTCTAAATTTAGTGAAAGAGAAAGTAAAAAGTACATTTTAATAGTAGTGTGAGCGATAGAGATTGATAAAGCCGACGTGCTCTACCAAATTATATTTCTTTATTAACTAGAATACCAAAAAAGTGTTTTATGAACAAGTTTTTTTTAATTTTGAACAAAATAATTATGCAAGGGGGAATATATTTTATTAATCGTTATTACACCGGCCATAAATGAGTTTATGATCACGGCGAGTACGATGACTTGCTAATAAAAATATTATTATTATTTTAATATTCAGAAAATCACTATAGTAAACGAGTCAACCACCCATCATTAATATTACATCTTCTAATTATCAATATTCTTATTGTACAATAAATATTCATCACATTATACCTATTACACACTGTTTTATTAACCAAACTAAAAATCCCATAAAATTTCATACCGCGTGAACATTTAAATATACGAAAGAGTCGATACCGCACGTTCAACCGCCTTATTAAAGCGAAATTCATGTTTAATTAGAAAATCGACGACACAAAAACGTCCCATTACCATCCGCCGCCGACACCATCACTCACGTACCCGCCACCTTTTTAGCATCACCTCGTGAAAATCCTAATTCCATACAGCCCAAGCAGCCGTGACAGCGTCAAACACATACATATACCTAGAGGCGAATGAGGCGCACGCTGAGAGAGAGAGAGAGAGAGCCTCGGCGAGAGCTCCACTTCGCGGCGGGCGCTAATTTTAAAAAGCCATTTCTTCACATGACTTGCTTTAATTTTAAAAGTATAATACGCACGCGCAGCTTTCGCCGAGCGGACGCTACACGCAGAAATTCGCATCGTATATGTAGGTATACATACAACACTCGCGCGCGGTAAACGCTTTTTGATTTACTGTATAGTGGAGAAGTTCGAGGAATCAATTGAGCGGAGACTGGCAGTGTGTATGTGCAAGCGATCCTATGGGTTTACGGATTGACGAGTTGTAAATTGCGCTGTGTGTGTGCGCGTCGATTGCGGGTTGAATTGGATTGGAAACGAAAGGAGTATATTACGTCCGCGAGGTCTCTTTAGAAAGATGGATGTGATACTGTGTGCTTTGGGTTTGAGCATTTAGGAAGAGCGCGCGGCTATTCCGATTTTCATATGAATGAGCAGCTGCTTTGAAATGCATTACTTTTTCGGTCGTTACTGCTTTTGTAGAAAATAGGACTCCGCGTGGTTCTCCAAAGTAATCAATTTAGGCTGCATGGCTGTTAGAGCCCTGCTAAGTATCTTAAAATTTAATCGCAAAAGTTTTATTACGCTCTCTTACGTGTAAATAGGTATATAATCGTAAAAAGCGAATTACAATCTGCCATATTCACGGATCGTTTAAACTCGTCGAATTTTCTCTCACCTCGAAACAATCCATTGTCCCGATCCCTCGAACAAAAAAAGGCCCTAAAACCCCGCAATTAAAATCATCCAGCACGCGCGTAACACTAAACCCACCACGACATGCGCCATTCCTCCATGACTAATCACAGGCGGCTCGGAAAAAAAAAATCATCGTCGTCGTCTCAAAACATATCTCGCGACCAGGATCCTCTCCTCTCTATGCTTTCTCTTTTAGAAAACAAAAGACTCCTCTCCCGCGTGTGCAGCGCTGCAGATGATCCCTGCGCTCGCGCACGAGAGAGAGGAAAGCCATAACACCGGCTGACGTGCGCGCATGAGCAGCATAACACGGCCGCTTGCACAATTTTTTCACGCTCGCACATTGACGTCAAAAGAGGAGATCCGCGTGAAAGCTGCGGCAGCGTGACAAAGCTTGGAAGGACGGATGTAAGGATCATGATGACGCTGGCGGGGTGGTTGTGTGGGTTAGGAGGTGAATGGTATATGGACGCGGGTAATGGCGCGTGAAACGCGAGCGGGATGATGCGTGTGATTAATTCAAAAGGTATGCAGCGGTGATGCGTCGATGAGTGTTTACGTATAGAGGGGGGCGATTAGCGTGGATATTTTGATGGGGAGTGTATAGGAGACCGAGGGAAGAGGTATAGGATTGTTTGTTCGTTTTGTGTTGGGGAAAAAAGTAGGTGATTTTCCGTCGTTGGGACGATGTACACATACGCGTATACCGGAAATTAACTGGATGTCGCGGAAATGCGCCGCTTTGCCGCGGCTATGTGATTAGACGCTGAAATGGAGAATTGAGCGTGGAAATTGCAGACATCGTTAAAGAGCCGTAGAGACGCGATTCTAGATGGGTTTTGGCTCGATGGTAAAGATAGCTCTGGGATTTTAAATGACACTATAAACGACGCTTCGGACGATATGCTATATAGTTGTTGTACCGTAATAGTCAGGGTTGGCGTGAATTCATTAAGGTCGAGGAGATAATGCTATGAAATTGTGAACGGTTTTAATTTCAAAATAGAACGTATAGTACACTGCTGGAAATCATCCATTTTTCGCCCATTTGTGAAACGATTTTTCTCCCATTTTCTAGCCATTTAATAACGAGTTGACCGAAATCGCTAGAAAATGGCTAGAAAATGCGAAAAAATTGTTTCACAAATGGGAGACAAATGGACGATTTCTGCACTGATAGAAAGTAATATTTGAGCCGAAGCCCTGTGACTTAACAGTTAAGGCATGAAACTAAAATTGTTAAAAATAGGATATGATATTGTTAATAAGCAAGTCAAATTTCATTAAATATTAACAGTTAGAGTATATCAACAACTTCTTATGAAGTTGTCATCGCTTGTCAACATTTTATTTAACGTCTAATTTACATATAGTTAGTCTGACCAATAGTTATTATATTGTGTTAAACAATTTGAAACGTATAAAAAGTATTGCAAACACTATAAATTTTTGTAGAAATACACTTATTAATGACTTACTTATTAACGATATCATCCTATTTGTAATTCCTTTCTATCAGTGTACCAAGGGTCCGCTAAAATAGTTAATCGTCATATGAAAACCACCAAAAATCATTTTTCACCATCTATCACAATCCAGACATCATCCCGCTCCTCAATCACATCGCAAAAGTACTGGCGGCTCTTCGACACCTTCCTCTTCTAAAGAAAAAAAAAAAACTATATCCACAAGGACTCTTCAAAACTCCTCGCAAAATTTATCGCCGTCGCGTTACACTTAGCCCCGAGTGCACGCATCAATGCGATATCCCCGCGTAGAAAGCCGCACCACGTCATAAATTAAAGCACTCGCACGCGCCTGCGCGCCAATTACCGCTCAATCTCGAAACGAGATTTTTCCCGCCAGCTCGTAAAGCCTGCTGTTGCTACTGCTACCGCTCTGAAGAAAAGACGCGCGCGGTTCGAAAATTTACGATTGCAGGACACGGTAAAAGTGATTTCTCGGCCGGTCTCGGTAGTAGCCCACATTTTCACCCACCGACACAACACGCTGCTACAAAGCGTTTAGCGAATTATTTCGTAAACACGCCCGCGCGCGAACGGAGATTTTCACTGGCGCGTATATGTGAATTTTCAAATTCGTGTTGTGGCGAGGGGATAAAAGACGCCGCGCGGGTTTCTTGTTGGAAATTGGGGCTACGGTGAAATGTCTGTGGTTCATGAGGTTTTGATGAAATGTTGCAGCGCAGAGTGTGTATACAGAGCGAGGTTGCCCAGATTTAAGCTGGCATTATGTGGAATGTTTAGTGCGGAAGCGGTTCTAAGCAGCTATGTTGGAGTATTCGGGTTGTTTATCCGTTATGGCTTTGAATTTCGTAAATTAACAGTTAGCGTGTAAGGTATTTGGTGGGATTGTGTGTTAATTCCATAAAGATTATTATTTCGGCAAACATAATCAAATGTAATACGGATTTAAAGCGTAGTTTTAGTAAACTTCAACATAAAATAAAATCGGTATTCAGTAACCGCATTATACATAAAACACGCACCATTTTATCGAAAGTATCACAAATCGATCTATACCGCTAAAATGCTAAAATTCCAATTCGCTCTCAACCTCCACCTCTACAAATTCAAATCCAAAAAATCCTCATTCCCGCAGTTTCTCCGCTTATCTCAACGCCGCCCAACTTCGTTTTCTCCAAACCATCACGAAAAAAGTGAACGGAACACAATTTCGCCGGGCCTGCCAAAACTTCTAACGCTCCACGCCGCCAAATTCCACCGACACACACACGTAGAACTTGACCCACATTTCGGGCTTTGAAATTTTTCAAACTCGGCCGTTTGCTCTCGCGCGCACCACACCCATCATCGCGCCATTACCATTACAAATCGTAAATATGCGGCCGCAAGTGTCTCTCTCGCGACAATGGGCATACAGATGGTGGGCGGCGTTTAATTTTGGGTCACTGAATCGCCAGCTCCTCGCACCTTTGCGAGCGGGCGCGCGCGCGTTCGAGCGAGGAGCTTTCTTCCTTTGTCTCTCGACGGCGCGAGCCTGTAATTAATTTGTCGATTGCGGTTGGCGTTTTTGCCCGCGCCGGCCGTTTGTCGCGGTTGAGATTGGCGTGACACGGCTGCGTTGGCAAGTGTATAATTCGATGCCTTCACCGAAGTGTTTGGTTGTTGATAATAATAACGCCAGGTCTTTAAATTGTGGGTAGTGAATTTATGTGAGGGAATATTTAAAAAATTCTGCCCACTTTTTGGCACTTAGCCTTCTTAAACTTGGCGTATTATTCTATTGCGTAAACTGTTGCTTTCATAAATAAAAAAAGACAATAAACTCATAATTAAATTTAATAAAGTAATCAATTTTTTTACGAACAAATACAGATAATACGTCTTTAAAATTATTACTCTTTAAATACTTACAATTCTTATAGTCATTAACTAATTAAAGCATTTCTTAGCATAGAAAAATTTCCATATAAAATAGTTCCGAAGTCCTCACATGAGATCTCGGATAGGGTAAGTGTGCCAGTTACTGTGCCCCCTAAGCAGACGAAAAGTTTCAGTACTGGACATAATTATTTTGAAGAGTGCAAAAATCCAGTAACTGATGAGGGCACAATAACTGGTACAGTTACCCTAAAACCGCAGGCATAATCTTGTGGAGGGACTTAGAGTAATATTACAATGAAACATTTCTATAAAAAATTTCAATTTTTTAACAACACTCAATAAGAAATGGTTTAATTAAACGTTTTCCAGGGAATTATTAAGAGATACATATATAGAAAATATGATCAATATGACTTGCCAAAACGTAGCATAAACCAATTTTCAAAACATTATTGTTTTAAAAATTTTTTAGTCACATGAGATTTTGACATGTTATCACACGTGACATTTTTCAGTAGAGTATATAATTTATATTAGGAGTAACCAATTATATTATGATAATAAGAAGGCAGTAAGGTTTTTTATTGCTCAGATGCCTGTACGGATTAAAGTTTGGTCTTTCATTTAGTTACATAACAGGTTAAGTATCTTAATACAATTCTTAAATTACGATATTATAGCGTTTATATTCTTTCATATGATGGCATTTAGAAAAGGATTTCCTTCTATTTTAGCATTTTGGATACAAAAATAAAATTAAAACCAATAGTTTAAAAACATAAATATCCCTGCTACAAAATTAACGATATTTTACAGTTAATGTGTTAATGAAATATTATTTTTCACAAAAATCAATATGTAACAATAACCCAATGTACCTAAAAAAGTATTACTATTAGTACACGCAGAGAAAAATACATTGATAGCAAATGGAACCCTTTTGACCCAAGAGGAAAATAATATTGATTGGGTTGTCAACATTAATTCCTCTCGACACAAGAGGAAATCCCTTTCTGGCAAATTATTCTTGTACAAAGAGAATTCCTCTTCAAGGAAATAGAGGGTCTAGTTGACCGATAGTTAATAATAAATAATAATAAAATTAGTTAAATAATAAAATTAAAATAAATTATAAAATAAAAAAAGTTAAACGTATTTTCCATTTAAATAAAAACAGTCCACTCCCTTTATAATTTTTTAATTTTATTATTTATTTTAATTTTGTTATTAATTTTAATTTTACTAAGTAATTTATTTATTTATTTACTTTATTTTATTTTAATACCCGAACGGAAATTGCCTTAGGGCTAACACTAGGGCCTTGTTCGATGCCCTAGAAAAATTACAAGGTCCTGATATGGCACCTCGTAAGGGCCGATGTAAGGCGAGTAATGGGGCGCCTACGCGGCCCTGGCAGTTTATTCGGACTTGTTATTTCTTCTTAATTTCCTGCATTAAATAACTAGTCGCCCGAAGTGATTAAGAAATCATCATTAAGTTTTTTTAGACAAGTTACCCGCGTAATAATGACAAAGTAACAATACTGTGAAAATTTATTGTAACCCCAAAAATGAAACCACGTCAATGCGATTTTAAGGCTTACGTAGAGCGGGGATCCGGGTCAGGTTATAGTCAGGGTGACATGCAATAGCCCTTATACGACGTTTGTCCGGCGTCACTAAGGCCCTATCATTACTATCAGGGCCGGACGGGAGCGCCGTTACGCCCCTTGCTCGGGGCCCTTACGAAGAACCTCATTGGGCCCTTACAAACATCTAAGGACAACTCTATTCATTTCCCGTTCTGGTAATTTTTAATATTGTTTAAATTTGTGAAAAAAAAGAAGAAACATGTTTTCAAGGTTAGTCCTGAAAATTGCTCTGACTGGGAATCGAACCCTCGACCTTTCGATTGGGAAGCCGATACCTTAACCACGTGACTAACTAAGCTTCTGATGGTTAGTATCAAAATAGGCAATATATATATTTCAGAAAAATTGAATAATTTTTAAAAATTCGTATCTCGACAGTTGCTTAACTACTTGAACAGATAATTCTTCTTTTAAAATCCAATTTTATACTTTCCATAAGTATAACTAATAGTTAATTGTATCGTATAATTAATTATATAACTAATTAGTCATAGTAACTCTTATTTCCTCTTGTGACAAAAGAAAAATAATTTTGTACTAAAAACTTAATGAAGTTAGTTGCCATTTACTCATGTAACGAGATGAAATTATTTTGCCAATAACAGATTCGATTTGCGAGAATAAAGAAAAGGGGTTTGACGCAGGTAAAATATAATTTTGAAGCACGAAATTAATTTTTTGCTTTAAGAATAATACGTTATATTCAAAACGATAATCGTTTTACAACAAGCGGATTTTCACAAAACGGATTTTCCTCTTGCTACCAATGGATCATTTTTCTGCGAGTAGTCAAAATATCACTGTTGTCAGATGTAACTGCCAAAATTTACTTTAAATTGGTATATAATTATCAAATAATTTGTTGATTCCTTTAACTAATTTTTAATAACAAAATTTATAATTTTTAAAAAAATTTATTGCATAATTATAATTAAATTCATTTATGAATATTAAAAATTGTTAATTTTTAAATTTATTTATTTATTTATTATTTATTTATATCAAATTTATATAAATTTTGAGCTGATAAATAAAGTTATCATTTGAAATAGAAGTAAAATATCTATATTTTATAATAAAACAAATAGCTAAAACAAATAGCTATCAGGTTGTTTTGTTATTAACAAAAACGTGTTTTTTTTAAAAAGTTCATAACTCGCAAATAAATTATAATAATGCAGAATATAATGCATTCATAATGCATAATTCATAATTATAATAAATTATAATAGATATAATTTTTAAACATTTTAATTCATTTTGTTACACATCATTGGAGTTATGAGTTTTAAAAAAAAAGCACGTTTTTGTTTTTGATGATAACTAAAGAACCGTGATAGAAAGAAAATTAATTTTTTTTAGAAAATATAGGTATTTTAATTCTCTTTCGAATGCCACCCACCCCATTCAGATACATAGAGCCGTTCTAGAGAAATTACGATTTTAAAAAAATGTCAAAAAATTTTTAACCTCAAATATCTCTGAAATTTATGGACCAATCATTTTGCCCAAAGAACTCGACCGAGAACTACAAAAAATCTACCTCTAAAAGGAATTTTGAAGCCATTAAGTCAATTTTACTCTTGCAATCGTTGAACATACAAAATTGATTTTTTTCATTTTTCAATTCTTTTCTCAAAGACTAGTGGACAAAATGAATTCAAATTTTTACAGATTATAGTTATTTGCATTCTGCATTATCATGATTTTTCTCAAGAAAATTGACCGTTTAGTTTAGGCGTTATAAGCTTTTTAAAAAGAAACACGTTTTTGTTAATAACAAAAGAACCGTGATAGCTAGAGAAATTTTTTTTTTTAGAAAATATAGGTATTTCAATGCTCTTTCGAATGCTGTCCATTCGATTCAAATATCTCGATCTTATCATTAAAAAAAAGCAAAAATCAATTTTGAAAAAATCGAAAATTCGAAATAAAACAAAAACGCATCGGCGAATCAAAAAACGAATTTTTGACCCAGCATCATACAAAAAGAACAAAAAAAATGAGACCTGTCCGGTCAAAATCGACCGAGTAGAAGCTGAGATCCAGGCATACACACACACACACACACACACACACACACACACACACACACACACACACACACACACACACACACACACACACACACACACACACACACACACACACACACACACACACACACACACATACACACATCCATACAGACATTTTTCAAAAACTATGTATTTTGATTCCTAACACCTCGGACCACAATTATAACATGTTTTTACAACAACTCAAAAATTTACTATCACAAAGCTTCCTCTAGGAGGAAGCAATAAAGGCAGAATATTGTTCTTAGCCATAAAGTTAGCAAAAAATAAGTAATTTATAGTTAATGGGGTGTAGTACTCATGTACTCTGTTTTATCGATAGAATACGGTAAATTCTATATTATCAAAATAAATATATCGAATTTCGTATTATAAGGAGATAATTGCCCTGCGCAATGTAATAATCTACCATCCTACGCAGTTTTGAGCCCAAATACCAATAGCACCCTAAAAAATTATTCGAACAAAAATAACCGAAATTTCGTTCGATTAACTAAAATAAATTTTTTAGGAAGCCGTTGGTATTTGGAGGTTCAAAACTGCGTAGGATGGTAGATTAATACATTGAGCAGGGCAACTATCTCCTTATAAGACGAAATTCAATATATTTATTTTAATAATATAGAATTTACCGTGTTCTGTCGGTAAAACAGAGTACATGAGTACTACACCCCCTTAACTGTTAAAGAATCAACGTTAAAATAATTCTTAACTGGTCTAGAAAATATTAATTCTTAAAAAAAATCATAGGTATTTCATCTTGGACTGACAACAATAATTATAAAACATATTCAATTACACTGTATATATGTAATTTCGAGAATCAATACAGCAGACGTCTAAATCACACATTCACATGGAGAGACACGGCGTGAATATTCATGCGCCATTACAACTCTAACTCGCTGCTTTTATCTCGCTCGTACATCAATACAACTTCGGAATGCCAATGAAGACTGATGATGTTTGACAGAGGTCGCGACAGCACTACCAAAAATATCCCCATTATCGATTCATAATTTACCGTAAACATAAGTTCGTTAATTATGCGTCTAACGGAAGTAGATCCAGTTCGCGTTTACGTATTTAATGCTGCTTATAAATATTTATGTCGAGCATTAAAAATAAACATAAGAGAAGGCAAAAAAACTTTTAGAATTTTTATAGACCAAAAGTTAAAGAGTGTGGCGATAAAAAATCTTTAAAACTATCATTTTCTACGGAAAAACGAACTCACTTTGCCCGACAACGAGTTCATTAATTTACATTAACCGCATTCGAACGACTTTCCTTTAAAATAAGCATACCTAATTGTATATAAATATCCAGGTTAGAAAAATCTATTTTAACGCAAACAAGATTCTAAAGTAATTGGCGTATGCAAACTTAATGATACACTAAAAAACTACGGTTAATGAGTTTTCACCTCTTTAAATTCAATTTTAACGTTATCTCTTTCGAGATTACGGAACATTCTTGTACGTTGCTAATTTTGTGTTGGCTTCAATTTACTTTGTATGCAAAGGCGAGCCGAAATTGGAATATGTAATGTAAGAAAATTACTCGAAGCATAAAAGCTGAAGAAAATATATACAAAGGTGACAGCAAATTTTACTTTAAACGATTTGCTATATTTCATCGCTAATTAAATAGTTTGACGTGTCGATTGACGTAAAGTACTCGCAAGACATGCTGTTTTTTAAATAATATCTAGATCGCCTCATACCGATATCCACTTTTTAGCAATCAATATAGAATAATTTTTCTACACATATACATATTTTCATGCAACTACATATATTTATCACGAGAAAGTATACAATTCGAATTATCTAATCTAAGAAATGTAAATTTACACGTGCAAACCATTAATAATGCGTTATTATAAATATCAGCATGAATGTAATGAAATCTTGCTAGAAATATGAGATGTCCATCCGTAATGTGTTTCAGTTTCTAACCACGATTTTTACACCTTATTAAATCAAGCCGACTACAATGTAATAAATTACACAGTCTCGCGTGTTTTTGCTCTTTAAATTAAAATTCCTAACGTTAAAAAAACAACAAATGTGCTCTGCAATTCTAAATTTTCCAATCCTTCAGCGCAAACTTTTTCCAGACGATTCACACCGCACATTCATTCAAAACCTACACAGGAAACCGGCATTTTTTTTTCACGAAGAGGTACGTGACGATGTATACCTGCAACAGTCTCGACGTCGGCCATGGAAAATGGCATCGGCAGTGAAAATTTTCCTTCTCTCTTTCCCCACCACTTTTCGGATCCTTATGCTCACGAGAGAGAGAGAGAGAGAGAGAGAGAGAGAGAGAGAGAGAGAGAGAGACGCCGATTATATGGTTGTCCTTGTCGCTCTTTTCGAGGGTCTCCTCGCTCGTGCTGCATCGAATCAACGGCTGCATGACGCTCGGAACCCCGAAAAGCGAGAACGAGGGGGGGCGAAAAGCCTGATGGTGATGCACTGCGCGCGCTCAGTTGTGGTTTTTCCGTGGAGCTGGAGTAGTATAGTAGCATAGTAGTCGTGGCGGCATATGACGTAAGAAGAGAAAGCATTCGATATTGTAATACACCGGAAAAAAAGTAAGTGCGTGCGTGTCTTTTCATTTTTCATTATATGTATCTATTTGCATATAGATCGTTTAGCAACATTACGCTAGCGATTGTTTCATTGGCACTTTGTGCCGTTGTGTAGCGCGTCGTGGTGTTTTCGTCTCGTTCGGCCATTTTCTTCAAACATCGTCACTGAACGACGCGCTTTACTTAATCCACTGTAGCATTAATATTCAATGCGTATCTATATACCATGCACGTGTTCCTTCCGTCTGTTCGCTATGCCAAAATAATCTCTACGACGCAATAAAACTCGGGTACGATCGAACAACATAATACGAAATACATTAAAAGCGAGAGCAAGCACGTGCTCCGCTTGTACCTATACCTCGCCCAACTTTCTCTTTATCGCTCTGTCGCTCTATCTCTCTTCTTCTTCTTATTCGTTCCTATACGGCTCTCGCCTTCCTTCTGCCCGACCCCTTCCTTTGGCCCCTCGTCACCACTCTTTCTCGCTCTCTTTCTCTCTCTCTCTCTCACACTCGCTTTTCCGTGTGCCCTTCACACTATATACTCGCCGTATATACATTTTCACATCACACTTTTTACACTCGCATTTCGCAACGAACCCCCAACAAAATGCAAACAAGCAACATCACCTAATTAACCGTCACCTTCCCTCGCCTTGTACCGCATACAGTCATTCACCACGCAATGGACGCAGGAGCCATGCCAGAACTGGACGTGCCGCCAAATAATGAAGGACCTACTGCCCAGGCTTCGCGGCACCGATCGAGCGAACGCCCGCACATACTGGGCACGACCTACACGGTGCGGCCCCGTTGGATACCCAAGATCTTCCTAGAGAAGCCCATCACCTTGAACGCGCTGCACAAGGACATCAACGAGCGGATACCCTCCGACTCGCCGACTATCGGTGGTTACACGCCGCTCTTGCTCGCAGTGGCGATCGATCTCGATCTCCTCGTGAAACTGCTGTTGACTCGCGGTGCCGACCCCCAAGCGGTTACTGTCGAGGGCATCAGCGTCCTCCATCTGGCAGTGGAGTCGCGACACAAGTACAACCGTATGCGCATGAGTGTAGACTTTATGGACTGGAAGACGGAATGGCTGAAGCCCTGGGCGGATATCAACGGACCGATGACAGAAACAATGGTGCACAATGTTCAGAATCAGATGAACATCAGGTATGGGGATATGATGACTTTATTTTTAAAATTTTGGCAAAGTAAAAATAATTCAAAAAGTAAACTATATTTAAAAAAAAAAATAGGAGATAAAAGTAAATAAACGTTTTACAGATTGTTACTAGCACAAGGAGCCAACGTCAACGCCCGCGACGTATGGGGCTTCACGCCGCTCCACCGCGCGTGCAACGTCGAATCCAGGCAATCCCTCATCCGGCTTTTAATCCAGTCGGGTGCCAACGTCAACGCCCGATCGATAAACGGCGCCACACCGCTACACGTCGCTGCTGAAATGGGCTACAGCAAGACTGCCAAACTGTTGATCCGACACGGCTCTCAGGTCAACGCTGCGACCAACGAGCACCGGCTGACGCCGCTCCACCTCGCTTTAATCCATCACCACCAAAGCATGATCGCACTGCTGTTGAAACGCGGCGCTGACATCGAGGCGAAGACGTCGCACGGTTACATGGCCATACACTTGGTTGCGTTGAGGGACGATATAAACCCGTTTACCGATAATATTGACTCGTTGACTTGTCTGCTACGACGGGGCGCCCCTATGGATATCCCTGCGGGTAAGGATGATCAGACGCCACTGCATATGGCGTGCATGCGAGCCAATAATATAGCGATGAAGTACCTGCTCAGGGCCGGGGCTAACGTGCACGCGAGGTGCAAGAAGGGTATGACGCCGCTGCATACGCTGGTCGCGACCAATCACGAGAATTGGGGTAAGTCATTTACGTTATAGTTAAAAGTGGCTATAATGTTGGAAAAAATTTAAACAGATTTGTTCTAACTTATTGTTTTGCTTTACTCTTTGAAAAGATCCTCCGCAGAGCACTTCCCGCATGGTAGACTACCTGATGCGGTCTGGCTGCGATATCAACATCCGAGACGCTAACGGTGGCACCGCCCTGCACATCGCCTGTAGAGTCAACTCGAAGAAAATAGCGGACGACCTGCTGGGCTGGAACGCAGCCATGTTCATCAAGGATAAATACAATCGGACTCCTCTGGACTACTGCCATCCGGAGAGCTGGGAGGAGTTCCGCGTCATGTTCTGGCCGTACGTCGACAGGTTGCGCAGCTTACTCCAACGACCCATCGGCGATGATATCTGGCCTCAGGTTAATACGAGATACTGCAAAAGCTTGCAGTGCGATCTGTATGACATGAGTTGCTACACAGTCGGTGACGATGGTACTACGTTGATAGACCTGATGCTGAAGAGTGCGCGCGAGATGTCCCATCGCGTTACGGCGAAGCAGTTGCAGATGATCGAGCAGTTGATCTTCGTCAAGGGCAAGATTAATTTCCCGATGTATTACGTATCTATAGGACAAAAGATTCAAGCTATCGACAACGAGCTGAGGAAGAAAGATCTCAGATGGCCGGCGCAGAAAGCTCTGAACAAGATCACGGGCTTGTCGATCTCAGACGATTGCGTCTCTAAGCTCTTCGAGTATCTGCATGCCAATGATCTGAATAATTTGATTAGCGCTGTGGAGCATCGCTTCATTATGTTTGCGAAAGATCTGATGAGGAGAGGCCCATTGGATAGGTTGAGGTCGCGAGGCACGAAGAGATGCGACGCACCCAAGATGCGATTCAGTTGGTGGAACGTTATTAATAGGTTTGAGTCTATCTACGATTATGAGTTATAGCTAGAGGAGACAGGATGCATTTCGTGCATCATGTTTTATTGTGTAGAATTGTAAATACTGTAAATAAGAAAGAAACTTGTGATAAAAAATTTATTCTTGATATTTATACTTGACTTTTTCTACTTTTATAAAAGTTGACGATTTGTGTAATGGACTGACGTATGAAATAGGTTAAGCGCCTTGTGATAAAAAATTTATTCTTAATATTTTTACTTGACTTTTTCTACTTTTATAAAAGTTGCTTATTTGTGTAATCGACTGACGTGTGAAATAGGTTAAGCGCCACCTTGTGATAAAAAATTTATTCTTAATATTTTTACTTGACTTTTTCTACTTTTATAAAAGTTGCCGATTTGTGTAATGGACTGACGTGTGAAATAGGTTAAGCGCCTGTAACTATACGGTAAATTTTTTAAATAATTGAAAATAAAATAGTTTACTTAATATTAAAATTTGTTTTCTTACTACCACGATAATATAATTTGGTATTATTAAGGATTCTACGATAAAAAACAAGGTCGGAACTGATCTCTCGCGGGAGTACGTACCTCTCCACGCCGCCTAGCGGTCAACCGTATAAATATACCAAGAAGCACCTATAACCTCATTTAAAATAATCCTTTATCATACCTACTTAATACTACAAAACTCGTACCGAATAAGTAATTTAAATTTTATTTAATATTTATCCTACACTATTCCCTTACTCGTTTTTCATGTCTATCCCGCCTCTTCTTCTTCCCTACTTTCTCCTCCGTACGCGCACGGACACACATTGTCTTCACCGGTACCTACAAGCACACACACACATATACGACCCGAGGCAACCGGTGGCTATTAATCATTGCACAGACGACGACGACGACGATTATCACGTACGTGCTCCTCTTATTGTGCGCCTCGAACGCCGCCGATTTTTCGCGATCCTCCTCCTCCTCCTGTCCGTTAATTTATGATAACGTTTCTGTTTACGTCGCGCCATCGGTAGTAAAAGTTAATTTACGGACGGATTCGTTAAGAGGGACGAAAAAGAGAGAATGCAGTGTACATACATACGTATATATACGTTTGGAATTGCACGTGTGCACATTCAACAGGTTGCGAGAGGCGGCCTCATTGAGGTCTATATAGTTGCGCGTGGAAGGCGCTGCTGCTATGCGCGTTTGATAGATGCGGTGTTGATTCTTATAATGCAACGACGACGGTGACGGCGTTGTGGATGACGATTAATTGTTATTAATGGTGTGGTCATTATTGCTCGTGTCGTATTGGTTACAAGCTAGGTAGAACAGTCTTTTATATACGTATTCAATAGAATAAATACAGCTTTCAGATGCTCTTGAAGAGTGATTGAGTCGTACGAGTTAACTTTGACATTTTAAAATATGGTAAGATAAGCATTATTAAAGTATGTTACATACAATGATAACAGAGATAAATATGCAATGCTTTTTAGAAAAGACTGTTCTTCCATGAAAAACGTTATAAAGATAGCCGTGAAATAGACCAAAACATCTTTAAAATACTTCAGTTTTTTTCTTTACCCCTGCACCCAAGGAATGTTTTCGAAAGTGCCATTAAAGTTCATGAAACAACACCGGAAATTATATCTATTAGCACACGTGCACGTTTGACCGTGATAGCCGTTCCCACTTAATGATATAGATGTGTATACGCGCGCGCGTGCGATTTTCCACCTTATTCTATATTGCGTTAAACAGAGTGCGATCTTTTCTCGACTTTCCCTGAATTTTCACCATTTTGCAGAAAACAAAATTAATACCTATACAAATTCGCTGGTATGTATATATATGCGGGTATATATACGTATCCGCGTGTCCCTTAAAAATCGCGCTCTCGCGTGCGCGCACGCTACAGTAATTGCCGGTTGCGCGCGCGCGCGCGCGCGGCTTTGTACATTTAGATAAAGTTCAAACTTTCCGCGCCGAAGCGAGGTAAGTGCAACCAGCCCGGAGAGCCTAGTTTACTGCTTTGCACGCCTCCCAATAAAAGACACGAACAATTATAAAAAGACCTATATTTCTAGAATACCATGGCATTTGGTGTAATGCGGACGATGTAGGTCGTCGCGGACCAGATATTATTAATAGCGCTTGTTCGGTTACTCATTTATTTGCTTTTCACTTGAATCTGATTCCAATTAGGTTTAAAATACTGGTATACTAAATAAATATCTTTTGTAGGAGGTACGAATTGTAAGATAAATCGAAATATCGCGTCTAATTAGGAGGTAGAAAGCAAAAGCTACAGCTTCTCTAACATTACACGTTTTTGTTAATACACTTTCATTCGTTATATACTTATTGCTGGAGATTCAAGACTGAAAATCGACACTCCCCTTGCCCCGATGAAAACCTAAACGACAACCACATAAAATTTCCCTCTCGCCGAGCACTCGAACAAAAAACCTCTTTACCACCATCTGCTTATTCATCTCTCGTATATACCCGCCCCTTATTATCCGGCCAACAGCCCGCGCGTTTCACCATAAGCATCCGGCGCCCCGGTGAAACTACGCGGACATACCTCTATTACCATAAACCGCGCGAGTACGCACGTAAGTACGCGCGCAATAACAACGGCGAGTGTTCGTGCGTCAATGCGGGGCGATGATTCATCGACGCTGGCCGAGATCCGTGTGAAAGCGAAAGGCTTTCCCCGCGCGTGTGCGCAGGAAGGGCGAGGTGAAGAAAGAAACGAGATTGAGAGACGCGGGAGCCGAAAATGCGTGCGTAATGGTTACGTAAAAGGAGGAAGGAGAGTGGAACCGTGAATGGGTTTTTCGGTGATAACACGTTACGGGACGATGTCTGTGAGTGGTATCGAATGGAGGTGTAATTTCTGGAGTTGATTGTGCGAAGTCCAAGTGAGAGAGAAAGTGTTTGGCGTGTGCGGATTGTCACGTTTTGAGATGTGGCGTGGAATATCGAGTGCTGGTGGTTGGAAAGTAATTAAGAGGGGATAATTAATATTCCGAGAGACATAGCCGCGGATGATTGGTGCGCGGAATGCTCAAGTAGCGTTAGTCGGAGGCCTGTATACAGTAAAACAAAACGTATATAATCGTGGTCGGTGCAGCTTTCAATAATGTTTATGAGTCCTGCTATACACGGAAGTTCACTTACCTAAATTTTTAAAACGCACGAGCATATACAGAAAACTGGTTACGTTAAAAAAAAAATAAAACTGAAAAATATCTTAATTGTTATTGATATATATTGGACAGTGGCTGTCGGATATTGGCCATAAATCATAAAATATAAAACACAATTTAGCACTTTGGCTATCGATACGCGGCCATTATCTTCCATTATCCTACATATTATGCGGGATTAAAATATATAGAGGCAACTTACTTATGTTTCTTAATCGATCTCGCGCATAAATCACTTTTGCAGATTAACCCATTAATGCGGATACCAGAAACCAGTCGAGTGCAGCTTCTGTCAATGACTCTTACGATCAAACCAAAAATGCCCCCCTCTCGATATTCGGTAAACCGTGTTTTTTACGGTATTAACCGCGCTCGAAATAAATTAAAGAACACGACGCGCTTGTAAAAACAATGCGCCAGCCGTGAAGTTATTACAAAACTTTCGTTCGAAAAATTTCTCCCAAACTAACGCTTACAAACGTGTCATCAGTATACCAAACCATTACACGATCCTCCCTAAACAGAAACTAAAACCAACAACAACGCGCCGCCCGTTCATCATCTCTACCAGGCGCATGATACGCGCTAAATTACACGTCGACGGCATGTACCCAACACCCGACGACAACGATGATCACCTGTCCGAATGTAAATCACGGATTAACGCGCGATCGCGACCGACATCCTCGCGCGTAATAATCACGCGAAGAAGGGTCCACACTGCGAAAACTGTTATAGCCATCTGCGAAAGAAAAATCGAACAGTGATGAACGTCTCAATCTAACGCCGACGGCGAGGATCGCTTGGCGGGCAGAAAGAAAGAAAGAAATAAAAATCGCCGACCATAGAGGAGAGGAGAACCGATACGGGATCTTAGTGTGTCAGTGTGCCTATATGCTAATCGGCCCCGAGCGGACTCTGTCGATCGTGTTGCCCCCCTCCCCCTCTCCTCGCGCGCGCGCGCGTTTTAGTCAACCTTCGCGAATATTTGCCCTCGTCTCTTTCTCTCTCTCTCTCTCTTGGAGAGAATAATTCCGCGACGAGTGGCCCGGAAACTGCGAGTAGGGGAATTCGATATGGCGCTCGTCGCGATGTTTACGGTCGATGTTTTGGGATTTTATCGTGTACATATATAGCGATCGGTGCAGAGTTATGGCGGTAGGATGTAATATTTTGGCCGGGATGGAGATGAAGATTTTTGCGGTGATTAGGCGGGTGATGGAATGCGGTAACGGATTTCGATGGAAATTTCGTTACGACAATGATTACGCATGTTTGTTCACGTAAAATAATACGTGTTTTAAATCGCGCGTTGATATTACGAGATAATTCTATTAGGGTAAGTGAAGGTATTACTGCGGTGCAGGTATTATTGCGATATTTTAATTTCTGTAAAAGTTAATAAACTTAACTACGAATTTGATCCAAAAAATTCGTAATATTATTAATATTAATAATATTAATGTACATTTAATATTTTATTTTTATTATTATTAGCGTATAATTAAAAATATTTGCTTATTTGCTTATTTATGTGAATTTGATTTTTGAGACCTCGATTTGTCGCGAAAAAATATGGGAAATCTTCGTATATACTTGAAACAAAAATACCTATTTCTTGACACAATTGAAACGAAGAAAAATACTATAAATAATTTTTATACGTAAATTTACATTCATTTTTCAAAAACCAGTATGAAATTACTTATTATTATAATATTTTAAGTAAAGTTTTAATGACGCAGCATTACCTGCATTATTTTATGCGAATGTTGGAATTACTGCGATAGACTACGAGAAATACCTACCGTCCAAACCAGCGGTTCATGCACGTTTTCTCGAACCGAGGTTTGTATTAAATGATTATATGAATAAATCTAATTAATTGTATGTATATTTTTGTTATTTAGCCAACAGCTGCTTTCTATTTTAAATTTATTTATTCATTGCGGCCCGTAATAATACCTTTGGTCACAGTAATAGCTGCGCAGTAATAACTTCAATTCGCAATAAATACCAGCAATCATCACATCCGTTTATTTTTTTATGTTAAATTTATATACACATTTTTTCAAGATTCGCAAATTTTTTTATTAGATCTTTAATACATTTATACCACTCTAACCTCAAAATCACAACATTGATATGATTTTTCGGCGCTCGTGGTATATAATACCGTTCGAAACTAGTGCGTAAGTCGATTATTTAGGTGGTGTGACTTTTTCGCACTCGCTTCGCTCGTGCAAAAAGTCACACCAGCTAAATTAGGGCTTCACGAGACTCCAAGAATGTTATTGATCTTGATTTGTCTTGTATTGAATTTTCAAGACAATACCGAGACAATATAATGTGTAAATTTTTCAAGACAATATCGAAATTAAATGAACCAAGAATATTGTTATTGACAAGATTTTTAGTGGAATTCTTTTCATTGATTAACAAATATTTGCGTGAATAACTTCATTCTTATCAGTGCATATACTTAATCAAAATATCAACTAAATTTGTTGACTTGCTATAATCTTTATAATAAAATAGTCAAGTCTTAAAAGATTTCCGCGAAAAGGCGCACCCTGTGCCGCGCGCGTTTTGTAAATAAACTTCGCCGTGCGCATTGAGTCTATATGGCGTGTCGAAACAAGCATCGCCATACTTTTACAAATCAAACTTTTTCGAGCGAGAGATCAGTTTGTACTAACGCATTGGACCGTGCACATCGTGTCTTAACAAAATTTGCAACATTATTTGAAAAGAAAAAAAGATTTGTCGCGCGTCATTTTTGTGTACGCCTGTGTATAATTATACATAGAAATACACAACATACAAGAAATATAAAAAGGGAACAATTTATGTGATAAGTGCACAAATTAATCACTGAATAAACTAGTGCAGTCCTACTACATTTCTCTGAAAGATGATCACGTGAGTTCTGCAAACGAGCCTCGCTGTGCATGGACGTTTGATGTGCGTTTAACATTGTTTTATAATAAAAAATTTCTTTATAAAGAGAATCATTAAGCGTGTATAATTCTCAAGAAGAATTAATAGTTTCTGCTCCCTTGGAAAATCGACCCACTTACAAAACTTACTTTGAATACACCAAAAATAAAACCAAAGAAAGAGTAGGAATGTGTTTGCTGTGCAAAAGTGCAGGACTACAGAAAGAAATTAAGATAAAAAATGGCAATACGTCAGGTTTAAAATTTCATTTAAATAAGGACCACAAATCAGAATTTCATACCTTATTTGGATCTGAATTAGAAAAAGTAAAATCTTCGATGCTACAGGATCAGAGAATATTGGATATGTTTACTAAAGTAAGTATCTTTTTATTTAATGCAATTCGGATCTATATAAAGAAAATAGTACTTTTCGACATGGGCGTGGAAGTAGATTATTTACCTCATCTGACGTTTTTCGATCTAGCGAAACGAGAGCGAAAAGTCACATGTGGTAAATAATCTACTTACGTTCTAGTCTCGAACGGTATTTTATACCACGAGCGCCAGAAAATGATATCAAAGTTGTGATTTTGAGGTTAGAGTGGTATAAAGCAACATTTTCATTATAAGTTACAACGTGCTCGTAAATATCGTAGATGTTCGCTAATTAATTCCCTATTGGCATGCATTTGACCCTGGTTTCTCATAATATTAACTTGTGTATTTTTTACATAAGTTAAGAAACAATATATTATTCTTTGATGTACTATTTATGAAATTTCTTATTTAACTAAATTTTTTTGGATTATTAAATCACAAATTCGTATTTCAAGTTGAATATTAAATTTAAAGATTAAAAATTTGAAACTTACCTGTTTAAGAAAGTTTAAACTAAAATTAAAAATTCTTTCATTGTTGTAATTATTTCTTTGTTTATTTTTAGAAAAAAAGTGAAGAAGTTGCAAGAAATGCAGTGAAGCAACGCAGTGGGGTAAAGAATTGAGAGACAAGACAATTATAAAATTTGAACAGCTACATAAAGAACAATATTACGTAGAGCCTATAGCGATTAAAGCAGAAGAATATGTAATAACTCAACTTGATGAAGACACGATTGATGTAAAATCTCTTTATTTAACAAAAAACCAAACTATTGATTCTTGGCGAGATGAAATTGATCGATATGTTCAAACTCCGAGAGCTACTTCAGAGACGGATATATTGCAATGGTGGAAAATGCATTACCAAATATATCCAAATTTATCAAGAATGGCAAGGGATATTTTGAGCACATTAGTATCTTCAGTTCCAGTCGAAAGACTGTTCTCAGAAGGCTCGTTAATTATGACAAACAAAAGGGCTTCTTTGAAGAACGACCCGATGAAGGCACTCATATGTACTAATTCGTCGGTAAAAAGTACATTATGTTTTGAAATATGTGGCGTTAATTTTAATTAACATGTCCAATAAATATGAGTTTATTAATAAATAAATACAGTGTTCACAATAAAAGATATTGTATTTATTCTTGTACTTGCTGAATCCGAATGTTCTTCTTAGGTCTGATCTATCTATATTTTGATTAAAAATGAAGTATTTCTTAGGTAGTTTTGTTTCCATTTTCTTTAAATAAGTCTCCTTTTATTTCTGCGCCAGTTTTGTCATTAACAATTTATTATAAAAGTATAATGAATGGATATTATATTTATATAAATAAAAAATAAATTTTGAAAAAAAACAAGATTATCAAGACAATAGTGATACAAGACAATCATTTCTTCTTCAAGAACAAGACAATATTTGTATTTTCAATATTTTTCAAGACCGATTTCAACATTTTGTGTTAATATTGTCTTGTCTCGACTCTTGTGAAGCTCTAAGCTAAATAATCGACTTCCCCACCCGTGTCGAAATGTACTATTTAAACGATTTGAAAAAGAAAGATTTTGGATTAATCGTATTAAAGTTACTTTATTCTTCAGTTAAAGTAAACCGATCTGAAAAAATCGCAGCAATACCTTCACTTACCCTACATGCATAATAAGCAAAGCGAAAACTATATAGTTATCAAAATAATCACAAGTATAGACCTAACAAATACTAGTCTATACCCACAAAATCTTAACATATGATCAGTATTTATTGCTCTCATAAAAAATCATCAATACCCGGCATTCCTTCCTACTCACAATGGATTATATCCACTCATTGCTCCAATCACCAGTCTTAAAAATCCGTCGTTACGCACAATCATCATCATCATCGATACCGTACATTTTAATTCGCCAGCCGCATGCGCGCGCACAATAATACCGACACAACTCTCCCCTCGTAAATCCCGGGAACATTATTACCTTTTGATTGGTCGATCTGACGCTGCTCCTCGCGCGTATGTAAAACGCGCGCGTATAAATCGTAACGGTATACAGGCGCGTGCGCCGCGTAGAGCGCCAACGAAGATGATGAGAGAGAGAGAGAGAAAAAAGTAGTTTGATATTTCGAGTGCCTGCGTTAGGCGTTTATGTCGAAGACTCGGGGCGCACTTATAGGAGGCGGAGTCTAGGCGTGTTTTATTCGCAGTTTGTCTTTTCCGTTCTTGTGATTCTATTTTTTTTCCTACTTCTACGAACGTACGCGTATATATATGTATATATGCGAGATGACCGTTGGGTATGAGATTGTTTGCCTTGGATTTGAGTACCGGCGCGTCTAAAGAAGCGGCTGATGCTTTTTCGAGGATAAATATATATTTGGACAGGGCGCAACTTTTGAGTAACTGGATTATGCGTACACGTGATTTTTTAAGAACGACACGCGCTCGATTCCCATCATTTCGAAAAAGGATTTATGTCAGCGCGCTTATATGGCCGAGAATTTTTCCGCGCTCGGCTCCTCTGACCAACTTCTCGTGTATGTGTGCATTTAACTGTGTTGTGTCATAATGACGCACACACGCGAGAGTAGGTGAGCGGATTCTTCGTCGCTTTTTTTTCTCTTCTTCATAGTTCGTAATTAAGTGGATTATATATTTTTTTTTTCTCTTTTTCTGTATGATGTTGATTGTATCACGGGCGCGTGCGAATCGCTTTGATTAAGAGACTGTAACAGACAGGCTACCGGGTACTCTGCGCGCGCTAATTGGATTTCGGCGATGTACACTGCGAGAGGTGAGTTATTCCAATTTTCGAGTCGTAAATTAGCAGCAATATTTAGAACGAGACTTGAAAATTATGATGTTTCATATTTTAAAAAGTACCCGATTTGCAGTATAAAGCGCTCCGACTCTTGAGTATAATACGATTTAACGTGATTATACACTGAGAAAAATGTTGTATTAAAAATTACTACAATTATATATATGAACGTGGGGACAAATCTCAAATACTAAAATTATTACTATATTTTATAGTAAAAATTACTATGTACATAGAAATTTTTATTATGCATATATCAATTTTTACTATGAAATATAGTAAAAGTTTTGGTATTTCAGATTTGTCCCAACGTTCCTATATAGTAATTTTTAATACATCATTTTTCTCAGTGTATATATACCTCAGCGTGGTAACAAAATTTTACGACATTCAACAAAACGTTTATTCTTATTATACGACAGCAACAAACAAGAGCATCAGGATACACAGATCTCGCTCGAATCCTGACAAATATACATCCTAACGACTTCTCTGACCAGTTTTCTCCACTTAGCACCTACATCATCTCTCTTCCTCTGAAAACATCTCTCGCACGCGCGCTCGCATAAACTACTTTCATCGCGATCATTATTAAAATGTAATCATCCTCGTTCCACACCCACCCACATCTATAACATACTCCTCCATCATCCTCCATACACATGCGCGCACCACCAACTTATCTATTAAATACCCGCGGCATCTCGAGCTCCGGCTCGTTAATCAAAAAGCCCCCCCTCGGAAAAATCCGCGGGCAACTCTCTAAATTCCTCCTGCGCGCCGCGCACACAATGCAACGCGATGCGGAGAACTGTACGTATATTCGCTGCAATCGGCGCGAAAGGAAGAAAGTCTATACGCGGCAATGGCTAATTAAGTCTCGCTCCCGCACACACGTACACAGAAAGAGATCTCGCGATGAGCCGGGAATTGGAGCGGAGTCGCGGGTGTATATATATGTATGCAAACTCTCGGACGTGTCTTTCTCTTTCGAAGGTTGCTGTTATAGTAGCCCTGGGTGTATAGATGCTGTGGGAGTGGTTGCAGCGTGCAGCGGGTTTCGTTCGACTGGGCAGAGGACGAAAGCTAGCGCGAGAAATCGCGAGTGGATATATAACAATGTAGCGGCGTTCGATCGCCGAGAATTGTGGAAAGGAGTTGACGATGAATCGTGGGTATTTGTATAAGGGAACAGTTAGTGTTGCTGAAGTGTTTCGTTTTAGGTGGGGTGAATCGGTAGTTAGGTGGTTTTTAATAATTGCGTTTCCTTTGGAAGGTGTATTGTGATGGTTTTATAACTGATTCCAAACACGCGAATCGTGTTTTATATGGTCTTGTGGGACCATAAATTGTTTCTGAATGTTCGTTTAGATTACTGTTATCTTAATAGAACGATTTCCATCGATGTATCATTTGTACGTCAACAGAATCTCAAGTAATTTTACTTTGTAGGCGAACAATTTTGATCACTTCAACATGATTCTTGATAAGATACTTCATTAGTATTCGAATATCTTAAATTTTTTAAAATTATAGTTCATTTGTAAACGCATCTATATAAACGTATGTATAAAACGTCAAAAACAATCCTAAACAATCCTGATTACTCAATCACACAAGCGAAAATTTACCTGAACCACACTTTAATGAAAATAAAAAAAAAAGAACGATGTCTATATGATTTAACTAAACGTGGAAACGTCTCATTTGCATAAATATCAGCTGACCGGCGCCATTATCAACCTCGAATAGTCGCCAATTTCAGCATCCCAATTAAGAATTAATCATACGCATTACGCCTATTAGCATACCAATCAATGAGAACAGTCATCGCGCGCGCGCGCCTAGGAATCTAATAAAAATAACTAAATTATTCGCGACTCCAACCGCGAAACAGTTACTTTCCGGGAAGAAGAACTTTCGCCGAATCTAAGAAAAAAATGAGCACGCGCGATTATCCCGCGGCGTTTGTAAAACCGAAAATTCGAGGAGAATGTACAAGTACAGGCGGCGCTAAGATGTGCAATTTCGACCGGCAATTTTGAGAGATCGGCAAGAGCTGCTACGCGGTGGAACTGTGAGCGAAGAATTGGGTGAAAGGAGGGATTATACCGCGTGCACTGAGAAACAGAACGATGGGATCGTTTACGCACTGCGTGGAAGTGCGGTGGTGAACACTTTTGTTGGAATTCCGTTCTTGTGTTGCAATGCGGGAAAAATGGTTGCGTTGAAATTGCTCGATGGAACAAAAAGTGGGCCACTTTTTAGTTTCTTAGTGTAATTGTCGGTTTGAAATATATTTGATATATAATATTGCAATTTTTTACATTTATTTCAAAAGAAATTTCATCATTTCGTTAGAGTCCATATATTAAAAATAAAACCATTAGGAGGCAGGAGTCATTATTTTTATTAGAATCCATAGATTTTTCTTATGTTTACTAACGCTTTGGTATTAATAATACCAGTTATTCCAACCATCTATTGTTTCTCAAATAGCCACTCAAATAACGCACTATACTGAAACTCCTCACAAAACACACACCATCACCACCGCAAAACACAAAAAAACATCTGCATCTGCAATCCGTACCAACCCACCCATAAAACTACATAATACAGTATAAAACCTGTCCCAAAATAAACAACGTTCGCACAAACATAAAGCCCGCGCTCTATACCACGCGATCCTCGCGCTCCGCGCAAAAACCATCGGCAAAGCATATCCAGCAGCTCGCGGACTTTTTACTTTCTTTTCGGCATTGTGCAACGTTACGCAGTCCGCCAAAAAAACGCCCGCTCGCTTCTTTACACGCGGCCGTAATATTCGAGCCCCTGCAATTTATCACTGTACACACATAGTATATCCGTATAGCAAATCACAACGAGTCGCCGCTCGTGAATCATGCGACTTTCTCGCTCGCGTCCGACAATGATTCCGCCGCCCACGCGACCGGCCGTCACGCGACGACGTCCACTTTCACCCGCTCGCGGGGCTTTGTGTTGCGAGACGAAGATTTTTCGGCTGCTGCATCAAGGATAAAAAACTTTCACTCGCGGCAGAGCGACGGCCGGGCGTTAGTCATCGGGGAACGTAGGTGATGGCTTTTGGGGTATAGTGGGATGATTGGAGATGGTTTTATTGTGATGGTGATGAGGGGATTAGGAGGAATGGGATAGGTGTGTCTATGTACGAGGCTCGTTTGAATAGTTTATTTCGGTTACAAATTATGTATTTTAATATATACTCAACATTGTATACGATATAAGCAGCACGTCTAATGATGCTTAAAAATCAGCAGAACTATTTGCTACATACCAAGCCGCGAACCTAATTACATCCAATTCCGACCGAAACATCCATTATTACTAATCGCACGACTTTCCGCAATATTTCCCACACGCGCGAGAAAAGCCCCCGTGTGTCTAAATTACCCGCGATTAACGACACACACACAAGCCATCTCCGGCAAAAAAACCACATACAGCTTTCTACATCCGTGTACATATACCCCGCGCGCACGCGCGCGCAAATACTGCACTAATTAGAGCGCCTATCTTTCCCAGCCGCGATCGGCGTAAAAATAATCGTAATTAGCTGCCACGACAAACGCGCGCCGACGTCAAATAAATTTTGATAATCGATGCGCGCGGGCTGCATCTTCACTTTCACCCGGACGACCGACGCGTCTCGCACATTCGGAACAAGCGGTGACCGAGAGAGGAGGCGAATTGCACACGCTGCGTGATGGCTCGTGTGTCTTTGTGCGTCACTCGGAGGAGGATTTTGCGAAATGCGGTGAGCAGGAGGCAGTGTATGAGTTTCTTTGATCGTGGTGTCGGATGAGATGATATGGTATTATTGGCGGGGAATATATATTTGTGAGATTATCCTTTAAAAAAAATTACATGAAGTAATATATTACACGAACTTGAGGTGATTCTGTGGTTAAAATCGATGTTAAATATAAAGATTTTTTACGATGGTTACTTCGCATATTATAGCATAAGTAACTGCATCACGCATCATTTGAAAGAACGGCACTTTAGATAACAAAATAGTAGTTTTCGATCCTAGGCCGTAAAGTTGCATTTTACGGACCGTGTGAGAATTGTACGTCCGACGACTGGCGTAACCGGTCCGAGGATGCACAATTCTTACGAGACTATAAAATTTTACGGTCGTGGACCGAACATTATTTTTCGTGTCCGTAAAGTATTACGTACTTTACGACTTGTTTTGAGACCGAAAAGTTCTATTTTTACTTTGCTGATACGAGTCCGTAAAATACAACTTCACTATAAAAAAAAAAAATTTTTTTAGACAAAATTTAACTATTGTCAAAGTAGATACCACCATAAAAAAATCAATATAACACTGGAATATTTTTTAATTTTTATCTGATTTACTCCCAATTATTTATAAGAATGTGCATGTTTTTTTACAAACAAAAGGACGTAACTCTAGAAGTCTCGATAATTTTCCAATGACATAACCTACTTTTTAATTTTTCCGATTTTTTGTTTGTTTTATAACCAAAAAACGATTTTGATTCTTTCATTTTTTCGATTTTTTAATATGTTACAGCTATTATTACTTAACATCACAAATTTTTATTGAAAGATCTTTAAATTACCTACATTTTATTTTTTTTAAATTTAAATTATCTTTAGTCTGTCATTTGTTATTAATGAAAATATGATTTATACTTACTTAATTTATTTTAAAAAAAATATTTTATTTATCGACTTCAAATTTTAACCACTTATTATACTTATGCAGTACAATATTTAGCTAAAATTTTAAGAGATTATCTGCACTTGTTTTTGAGAAAAAAATGTAGAAAAAAGTACGTTTTCGTTCCCAGACGATAACAGGAGTAAAAATCAACCAATCGTCTTAACATTTGGCACAAAGATAGCTTATACATATCTTCGAATCGAGTTCGTTGCCCAAAAAAATCCAACCATTACAACCATTTTTTATTCTAAATTAACTTTTAATTTCAATTGAAATTTTAACCACTTACTACACTTATGTAGTACAAAATTTAGCTAAAATTTAAAGAGATTATCTGAACCTTTTTTTTGTAGGCATCAATGAAAAAAGATTGAGGAAGCTAAGTGCCAATGAATTGGCAGCGGTTTTTATATTGGTACTTCCCCCTAAAATCGAACAAGGAACAAAATGAGACCTTCCAAATTAAAATCGGATAGAAATTAGAAAAGATCCCAGTGTTTTATTGAACATTTTTTAGGTGGTGGTATCTACTTTGACAATAGTTAAATTTTGTTACCAAAAATGGCTTGCGTTACTTAAAGTGCCTTTGTTTCAAGTTATGCGGTTACTTACAATATGCGAAGTAGTCATTGTAAAAAATTTTTATATTTAACGTCGATTGGAACCATAAAGCCACCGCAAAATAGAATTATAATAGTACATTATGTAACAAGGGGCTAAAGTCGCAGATTATTGCCGCGGGTGAGTTCATTGCCCGAGCGAGCGCAGCTGCACTCGCTCGGGCAGTGATCACCCAAGGGCATGATCGACTTTAGTCCCGTGTTACATATAGTACTTTATTCCCATCGCCACTGTGGCCACTTCATAGATTTGAAAAGTTATTTTGTATTTATGTATTATAATTTTGTTCGTTTTAACCCAATTCACCATAAACGTAAAAAATTAGACTATGTTATTTTGTTCCGGCTAATTTACTTTATTCCCGCATTATGCGAGAATAAAGTAAAAGAGGGAATCAGACACCACTTTTGCCTCGCTTTTCAGGCTATAAAATGGCCATTATATAGTAGAGATGGGAATAAAAATTATTACAAAGTCAAAAAACAGTGCTTGTACTTTCTTACCAATCAATGACTCTTTTAAAGTCAAATCTTTACTAATTTAACTACAATGATCTAAAAATGCATGTATTATTTGTACTGTGGTTAAATAAATGAATAAATAAATACTATAATTGTAACATTTATAGTAACAATATTTTAAAAATATTCAATAATTTATAATATTCTATCATCATAGAAATAATGTTCATGGATAAAAATTGTAAATTAAAATTAACTATTACAAAATTCATTTTACACTGAATTTAACCACAACGCTCCTGCAGCGCTCACCAATTCTCGCTTTTCTTCACAGCTCGGCCTAAATAGCAATTAGGCGAATCATTACCATGCACGTGGGCACGAAATTAATAGCCTTTGCGGACAGTCGGAAGGAAGGAAGAAGCTCGAGAGGCAGCTGGCATCGATGACGAAGCTCGATCTCGCTCTTTTCAGCCCGAGAAAGAAAATGAATAGCGATAAACGCGATCGCCACTCGCGAAATTAACCCGGATACGGTGTGATAAGTGCCGGGTTGTATATAAATTCTCGCGTGCGCGGATGCGCGTGTACGTTTATATATATCTACCTACCGGGGATTTGCATGATTTAGCGGTACACGCGGGAGCTCATCGTTTCCTTTTGTTCGCGTCGAGAAAGTGCGATCGGAGGAGAGGAATTTCTATATGCGCTGTATGTGTTTTAGAAAAGGCGCGCGATGATGTATCACTCTGTTGTGTATGTGGTACAAGGCGTATTATATATATAGGAATGATTGGTTATTATATTTTACAAATGCGAAGTGTTATTGAGTAATTGATAGGTATATAGACCGGGGGGATATAATTTTTGCGCGGGAGGTTTGAAATTGATAGATGCATCACGCGCTTCACGGTGTAACATATATAAGAAAATCGTCTCGCGTGTGGATTATAGGTATTTTACGCGATAATGATAATGACGATAATGGTCGCGCGGATAAGATAGCCGAGCTATCGGGGAGATTTACATGCCTATTTCGAATCGTAAATTACGTTTATAAATGAAACGAGCAATTTGGGTGAAAATAAGAAAAGCTGGTCTTATAGCTAGGCGTGTACGTAAATGGAACACGCGCGCCGCTGTAAAGCAGGGAGGGAACAGCACGCACTTATCTCGCACGATAATCGGATATATGTATATATAAGCAGCGCTGTATGCAAAAATAATTAATTCGGTTTATGATTCAATTAAGGTGCGCGCACGCGCGCAAGATAACTGCGCGTCGGGCGTATATATGTGTATATAGGTGTCATAATATTAAAAGCCGTGAAAATCATTGCCCAACGCGACAAAAGTGCGAGCAAAAGCGCCTGAAAGCATAATTCACGCAGGTGCGATACATGCATATATACACATACACACCGACCTGCATTATCGCGAGAACGATAGAAAACCCATCGGCGAAAACGGCTATTAGTGCGTGTGCGCGCGCGCGCATGAAATTTAATGAAACGCGCGCTTTACAATCGATTCTCCAATGCGGCAACGTTAAAAGCACACACACATACGTGCGTTTTAACGTCTTCATGACTCGATCTAGCAATTCGTCGCGTACGCGCGCGCGGTGCTCTTTAAACTTTCTGGGGCATGACGACTGCGACACACTCGCTCATTTTCCCTTTTTTCCTTGCCATTTGCCACATCCGACGCTTTATTTTCCCGCCCCTACACTTTTCGCGTACACCGTACGGTATATATATGTATATATATGTATAATGGCGGAAAATTCGTGTCGCCGCGGCATGTGCCGAGGAGTGAGCGATCGCCGGAAAATTACACAGGCCGCGCTCACCGATCGAAATCTCAATGCGTGCTCTGATTTTGATATACCTGCGCACACACACGTGCGTCGCGATTTTATATGTATATAGATGGGTGTAAGGTTTCATTAGGGGGCGATTAAAATTCATTTGGAAATCGTTGTTTAATTAAGTTGTCGGCCGCACCGACGTGTGATAAATGTGCGCGCGGGGATAGAGAGGAATGAAACGTATGCGCGAGTTTTATAACCGTAACGCTCGGATGGATTTACGTGGAGGAAAGTAGAGGAATTGAAAATGATATTGACTCCTCGCGTTTCAGGATGTGCGAGGATGTAAATATGAGGAGAGCGTATATATATATAGACGTTTCTCGTCGGTTTACGGCCGAATCCCAACGACGTCGCTATAATTTAGTCTAGCGTGTATATATCATATACAGATGAGTTTGTCAGTGCGGTGTGACAGTGCTATCTGTTAAATCGGGAATATTCATTGGCATACAGTGTCTTTTTTTTCTGATGTAAATTTCGATGCCGTAGGGTTTTGTTCAAGTTTTCTGCTAGTGTATGTATATTGCTTGAGGATTTAAATGACAAATGATGACGCTGAGATATTAATTTAACGTGTCTCTTAATCAATTCGGGGGAACGCGCAGTGCAAAGGCCGGATTGAAATATTATACCGAGAAATTTACTTCTACAGGTCAAAGTTAATATCTCCCCCTCCCCCCACCAAAAAAAATTTCGTTATTATACCGATTAACGGTACATTTTTACAGACTGTGCGGCAGCATCCCGAACATCATTATTTTCTCGAATATTCCCCACAACGACTACTTTTGCAATTATGTAATTTCGTCAGAAAGCTCGCGAATATGGACCATCCAATTTTAATTAAGTATCAACTGCCTCTCGCTCTCTTTACCCCCTTCCTGAGGATGCAGCCTTCGATAATAATTACCCGTAATCTGTTATTTACTTTGACTCGAACTTTCCTAACCTGAATACTTGCGTAGGGAGCACATAAACGCACACGCGAGTGCTACACGCGGCGGATAAAAAATTGCGACTGGTTCGCGAAGGAAAGTAGTTTTAATACGAATAATGCGGATTATTACGTTGAAAAATGACAGTATTTGTAACGCGCGTGAGATGTGAGTATATCGAGTTCTACATTTATTAACGCCGCGGTCAAAATTAAATAAAGTATGAACGCTTTAAATAAAGCATGAGTGCGGTTATAAACTTATGCAAAATGCTTTTTAAAAGCTTCTTTAGCGTAAGAAATTTTAACGGTGCGATAAATTATAATTTTCTTGTAAAACAGGTGTTATGAAAAGATGCGATCGCTTATAGTACTTACATACATCTGCATGATTAAAATACAGTTTATAAAATTCACCTTTGACATCCCCCATTAATTTTTTCATCAACTGTTTCATCGAATAATATTTTCCAATACAAGCTAATTCAATAAAACATATATGACATTCCAAATAATCCTTCCTTCTAATCCCCTTATAAACCCACACACAGATTCACAAAATTAATTCATCCGCTATACAGTAACCATCCAGCAAGATTCTTCACATCCTACCTAATTTCGAACCTCCTATTCCTCGTACTCAACAACTCAGTTACGCGCCTTGTAATTCAACTCCACACACACAACCTCTCCCTCCCCTACCTCATACCAACTAATGCGCTAGCTTATACACACTATAAACGAAAAATCACCAGCAATCCATCACGGAAAAATTCAATTATTCCCCACACAAGCACTGCCGCACCTCGGAGAAAAATTCTTCCTCGGAACCCGGCGCAGCAGCGGCGCTTTCCAATGCGCCGCATCCGGAATCTATCGGTCATCCCGTATAAACAAGGCGGATGCGCGCACGTGCCTGCGTATATATATACGTATATATACTCTCTCTCTCTCTCTCTCTCTCTCTCGGGAGTCGATCATCGTCGTCCTCGTCTTTTGGCACGACGCGCGCGCGCGTATGTGTATAATCACGCGCACGCGCGCCATTCATCATCGATGCGCGCGTTGCGGTTAATCGCGTATACACGTACCGGGTTAGTGTGTACAGGTTGTGGAGATCTGCGGCCTTGGTCGTGCAGTAGAGAGGAGAGAAATATGGCGGGAGAGGAAGATCGAGGACTGCCTGAGCGATTGGCGAATGCGCGAAAGCGATTTTCTACGATGCGCGAGGGAATGCGGGCCAGTTGCGAGTATAGGTCTTATTAAACGCGGGGCTTTAGGTTTATAAGGGAAGTTTTACGCTTTTGTTTGAATTATGAAATTAATTATAGAAAATTTTCCCATTCTCGATTCGCGAAAGAGCTTAATGCCTTAATCAACGCGTGTGTATGTGTGTATGTGTATGTGATAAAACAAAATTGATCATCAAACAAATCATCGAAACGGCTCGTTTATATACAAATTGAATGGCAAATAATCTCAGTCATCTGCGAAACGCGTCATTTTAATTACAATAATTTAAATTCATCAATACCTCATCCTCCGCGCCATAATATCGCATCCGTCACTCACGCGCGCGCAAGCGCATTATTTCACCGCAGCTTTATACCGTGCCCCCTAATAAAGACGCGAATTCATTTTATATCATTTTAAAATATATAATAAATTTCCCCGATACCATCGCTTCAGCCGCAGCATACATATATACGCATGCACACACGTGTGTATCCGCATCTCTCGTTCATTCATTCATTCATTCCCGCACTTCGCCGCAAAGGATAATTTTATCTCGCCGCGTGCAATTCAGCGGTAATATCTCACCCCGCGTCCGTTTTCTATTTCGATCTCTCCCGCGGCGAGAGAGCGCGGAAAGTATTCAAAATTGCCTTTTGCATATCGACGCTTGTCATCTTATCGCTACGGTAGATTATAATGCGAACGTAGCTCTTCAATCGGAACGCGCGCGCTTGCGCACTTCTCGGTGAAACTCCAAATATCAGTGTTTCGAGGTTACGCGCGAGCGAGCGAAGAAGATTTCAATCGTCGTTTATATTGAATACCGAAAAACATGCGGGGATGTATACAGGTGCGAGGAAAAAATCGAGGAATGCAAAAACAATGAGGAAAGTGTATGTGCAAGCTTTCTTTTCGAATTTTTATGCGATGGCTCACTGTATTTGATTTATCAAGGAAAAATATTTTTTCTTTTAAGAAATACGTTGTAAACAAAAATATACAGCGAAGGATTTACGAGATTAACGGAAAAATTGGCGATGAATAAAAAATTGCGTATCGTCAGCGTCATTTGCATAATAATTGGCTGAATCAATTACGGTGAAAACTGTAGCATATTCATAACGAAAAAATACGAGTCCTACAAATTATGATTCAAGAATGATAATAAATACCGGCCGATCGGCGGGGTTTAAATTAAAATACAATGGCCGAAGCGTGTAATTTTATTTGCGCTGTAACATACATCGCGCGCTATATAGTACATTTAAGGCCGAATTCTTAATGTAATTAAAGTTTCGAAATTGTAAAAGTGGAATACAAAACGGTTGAACTTTCTTTCGATTTCGCGTTTCTCTACATACATTTTCAATCCCCCCATCATGATTTACATTCAAACCATTAGTTTTGCCAACCAATAAATCATCCATAACTTCATTACTTCATTATATAAATCGTATATATCTCTCACACACCCGCTTATCGCTATTCACCAACTATACCCACCGAGCTTCCATTTCGTACATATCAAAACCTTCCTCCCGTACCTCAAAAAGACCCGCACCTGGAATCACGAAAGCCACATGCATCGCTCTCTCGCGCGAGAAATGAGATAAAACGCACACTGCATACTGCAGCGCGATAAACGTATTTATTTAACGCTCGAGACGCGCTTAATCCTCGGCTCTCGTCCGGGGGGGTTTTACGGATACTCGGCCAATGGAACGCTCCAAATACTTGGCGCGCTGCACGTCGCGCGAGCGCTATAAGGATAAATATCGCTCTCGGGAGCTGCCGCCAGCGGCCGTGCCGTGGGCGCGCCGTAAAAGCGATTATAGGCGAGCGAGAGAGAGAGAGCAAAAAGTCGAGTTTACGCGGCTGATCGAGAGGAGAAGCGAGGTGACTTTTTGCAGAGAGAGGGGGGAGGAATGGTGTAGGTTGGAAATTGTTAATTTGTAAAACGGATTTTTGTAAGGTGGAATTAATGGGGATTAAAAATGGGTGGGTAAATAAACGCTGGACGTGATTTATGGGGCATCGAGGTGGCCGGAGCTAGGAAAGTTGGAAGATACGGGTATATTTGCAGTATATATATATATATACGGTACAGTCTTTTTTTGGTTATTCAATTTTCTACATGGGAAAATTATTATTTTCTTTTTGTGGGCGAGGAAATCGGTCTGTAAATTTACTGTCTGGAAATAATAAACATTTTCACAGAGTAGATGTTTGTTTTATTATAGGGGTGTATCGCTATAGGTATCGGCCCCCATATAGCTATTCCGTTCATAACTTGTAGTGCTGTCAACGAATATTAATGTTTCTAAAATGAAAGTGATTCGGAAACAGACTCCTGTAGAGTGACAAATTAGTTTTTTTCAATAACAACTGATTACTTGGCAAAATAGACAAAGTTGCTTTTTTGCTATACGAAATTGAGTACGAAATATCACGATTTCAGAATGCTTAACCCTTTCAGGGGCAGAAACTACTATACTGACACGCTACTTTTATTCAGTTTTTTGTTGACAACTTACCCATTTTACACCCAAAATTGCTCAAACGCTTTTCCATTGTATCTTAGATACTTATGATACATATTTCTAAGCTTAAAACCAGTAGAATTATGTTTTCAATGATTAAAATTACAAAAATGTATGGGAAAAAATTAATAAAATCTTCTTTTTCATAACAATTATTTATTGTAAATGTTGATGATCATCAAATATGGATATATCTTAATACTAACTTCAACATAAATTGATGTTTTAGATGTTTGGCGACACGTTGATTTTTTTTTCAAGGTTTGCAGTACCAGTTAACATTGTTTAACAAAATATTAGCTCATCTTAAGAAAACGAACCGAGATATTGAAAGTGAATTTCAACGCAGTAGTACTGCTACTCCTATACTATATTTCTTCCCAGTTTTGTGAATCCATGATTTAAAATATTAGACGTTAGATTTATATGTTCGAAAAAATATCATTTTAGACCTATCCATAATAGTCTACTACATACCACCAGAAAAGAGAAACGCCAGTTTCTCTATTTTCAACTGCACATCATACAAACAAATTTCACATCATTTTTACTATTTCCGGTATCCGATTTTCCAGATCGACGAGTATGCCCCTCACGCACAAAACAAGCGCAATACTCAACATTCCTCTACATTACACAAACTTCCCCGACAAAAAACACCGCTTTATGCACAAAAGTAGATCAAACTTTACCGCTTCCCACACATATCCATTAAACCGAAATTCACCTCGCACCGCCATTAAACTTTCGCAGCCGCGTCCTTAAATAAATCAGCATCATACGCCGAAACGCGAGCTACCGTCGCGCTTATCATCGCATTCCACCGGGACCACCGGGGCGTATAAATCGATCGGCGTTATCGAGCGGCCGTTCGCCGACCGACCGCCTCTATATACACGAGATATACCACCGAGAGAGAGTGAAACGCGCAAAATTCGCGCAGGCGACACGCCCCAGCAGCGGCTGCCTCCGCCGTGCGATTACATCTCCTATGTACCTCCTCTACTCTATTTCCTCTCCCGTGTACATAGACACGTTCGCGGCACTTTATCGGCCGGCGCACAATGGACCTTCGCGCTCTCGATGCCAATCTCGCGAAGGGAAAAGGAATGCCGGGCCCATTAACGCTGCGCGGCATGCATGCATGCAGCCGCGCGCGTTTTCACGAGAGCGCCTATGGTTCTCCTTTTTTTCGGCGCGTCGGAGAGAAAGTTATGTGCGCACGAAAGAATGCGTCCACAAGTGCGCGAGTTCTTGAAATTCGTGTGCATTATAATGTAGAGCTGCGAGTGTACATGGGGGAAAGTGTAACGAGGTTAGAAAATTTTGTGGTTTTGGACGCATGACGAGGGAGAATTTCGAGCACATGCGCGAGAGAATGATGGATTCGTTTCGCTTTTATGTGCGGACTGTGTGTGTGTATTAAGGTGACGAATTGAAAGGAGTAGCGCGTTTCTGGAAAGTGTACCGCGTGCGCGCCGAAAAATTTTAATGCGATAGCCGACGGGGATTCGGGGGCGAGAAAAGAAAAGAAAAGTGGCGGACTTCGAAAGATATATAACAGTACATTTTATAATTGTCGCTCGGCGTCTTTTTGAAAAAAGCGGTGGATCCGGTTGTATACTTCGATTTCATTTTTTCTTTTTTAAGGATTTTTGTATATATATATATATATATTTTTGACGTTGCAATCCTTTATATGCATCAGCCAACCGAAAGATATATATTTCACCCTTTAATTAACAGAAACGTAAACCTAACCGCACTCGCACGTTTCCACGCACAAAACTTATCCTTATATAAATTATAACTAAATCATCTCGCCTGCTAATTAAATATTACGCAGCGCGCTCATCTCTCTCTCCACTTTGCGCACGCCATAAATACACCTCTCTTCCCCTCCTCCCCTTTACGTAACAGCGCAATTTATTCAGCGTTACGCGAGCAATTATTCAACTGGCGATCAGCGCGGCGAGTATAAGTACCCGCGGAAGCGAGAAAATTTCCGCGGCGCCGCCTTCGTGACAAAAAAAGATATCCCCGCATAACGCGGACTTTTTCCTTTCCCCGTTAATTGATAGAACAACTATACACTGCGGCAGCAGTGAACGCCGAATTTTTTTTTCGCCGCGCCGCGCAGTAGCCGCCGACTCATTACGGACAGTTAGCTCATGCGTTATTCATCGTTCGCGGGTAAGTGCGCGTGTATAAACACGCGTATATGCACCTACAGGTATATACAGATGCAGCGGATTGATAATAATTCATCTCGGCGCGCGGCAAAAAAAGATACTTATATACTCGCGTGCTCTAGATGTTAATTGCCGGGCGCACACGCGTGGATTGTGATGCGCTGGACCGCAAAGCCTGCGGAATTGCGTGGAGGCAATTTTTTTCTTCTTCTTCTTCTTTTTTTGACGAGTGGGTATATATATGCGAGTGGTGTAAAACTCAGTGCTGATTTGTAAATTACGAGTGTGCTGAAGCCGACGGTGGAATTTAAATTTCCGAAAAGAAAGAAAAAGAGGGAAAGAAATGGTCTGGTTTATTGTCCGGGGCGTGCATAAGTTATTATATACAGGCTGCGAAATCGCAGATAAGTGATCAGTTAGAAAGCTATGAAACAGACGTTATATTCTATACATCGGTCTTTTTTGCAATTTCTCATTTTTGTGAGACAACGAAATAAATTTCGCCACATGAAAGTAGATCAAAAGTTTAATTGAAAATGAAATTACTTTTCAATAAAGCTTTGATGCATTTTAGCTTTGATGCATTTTAAAGGGCTATCGATTTAATACTTATTACCTTGTTAATACGGAAATAAGATTAATGGTTCTGATATAATTTTATTGCAATTATTTTATATTGATATACGTTTTTTATAGGTTTACAATTATATCAATAACAATCCAAATTTTTTCACAGGCATATTCTCGACAAAATGAAAGAAAAATTTCCATTCTCTCAAATACACTGATGGAAAGTATCATTTGCTCCAAAGTCGTTGATGACTTAACTATTAATTAAAAATGAAAATGAATGAAAAAATGACTGAGTATTCGACTGTAGCGACACTATTACTCAACTGTTAAAGAATGCCCTGATAGAAATCTTAAGCACATTCTAGCTATAAATTAGCGAGATTTTCAGAATATAGTTAATTGTTAAGTAATAGTTAGCTAGAAAACGTGGTAATAACGTTACGCTTTTAGCAATAAATTGTTCAACACCTACGTAAGGTGTTCGAGATAGATAGCCGATGACGGGGTCTAGATGATGCACTTCGTATTTTTTTTCTTTTAAATCTCGGCCACCCCAAAGACCTAGACCATACATTGGGTGCACTGATGCCTAGACACAAAGAGCCTTGGTGTGTTACCTAGCCAAGGTCATCGGCTACCTCGAACGCCTATAGGGCATTGAGCATTATTACGGTACTGATTCTATAAGCTATAAGAAAAAGAGTTATATATAGCTCACAAATATCGCTTTTCAAAGGTTAAACAAAATTAACGAGTTTTTACCTGGTAGCTTATTTATAGCTAAGAAACTAATATAGCTAACTTATAAGAGCTCAGGTAGAAGAAAATGGTTAATTTTCTACCATACTGAGAGAAGAATTTATTTATATTTAATAAGAAAATATATTAAAAATGTACAGAGAAATATATTAACTATCAATATCGCATATTAACTATTAGTATCGCGTATTAACTGTTAATATCCCATATTAACTATTAATATGCGCATCTTTATAGTAAGACTTTGGATATTTCCCTCAAATATTTCCTTATTTCGCCAAAATCAGCTATTCTATTATTAATAGTTAACATATACATATATTAAATATAAATAAATCCTTCTCTCAGTGCAGGGTGGTTCGTTAAGATAAACGCACATTTTTTAACTATTAAGACTAAGAAATATGCATTTGAGTGAAATATCATGAAAAATTAATTCGCAAATGAACTGCTCATTCCCCTCAAATGATTCTTCCCATCAGTACGTAAATTAAAACTTTAAAGACTATTCATTCCTCTTCATTCCTCAAAAACTTCCGCTGCACACTCGCTGCTAAATTAATCGACCCCGCTCCGAAGAGACAACGAATCAATTCGACCCATTCGGTATCCGCTCACGTGTATATACAAATAACACACATACATATATACATACCACCTGAGCGGCCGCGAGCAAATCACAGTCAATCACGGCGACTTTCATCGCGGAAACGCGCGTCGCTTATAAAACATACACGCACGCATGTATAGGTAATGAGTGCGCGAAAAAAGCCAGCGTGTCCGATCGGATACCGTTTATTTAATGACGGCGCGCGCGCGCGCGCTTCGATTGTCTTTAGCCGGTACGCGGTATTTGCGTTCGCACGCTGCGTTGGCCATATGTGCGAGCGAGAGAGAGGGATGCGGAAGTGCGCCGCCCTTTTTACGCTATCTACACGGATGTTGAGCGTAGCTAAGTGCATTGGATAAGGCGAAGTTTTGTGTCTTATTGTATCAGGTGGGATTTATGGTAATTGTTGTGAGAATATTTGGGTAAATATCGTTGAAAAGAAGAGCGCAATTTGAATTAATTATATATAATACAGGAATAAAAATTATTTTGGCATCGCACGTGCGCGTTTACGGCAACTAATAGTCTCCTTATTAAAGTCAAATTAAGCATAAATCAAGAATTTTAAATGCAAATAATACGCTGTAAACGAGCGCACAAGTAAAACGTACTTACATATACGAATTTTTAATTTGACTTTCTCAAAGAGAAAGCTCTTTTTAATCCGCGTTTACAGTTCAATTTTCATTTGCTAATTAATATATTCGGTTTCAACGTCTATACGGTAACGAAGTATCATTTTGTAGAGCTTTTGTAACTTTCTGAAAACTTGTAATTATACTTCAAGAAAAAAAAACTTAATTAACTATATGTCGAAAGCTACTTTTGATGACGAAAAAAGTACGAGAGCATTTCATTTTGCTTTCTTTTTTAATTATTCGCATAAAAAGTACAACATTTTTAGCGTTTTCATAAAAAAATGTACGTTACGATGGGAAACCACTGAAACGATTTCACACTTAACGTATGTGGTATTTTTATTCAGCACACATCAACATTACAATTTTATTATCTTGAAAACAATCTAGTACATTTCTATACCCCTTTTTAACTTGAATAACTCATTAAAAACAAAATCGTATATCAAATTATGTATATTCAGCAACTATATCAAATTTATACTTTATTTCCTGAAATTATTAAAATAAACGATAAACTAGTTATCATACCAACATTCTATAACAATATCTAACATTTTTACAAATCTAATAAAACCGTTTTACACCCAGACCATCCGGTAAAAAATCACGACCCACTCGGATATCACCCTCCTTCCAAACCTATAACACTCCACAGCCTCTCTTTCAAAACTCCCATCGGCACTATACACACACATAGCGTAAAAAGGGCATAAAAGATCTACTCCTCGCGTCTCCTCCTTCTCCTTCTCTCTCGCCGCGCGCCTCTTTCTCGCGTATATATATATATATCGTACACACGCGGCTGCTCGAGGAGAAAGTTCCCCGGCGTCGCTCTCCGGGGCGAGAAGTAGGCCACGACTTTGACCGCTCGCAAGGTCCATACCGCCTCGCGCTCTCCAAAGAGTAGCTATGCCAACGTACTCCCAGATATAGCCACACACACACAGACGCGCGGAAGAAGCGAATTCACTCGCGGGTATACAACAATGAATCGTCGCGGTAGGTATATACGAGCGAGGTGATTTTTGGTTTTCGAGGGGAACGATGATGAGGGAGTTTTTTCGTATGGAGTTTTTGTATGATGATGCGGTGCGTTGAGGCTAGTTTTAAGTGGGAAGTTAAATAGTAGCTGAGTTGGTAAATAGATACTGAGTGGGTTGAGTGCGAAGGAGGTTTTCCGGAATGACGAGTGATGATGAGGTTTTTGGATGGTTTATGTATATGCAAGTGGATCGGTAAAGGCTTAATTGGCAAAGAAGAGTGGCATTGCTTATATATAGGCGTAGCGATAGAACGGATATGCGCTGCATTATAAACGTGACCCTATAGGCCATTAGTTCAGGGTTTGTGTATATATTGTCGGCGTAATTGTTTTATAGGTGAAAGTACTTGGTTCGCTCCCCTTGCGCCTTTCGATTTTCGTCGCTAAAATTTAGTGCGCTCGAGTTGCATGCTCTCACGGAGGTAGTATATACATATACACTACGACTGCGCCTTCTTGCCACAGGAACGACTCAATAAAAGCCGACAAAAAGTTTTACGGCTCGGGCTATTTTTCTGCGCCGTTTGAGCCTTCGATATATATAGGTAGCAGATATATATAGGTATTCGCAATAGCTTGCGCGGTGCGAAAAAAATCGTGTAAGAGTTGAATAATTTGCTCCGGACGAAGAAAAAAGTGTATAGCGATCGTGCTGGTTTTATGGCTTTTACGAAAGTTTTATTGGGAGGATGAAAACACAAAAAATAAAAGCGCGTATTGAAACTGACGTGAAATTTGTATACGACTTGCGATTGTTTTACGACAGGATGTAAAAGGATTAACAGCTTCTTATATTCTTGTTTTGTGAAATATTTAAAAAGCGGTTGTTGACGCGTGTCTTCTACGCTGTGTATGCATTGTATGCATGTCAGTCATGCTGAGAAATTTATTAGAAGGCATCCCCGGTAACCTGAATTCATAAATTACTCACTAATTCGACTCGATCAATTAGAACGCGCGTAAACAGCCGTCACTGAAAGCCCCCGGAGTCGTTCAAATTCCTTGATAATTAACTCGTAAACCAGGAATAGTATAGTAAACTATAAAATGAGGAGAGGATCAGTAAAAAAAAGAAACGAGATCGCTGAAAGTCCGTAATTGGAGCATTCTTCAAATTTCAAAAATTTTTACTCGCTCTACAGGTTCTGTACATAATAAAATGCTTGTACATTATACACATATACATGGAGGGCACACGACGCACTTTCTTTTTCTTTTTCCGCATATAACAATTTGATTATATGGATCCAGTTTTGGCCCCGCGCGTGCGGTTTCGAATCCGATTCGCTTTTACCTAGTCTTACTTTCTTTTTCGTCCAAAACGCCTACTCTACTCGTACAATGCTACATTATACGAATAATAAACCCCCTCCCCCCGAGAAATATATCACACACATGTCCGATCATTCTTTCTTTTCTCTTCTCGATGTGTCGGACACGCTTCTATTTTTAGATTCGCTTATAGCGCTGAGAATCGATGTACACGCCCATTTCGCTCGCGCGCAGGCATCGCGAAGAAATCGGCTCTTTTGCCTCTCTTTTTGCGCTTTCAGGTTCGTTTGCGTTTGAATGCGATTAATATCGACACTTTGCGCGCGCAGGCATGAGAGCTATACTCTCGCGGCCTTTCCTTTAACGGTGCACATCGGTATCAATATTCATTTAACGAGATAATAAAATCGAGTTGTAAATACGGACTCTGTCTTACAGTGTACTTTTTTCGGAAATATTGTTGCGAGTATATGAAACGAAGATTCTGAAATTTCCGTATCGACAAAACGACGTGGTGTACGTGTGTGTGTGTGTGTGTGTGTGTGTGTGTGTGTGTGTGTGTGTGTGTGTGTGTGTGTATATATATATATGTGATCGCTCGAAACTTTCTGAAGACGAATATTAAGATAAAATTACAGGTGGTCGTGAATGAGACTTTGGAAACTTGATATAGTTGTAACGAAGAAACTTGAACGGTTTCATTAAAGCAATCTCTCTGTCGCATCTACTAATGTTTCAAACACGTGCACCGAAATAAAGTATAATGATTTTCTCGACTACCCAAATCCTATAACATCAAGATATTAAAAATACGACTTTAAAATGGACCTTTCAATTTTTTATCCGTAATTATAAATTGATATACATATCAGAGTCATCGTAATGTTACGAAACCACGCGTGAGAATAATTAAATAAAAAACTAATCCTCCAGCATCCCATCACCACCACATTTAACCCTTACAGTCACGCTGCAGGAAAACTTCAAAGCCAAATCCTCTACTCTTCCCACCTCATTCCCCTTTTCCCACAACACCTCCCTACTAAAAAGAAAGAACCAACCTAATTTCACCCTATCACAGCTACTCAACTCGACCACCTCCACACCACCAGTATGACAGCGCACATCCCATATCCCGAAAAACCTCGAGGAAAAACAGCAGCTCATCCCCGCGCCGTTACGTCAGCGCTTTTTCCTCCGCGACGAAAGTCATAATATCTCTCGGCTCGCGCGCGACGTAAGTAAGTGTATATAGAAGAAAAGGATCCTTCTCTCCTTCCTGCATCGCAGCAGCAGCCGCGCGCTCGCAGCGAGGACTAGGTCAAGGCTATGGCGCTTTTTCGGCATCTCTCTCTCTTTCTCTCACGGAATGTCAATGACTGCAGCGCCGCCTTTCGCGGCTCCTTTACGTTATATCCTTCCCTCCTCTCTCGAGTCGCTCATCCGAGCGAACGCGATCGGGTCGATCGATGCGGGAATTTGTAAATGGATTAAGCGAGACTTTCGGAGTGAAAATTTGGCCGCAGATATATGACGCGTGATATATATGCTGACGACGGGGACTTGTTGGGCTTATTGTTTTAAGCTGCCCTGGTAGAAAATTAATCATAAGTTGGCCAGAATATGCTTAACCAGCATATGGCTTAGCCATATTTTGGCCAACTTATGATTAATTTTCTACCAGGGTGGCGGCCTGGTAATATTCGTGGGTATTTCGGAGCGAGAATGAAATACTTTCGGGAAATTAACGTTTATTTTTTCAATCTCCTAGTTATTACCGTGCGCGTGTGATGATTTTCGGAGATGATTATGGTAATTTCGTTGTTTCACTTAGTACGTGGTCTGATTTTTGTGGTTTATTTGAGATTGAATTTCTGAATGAAAGAGGGATTTTTATGAATGCTCGTATATAGTATAGTAGACTTTTATGAGTATATACATAGTATGATGTTTATACGTATAACAGGAAAAAGCACTTAAAAAATTTGACAACGTTTAACTCGTCATTTTATTAACAATAATCATTATAGCGCTAAAGAAAACATCATTATTTTGTCAACTCATCGTATAAACCCATAAATCTAACAAAACAGCCGGTAAAATTATATCCTGGCAACACTGAATACAAACTCACCGTCACCTGTCTAATTATACAAAAATTTATCATTACTTCTCCCAACATTCACTCAAAACTCCAAAGAAGAGACTCCAGCATCGATCCATCGATCACGAGTCATCTCCGTTATACACCAAAGTCAATTCAAAATTTCGTCATTTCTCGAAATGATCTCATCTCTGCTTTCTAAATAATTCCCCATTATCGGCCACGTGCGCGCGCATCAATCTCATAATAACTCTCGTCTCCTTATGTGTCACCCAAATCTGCTTTTCAACCACACATATATATATAATCAAACTCAGCAGCCATAACAATAAAAAATGTTCATAGTGCCACAGCGTAAAACCGCACGAGCGAATTCTAAAGGCCTGAGTCGGAGTTTCTCTCGATCGGCTCGTTAAACTGACTCGAAAAATGTCAAACTTGCCGGATGCGTATATATACGCACACAGACAAACACAAATAAGGCAGTCCGCGGGAGTTTCTTTAATTAGCATCCGTCGGCTTCCGTTTTTTTCCTCCATTTCGGTGCATCGGGTCAGCCGGACAGTCGGACAGTCGGAGAGAAAGAGACAGACGACAGGAGAGTTTTGCGCGGCGTGTAACCGACATAATGCTCAGAAACCGTTTATTTATCAACCGTATTATCACGGTTCGGTCTAACCATCATAAAACACATGCAGTGCATTTCACGTCTCCACATACTCTAAGACAATGTCTAACTTACAGCGGTATATATAACTCGATGTTTGCTCGAGAGCAAATGAAGTTCCATAAACGGACGCTGGCGGGAATCAATCAACGGCGCGCGCGCGGGGAGAAACTACACGATATCTCGCGAGAAAGCTCCTGAACCGCCGTTGTATAGTAGTAGTAGCACAAAATGTAAATATAACGGTGCACTCGAGACACGAATATAACGCGGCGTGTGTAAATCAATAAATGAATAATGAAAGACATCACGTCCGCGGCGCTGCGCATTCCCGGCGTGCGGCCAGGCATATAACACGTCTCTGTATAGGCAGGTGGAAGATTAGTTAATCTCGGGTCTACATAAATGTACATTTAAAACGGCCGAAGTCAATCTCGACTATATATCTGTATACGTGTCTGTTATAATACGGTGTAGGGTACGTGGTTTTTGCTACCGGACTTGATCCAACTGTTTTCGTATAAAATATTGCAGGTAGCTGTGTCGAAGGGGAGATGAAATGTTTATTTATGAACGAGTAAACAATTGGGTCTGATGAAAAAACACAGAATAGAGTGGATATTAATTGTATATACGATAACAAAAGAAAAAAAAAAGCGAACTTTTTCATTCATCGAAACACGTACGCGTACTGCGTATACAACTGGGAGCGAGCTTTCGTTCGCGATAATTTACGCACCCCATAAATCACACACCGTGTATGTATGCATGTACGTGTACAACCGAAGCAAAAATCCCGAAGAGCGCCGGGAGTATAAATTTGCATCGACGTCGCGCGGTCACGCGATAATTCACTTTTTGCAGCTACATCATCGCAGCAACAACCGTGCATATATATCGATCTATACATAAAAAGCTACGCGCGTTCTCTCCCTCTCTCTCTCCTTTTCACGGGTACGCTAAACGTAAAATACCCGCCATGTACAAATGTGATATTGTGTTGTGGGACACACACACGATCGCGTGAAAAGCCGCGGGCTCACTTATACATCGGTTTCGCGGGAGATTAAACGGTATTTCAATTGACGCTCGTGAGCGCGTGCGCGTAACACATTCGCGCAAGTTGAATGGTGATTTACTCGATAAAACAGGAAGCGTGAAAGTAAGGTTAATGTATCACGATAACCAAAAAGGTGCTGAAAGTCGTCGTGGCGCGCGCAGGGAAAGAGAAGCATATAAACTTGCGCGCGAGCGATCGTTTCGGCCGTTCTCGCGTCTTTAATTAATTGCGAGAGATGGTTTTTTTAATTAATGGCTCGAGGTTGACGATGAGCATTCGGTGGTGACCATTGCCGTATACAACGATTGCCCTTTTGGAGTCGACGTTGATTAAAGGAAGAGTGTCACCTTGAAAACGAGGAGGAGCGATTTAATTGTGGTAACTTAATTTTATGCGCGTCTTCTTCAATAAGTTTACTGTTAATTCTTGTGGATTTTTCTGGTTACAAGCGGCTACATCTGCATGTTAAATATAGTATGATATGTTCTGATCTTTTTTGGACAAAAAGTGTGAAAATATGTGTCAATTTTAATGATGAATAAAAATGAATATTCAATAAGCAAAACCATTTATGGACAGTGTAAATAAACAGTTCACAAATTTGGGTCTGGTTTTGAAACGAATACGTCCATTCAGGATGTTTAACGCACCTGACAACATACATAACATTTTATAATGCTATTGTCATATTGTTACAATACCATTACAATAAACTTTACTTCGAAATTAGCTCAAGCGCTCTACACGCCAACTCTAATCAACCTCTAAAACACTCACATTCCACTCACTCGAATCTAAAAAAAGAACTGCCAAATTCCATCTCTCTATACCCATCTCATGCGCGCATACTCCAGAAAAACAAGACCTCATATCACCCTCTATCGCGCACATCGCGAATTCACCATGCGCGCGCTTATAAGACACCGCGAAAGAGAGAGAGAGAGAGAGAGAGAGAGAGAGAGAGAGAGAGAGAGAGAGAGAGAGAGAGAGAGAGAGAATCGAAGGCCGGAATCCGGCAAACAGGTACTGTATACACACGTATGCACCGTATGCACACATACATGGACACACGTGAGTGGCACGCGGAGACGACGACGACGTCGCGCGCGCGCGCGCACGTCGTGTCGCTCCGATGGGCGCATAGTAGGTCAGCGGAACAGTGCCGGCAGCGATCTGCGTTCCTTCTCTCTCTCTCTCTCTCTCGCTCACGCTCGTGTGTGTATGTACATATGTGCGCAAGAGCTCATCCTTCTCGCACTTCACGATATCTCGGGGAAGCGAGAGAGTAGGCATATATATGTATAATGTATATGTATACGTACGTACGTGTAGGTATGCACCGAGAGCGCGGCTGATGGTACACGATCTTCCTCGAGAGGAGTCTTTATTTTCCTCCTCCGGGGGAGTTATTAATGGGAGTGCGTGGGTGGAAGGGCAAAGCGCGCGTTGTGTACACCTTGCGCGAGTGAGAGAGAGAGTGTGTGTGTACATGCGTGTGTATGAATGTAGTTGTTGAATATAGAATCGAGGATGGAGAGATTTAGAAGATGCGCTGTGTTTAAGGCGAGATATGCGGATTACACAATTTATGGTTTAATCGATAAGTTGTATTGCGCATTGTTCATACGTTGTTTACGATGGCTTATTTATAGTTTTGCATTGAAGTCTGCAAACATATAAAATATATACAAGTATTTTCTGCAAAACAATTGATATATTAATGTAGATATTATAGTATACTTACAAAATTGACGGTTGTGGAATGCCTGTTGAACCTGTTAATCATACCAATCACAAAAAAGTGCTTAAAACTAAAAACATAAATCGAATTCAATTAAGTACGTGTAAGTAGACACAAACTATGTCTGTTAAAACAATGTCTAAAAGAAAAAAAAAAAGAAAAAATATGTGCGGAAATATTTTCTGGTACCAGAGATACGATCGTCGCACACGATTAGGAATGCCGAAGACTTCAAATATGCAGATTGTGTTGGTCATACTAGTCAGCTATATTAATGAATGGCATTTTTAACGATTTCTTATCAAATTTTTTAAACGGTTGTACGTATTTTTAAAACAGTGCTTCAATTTTTTCTTATTATATAAGACGAAAGGCTAATAACTATATATGAATTTATAGTGGATAGAAAATTATTCAGTTTACGATAATGCGAATCGATAATTCTCTATACTTATAAAGAATATGAAATTGGTTTTAAAAAATAAATATTTTCGTCATTTTACTAAAGAAAATTATTTTACATTATAATTCTCTATCATAATGTACATAGTAGAGTATAATTAGAATGTCCTCGCATTTGCGAAGCGAAAGTAAAAAAATTAGCGGGGCGAAAGTAAAATTGACATATTGCTTCCTCCTATAGAGGAAGCTTTGTGATAGTAATTTTTTGAGTTATTGTAAAAACATGTTATAATTGTTTTTCGAGGTTTTAGAATCAAAATACATGATTTTAAAAAATGTATGGATGTGTGTGTATGTGTGTGTGCGTGTGTGTGTGTGTGTATTTGTATGTACGCTTGGATCTCAGCTTCTACTCGATAGATTTTGACCGGACAGATCTCATTTTTTTTGTTCTTTTTGTATGATGCTGGGTCAAAAATTCGTTTTTTGATTCGCCGATGCGTTTTTGTTTTATTTCGAATTTTCGATTTTCTCAAAATTGATTTTTGCTTTTTTTTAATGATAAGATCGAGATATTTGAATCGAATGGATAGCATTCGAAAGAGCATTGAAATACCTATATTTTCTAAAAAAAAAATTTCTCTAGCTATCACGGTTCTTTTGTTATTAACAAAAACGTGTTTCTTTTTAAAAAGCTTATAACGCCTAAACTAAACGGTCAATTTTCTTGAGAAAAATCATGATAATGCAGAATGCAAATAACTATAATCTGTAAAAATTTGAATTCATTTTGTCCACTAGTCTTTGAGAAAAGAATTGAAATGTGAAAAAAATGAGTTTTGTATGTCCAACGATTACGGGAGTAAAATTGACTTAATCGCTTTGGAATTCCTTGTAGAGGTAGATTTTTGATAGCTCTCGGTCGAAATCTTTGGGCAAAATAATTAGTTTAGAAATTTCAGAAATATTTGAGGTTAAAATTTTTTTAACCTTTTTTTCAAATCACAATTTTTCGAGAATGGCTCCATGTATCAGCTCCAAATTTATAGACAATTTTGTATGTGATATAGATAATATGTGTGCGAATTTTCATCAAGATCGTACGATTACTTTTCTTCTTTTTTTCATTTTCTTTGTCGCATGATAACTAGAGAAAACAAAAATTGGTTTAATCATGTTGAAATTTTGTGGAGATGTAGAGTCTATATATTATCGTATAAATCCTTTAGGTAAAAGAATTGCCTCATGATTTTTAGAGATATTTAAGGTTAAAATTCTTTTACTGTTTTTCTAAATCGTAATTTCTCAATGACGACTTCATGTATGAGCTTGAAATTTATAGACTATTTTGTATGCGCAATACCTGTGTAAAATTTCATCCAGATTATATGGTTATTTATATAGCGCTATGCGCTATGCACGCGTATTGTGTACCTGCTTTTGTTTTGTAATAGCCATTTATTATTTTTAAGGTTAGAACCTTTTTCTTACATCGGAAATTCCAGAAAGAGCACACAAATATGGACAGGCATACTACTAGAGACAAGTACCCTATGTGTGAAATTTTACAAAGAAAATATAATTTGAAGTAAAGGTTATTTAGGAATTTTAAAAGGTTTCGTCGATAATATTACAATCAATTATTTTATTTATTTTTCACACATAATTAAAAAAAAATCATACCTATTATTTTATTCATATTTTATACATAATTTAAAAATTAATACTTTTTAATCTTCATAAATGAATTTAGTTATAATTATGTCATAAATTGTTGCAAAAATTATAAATTTTGTTATTAAAAATTCATTAAAGGAATAAGCAAATTAAGTTAAAGGAAGTTACGGGCCAATGAATTGGCAGCGGTTTTTTTTTTGTTTTACAATTTTTTTATACAGTACTATTGATTTTATAATAAATTAATGCGCATGCGCATTCTTGTTGATCAACCTAGTAAAATATAAAACAAACGCGTTTGCCGCATCGGCCCCTCTTCCAAGGGTCAAAAAGTGGCCCCGGTCGAGAGTGGAATAAAATACTATATGCAACACGGGAAGAAAGTAGATTTTTGCCTCGGGTGATCACTGCCCTCGCTTCGCTTGTACAGTAAACGCACCCTCGGGACAAATCTGCTACTTTCGCCCCTTGTTGCATAATATACTAATATGCAACACGGGGATAAAGAAGACCACCCCAGAGCACATATTTGCCCATGTGTAACATAAGTTACACGTATACTGTATAGTGTAACATAAGTTACACGTGCTCTGGACTGGCCAACTCTTTACCTCCATAGTTACGTAATATGGTTATTATTTATTATTATTATTATAATTATTTATTATTTATATATTATTTCTTCCAAGCAGCAATAAACTTTAAGTAATACAAAGATTTCACACACTTATTAGATTACTTCATAGCTTATAATTTCCATGACCGTCATATTATTTTATACTATCTCATCAGAGACTTCTCTGCAATAAACACTTTATTTAAAATATTGATTATATTTTATAATTATGTTATGAATAATCATTTCAATAACAGTAATACAGATTGATAATGCCCATCCACAGGCCAAAATAAAGAAAGCCACTATAAACATTTTTTCATTTATAGCATCTTCATGCTTAAGACTATCTTCGGTATTTTTTAAAAAATAAAGTTCCTCACAGCTGAGGTAAAAATTGATGAACCCTCCTTCACTGGTCCTCAGTAAGAGACGATTAAATCTACGAAGAAGTGGCCAATCTTCACTGAATAAAAAGGTTAGTTGGGTTTCGAAAAAGCTATTCTTCGATATGTGCAATATTTCGCTTTCGTACACGAGATACCTCATACTATTTTTACCAATCACACAAGCTATGCGGCTACCATTTTTAACACGTTCCATGCATTCCATAGAGTCCATAACATAATATCTATCAGAAAGTTGTTTATCTGAGATCATTAGATTTTTATAATAAGTACCTCCACCAACGATCAAGTTAGATTTGATTAAATCGTCAAGTGAATCTATGGTTGGTGCATGATCAGGTACAGTGGTGAATGCTTTCAAGTAGCATTGTATTATGATATTAATATAAAAAATAGAAAAAATAAATAAAACGAACAACATTTTGTTCGACCAATTTAGCGGGATTTTCAGAGTCGAAACATTTGTGAATAAGCGAATAAGTTCTAAAGTAGCGGCCATAGCTGATTGTTTCAAAAGATGCTTTAATAAAATAACCGATACCAAGCAACACGCACACAAAAATATCCAAAATTCTAAAGTAAAAATTCGAAGAAATTTTTCAAGATAACCGACATGATCTTTTAAAGATGCAATGTATAAGCCGCTTGAGCCAAAGGGATAAGCACTTGCCGGCCAATTCCATGTTAACATAAGCGAATCGAGTTCAACATCTACTGTACTATACAATACATCTCTTAAAGCACCGCGAGGTTCTTCATTCGGATCTATAAATCCAATTGATGATCCAAGTTTAGCTGTTGCCGTGAAATTCATATATTTTAAAATCATTGTGATTACACCGAAATTCAATCCCGTATACTTGTCAAAGCCAGTTTTATTATTATCAATGCGCAAAAAGTAATTATTATTAATACTTAAGCGCGTTCTGATATTGTAACCATTTAAGTGTACTGATTTGTCAAAATATAAATTCTCGCATGATAAATAATCTTTGGAATGTAAAAATCATAAATTAATTACTATTGATTCATAATCAGAATAATTATTATTTTAGTGCTGTATATTATAGTATACTTACGTTGTTTAATCAAGGACTTGCTTGACTCAGAAAGTAAATGTTGAAGTAAGGTCCAACAGTTTGTCAAGGAACAATCAACCATTGCTATCTCCCAAAATTTAGGCGCTATATTGCTGAATGGATTAAAAGAATAAAGAGCAAACGTTTGATTTGAGTACCGACAGACGTACAGGGCGGATAGAACATTGAAATTCCACACAGTTTTTAAGATGTCACGCGCCTGCTGACAACTAGTTTCTAAGTCCTGGTTAATTATCAGGAAACGTGCATTGTGGTTCCACCAAAGAGAATTTCTCAAGTCTTCTAATATTATTGCAAAAGCTTCACTTGATGAAATACTTATAACAACATTAGATACAGGGTTAATTTGTATATTGAAATGTGTTTCGTTAAAGTTCCAAACTTTTCGTAAACGTTTATACTTGTGCAAGTCTATTCTTTCATTCATATTTAACACATTTACAAGATCATTGAATTGCAAATTTATGTTTAAAGTAGAAGGATTTTGCCATTCTTTAAGAAGTATAGTTGTCTCTTTCTTAAAACATCGCTGTATAACTTTGCTCTTTGTAAAATATAAAATAATTTTTTTGTGATTTTGTACATATTTAATAAGATGTATGTATTAACGAGAAATAGAAAATACTTACTGAAATTTCTGTTTCATCACTAGTACTTATAGAAGAAAGAAATCTAATGTCTTGAGATTCTACTTCACGGTAAAGTAAACTTAATAATCTCAACATCCAGATATTTGTAATAAAATATTTTATTTCCATTTTCAAATATGTTATGCATCTTTCTTTTACTCAAAATTTTATGAAAATGAAGTTTTCTGTGACAAGAAAAATTAAGAAACGTAAAAGGAAAATTGGAAACATACTTATAACAACGCTCATAAAATACTACATTGTCTAAATTTGGTGAACTAATATCCAAAATGACTAGCGTATGAAAAACGTAAAAAAAACTTAAAATTGAAAATCAAAATTTGGTTGTAAGACAGAATAGAATCGTATACGTCGTCCTTGCGACGGAACGGGCAGAGCTGTTTTGGCCGGGAAACGCGAGGCGCACGCGAATTAATTGTTGCATCGACCTGAGTCACTTATATAATTGGGTGGTTAACATTGGTAATCGATAAGGGCGGAAGCCATACGCAATTCACTGCGCTCTATGTAGGTGAGCGGCGCACCCCCAAAAAGACACACAAAAAAACGAGTTGACCGATCATGTAAAGACACCAGAATGAAACCTATTGGAATCGATGAGTCATATTGTTGCGATCAAAAAACCATTATCATATTTTTTTCGTCCCGGTAGTCAGTAATTTGTTATTAACAAAAAACTTGTAAAATTAAGAAAATTTTTTAAATCCATGAAACAATAAGTGTTTTAGGTAAACTGGGCGAAAATAAAAACTTTTCGACTCTTGTCACTTTTTTTTAAATGCTTCATTTTCGAGCTATAAGCAATTTAAAGTCGAAAAATGACCAAATCACGACATTTTTGAAAATTTTTTCTCGGCTTCTACTGGAGCTTTTAATAGTAGTTTTCATCACTAGGGCGTAAAATTGAACTTTACGCACCGAGTGATCGACACGTACGAGGGTCAGCGCAGCCGGCCCGAGTGTTGGGCGATCACGAGGTCGTAAAGATTTCGCCCGCGTGGCGAACAATATTCTTTTTAAATTACTCGTCAGAATGTCTTCTTTTAGGCTATATATTTTATCCAGGCGTTTATTTTTTTTCTCGTCAAATTTGCAATCAAAAACTTGTTAAATTTACAGCGTTACTATACGAGAGGATGTATAGCCGAAAAACCAAAACTCAATTTTCAGATCACTTTTTAGGCAAATTGGGTAAAAAATCGCTTTGAAATTTTTTTAGAGGTAGATTTTGGATAGCTTTCGGCTGAGTTCTTTGGACAAAATGATTGGTCTATAAATTTCAGCGACATTTGAGGTTAAAAATTTTTCAACCTTCTTTCAAATCGTAATTTCTCGAGAACGGCTCGATGAATCAGCTCTAAATTTATAGACAATTGCGTATGTCATATAGATCATATGTATGTGAAATTTTCGTATTTTACAAAGTCATTTTCTCTGCCGTATGATAGCTAGAGAAAAAAAAAACCGTTGTGAATTCGTTGGCCCGTGGCTTCCTCAAACTTAATTTGCTGATTTCTTTAATTAATTTTTAATAACAAAATTTATAATTTTTGCAACAATTTATGACATAATTATAATTAAATTTATTTATGAAGATTAAAAAGTAATAATTTTTAAATCATGTATAAAATATGAATAAAATAATCTGTATTATTTTTTTTTTAATGACTTTTATGATTTTTTTCAAAAAAAATTGACCGTTTAGTTTGGGCGTTATAAGAGTTATAAGCTTTTAAAAAAAATACGTTTTTTTTAATAACAAAAGAACCGTTATAGCTAGAAATTTTTTATTTTTTTTTTTTAGAAAATATAGGTATTATAAGGGCGCATCTAATACGCAGTGCAGGTGTTCGGGGTAGCCGATGACGAGGTTTAGGTAGTGCGCTCTGTAGTTTTTTGCGTCTAGGTGTCGGCATGCATGCAATACGTGGTCTAAGTGTTCGGCGTAGTCGATAACGGGCTCTAGATGGTGCGCACCGTAGGTTTTTGGCTCTAGATGTTGGAAATTATCGAATCCGTCGTTTACTTTTCGGGGTGGCCGATGTCGGAGTCTAGGTGGTGCACTTCGTAGTTTTTTGCGTCTAGGTGTCGGAATGCATTCCATGCGTGGTCTATAAGGTGGTCGGGGTAGCCGATAATGGTGTCTAGGTGATGCGGTCCGTAGTTTTCATCGTCCACCACATTGTCGATGCGTTCCAACACCTAGAAGCCAAAAACTACGAAGCGCACCACCTAGATCTCGTCATCGGCTACCCCGAACACCTGCACTGCGTATTAGATGCGCCCTGAGATCTAAACGCAAAAAACTACAGAGCACACCACCTAGGCATCATCATCGGCTACCCCGAACACCTGGACCACGTATTAGATGCACCCAGAGATCTAACGCAAAAAAACTACGTAGTACATCACCTGGACTCCATCATTGGCCACCTTAAAGACCTAGACCACGCATTGAATGCTTTCAATTATCGATAAGTAATACTTCCTTATAATAGTTGTGATTTCCGTACTAGCAGGTAGCAACCGTTACCGCTGTAGTATTACTCCCTTACAATTGAAGGTGGGAGCAATGTATACTAAAATCGTGTAACGCTGTTACTACCGTGGTATGCCGCTCATCTACGATTGTATAATTGTGTAACTGTGTAGTATGAAAAGCAACATACCTTAAAAGCAAGCGACCCATACCATAAAAGTATGGGTCCCTTACTACGATTGCTAAAACCGTCTTACTTATATAGTAAGGGAACTCCTATACTCGACGAGCAAGCCGTTTTAACTGTAGTACTAAGATTTTTCTTTCCGTGTACCGCACAGTTTATATTGTTTTCTAATTGGTTAATCTTCATTTTATCTTAGTCTCGCGTCCTTTCGTAAAATCCCCTGTTCTCAAGTACTGTTTAGTTATTACGTGCGGTGTGCATTGCGCGAAGCTTTTTCCATTAAGTATTGCGCTATTCGCATCTTTTATCAACGTGATTCTTTTCCCATTAACTACAGCTAACCGGGAATAAAAAGATCTGTTACAAAATGGCGCCCCTCGAAAAACCCACAGATTTCCGAGAACTGTGGGGATTTATTTAATTATTTAGGCAATTTCGCAGTGCGCGCTCATTGTATTTTAGTGCATTTGCGAAAATTTTGTCATTGAACAAAATCCATCTCGTCGCCTTAATTCTTTATATAGATTGAAAACAAAATACGTTGTATTGGTTTTAGTTGAAACATCGATTTCGACAAGCCTTTGACTGCACTTACACTGGCTACGGCGAGAACGCACATTATTTACATCTAATCGCGCGGCAACGTAGGGTGACTCGCTCAGTAGATTTACACCTACCAGTAGATGGACGATGTTAAATTAAATTAGTTGTCATTATTTATTACAGCAGTAAAAACAAAAATTTGTTTTTGTATTGAGAAGAGCGGTTTTTTATACAAATATTGCACGTTGTACAATCTTTAGGAAAAAGTTATTTATTTTGAAAAAAAATCATTGAATGGCAGTCTCACTGCGTCGCGTGACGACGCTCGAGATTCAGGCGCGTTCTTGTATCAAAGCGAAGCACATGGATCTCAAGAAATACAAAAATAAAGACTTCTAAATACATTCTTCAGATATATAATGCATATACATATATAAAAGATATTTAATTTTAAGTAAATGTGTCCAAAATTAAAATATTTTAAAGAAAAATAAGAAGAATTGAGGTTCATCTACTGGAAGAAATTTTAGTGTCTTGCCAATAGATGAACACATTAAAACTACATTGGAATCGCTATTTTTAAGTAAAATATAAGAATTATTAACATAATTACATGAAATATATTAAATAACAACACTTTTATATAAGTAACTTTATGTTTTGAAGTTTAAACAAACAGTTTAGTAATTTCATTCATAACCCCTATTTTTGGTTACGTTACACGGTAAACTTGATGCATCAATATTTTTGTTTTTTTATAGAAAAAACTTCGTAACGATGATTGTTGTATGGATTTGTTTGCTATTATATTATCCAGTTTTCATATTTATTTGATTTACAATTGAAATTGTTATAATTTAATCGTTCATCTACTGGCGGAGGGTCGTACATCTATTAGAAGAACTGTTCATCTACTGGTATTTTGAGATATTCTATAATTTAGTATTTTATTAATAAAGTCAAATTATTTTCAAACTTTTTCGTACATTTATGAGTATTTCAAATGCTTGGAATTATCAAAATCGCATTTGATATTAGATTTAAGAAATGATAATTTTAATAATTTGTGATTAAACACACACTTGTGCCTGAGTGTCCATCTACTGGGCAAGTCACCCTAAGTATTTAACTCGCGCGACACGGCTTGTGCACGCGAAAATTTCTCGCAGTATATGTGATATAGGGATTGGATAACTTCGAAATATTATTTAAAAAATTAATTTCTTATTTTGCGATTTTCACGCGATAACACAGCGACTCTCCCAGCAAAATACACATTTTAATGTTTTCATTTATCAAAGATAAATTGAAGTTGAAATAATTGAATTGAAATAAGTTAAAATTTAACTTCCTTATAAATAATTTTATAATAAATTGTTATAACAAATTAAATAATCAATTACTTCACCAACTATTTTTCTTTTATAAAATAATCTCAAATTTATTAAATGCGAGTTTCGCAAAATAAATTTAAAAAACAAAGGACTCCGCACACAATGTATGGGAAAAAATCATCCGGTCAAATTGAACGAAACTTTGGAAAAAGATAGATCTTGAGGTCCTGAACAGATCTATCTTTTTCCAAAGTTTCGTTCAATTTGACCGGATGATTTTTTCTCATACATTGTGTGCAGAGTCCTTTCGTTTAATAGATTTATTCAAATAAATTATTAAATGCCTATACTTGCTGGTAAATAAAATATGAATGCGACTTTTTTAAATAGCGCAGAAATACGAGTGCATAACTCAAGTAATTTAGATCGGCATTGAACGCAAGTATTTGTACGTACGATTTTCTTTCCGTCTTCATTGTAACAATTGAATCAGCTATTAAGTATCTTAATTTATCTCAATGTGAAATTTAGTTATTGTCTATTAACCCATTAACGCCCACGCGGGAACACTTTTTTCACCACTTCTTCAGAGCTCTCTGGATGGGATAAATTTGGGCCTCAAAAATTTTTGAACACATGAAATTCATAGATTTTTCATCGATCTTTCCAATAGTGGCCTCCAAAATTAGAAAAAAAAATTGTTATTACTCAAAAATGAATAAGTTTAAGTGTAAGAAATTTTTTTTTTTTGCATTTGTTATCAACTGTTCGTTATGCAATCTTGAAACTAATTTAGATGGTGGAGGGATTGTCTGAACTTCAAGAAACTGTATATGGAAAGTTAATTGTTACCTGAATGATCCAAAATGGCGTCCAAAACGAGAATTTTCGCTCATTATGTTTAGAACGCTTTAACTAAAAAACTATTAGCTTTTAAAAAAATGATAATTACAAAAAGTGCTGAAAATTCATCAAAAAATACAATAGAATTTTTGTAGAGTTTTTCTTGAATTTTTTTATATTAATGAAAAATTCGAGTATAAAAATTTTCAAAAGGAACAAAATTAATTTTCCAAATACATTTTCTTGAATTTAGACAATCCCTCCACCATCTAAATTGGTTTCAAGATGATTGCATAACGGACAGGTTGATAAAAAATCCAATAAAAAAAAAATTTCGGTGTTTCGTACACTTAAACTTCATTTTTGAGTAATAAATTTTTTTTTCTAATTTTGGATGTTACCATTAGAAAGATCGATGAAAAATCTATCAATTTCATGTGTTCAAAAGTTTTTGTGGCCCAAATTTATCCCATCTACACGGAGAAAAAATTCCTGCTATTTTTGCGGCATATGCTGCTATTTTAGCAGAACTTTTGATGCACGGTAGATCCTGCCATTTTCGCTTTAGACTACAGCAGTTTTAGCAGTATGGTACGCAGCAATACACTATGCCAGGGGCTTAGTAGAAATCTACTACTAAAACTGTGGCAACTGTTCAAAACGAATACAATAAAACTTATTAATACAATAAAATAATTAATACAATAAAACTATATGTTTTCAATGTATTTATTATGGTATAATTTGACCTTAAACTTTCAGGCACACAAAAATATGTTTTTATAGGTTAGGAATTAAATGTTTGCTCTTCGTCCCTAGGCTCTAATGGCAGGAAACTCCAGCCAAAACTGCAGTAACTTACAGCTAATGTACGTTTTCTAATGTTGCCTCCAAATTCGCGGTACAGAGTTCAGCAGTAGCAGCAGGATTTTTTTCTCCGTGTAGAGAGCTCTGAATAAGTGGTGAAAAAAGTGTCCCCGTGGACGTTAATGGGCCATCTATAGACCTATAAGCCTTCTCCCGAACATCTCAAAAAATTTTGAATCACATCTAAACAATATAAACAGCATCACCGATTTCTGCCACCGCAACAAAATTATTCCCAACCAACAATTTGGATTCCAAAACCTACACTCCACCACCCACGCAATAAACAACTTCATCTCAGATTCTATATCACTTCTCAGTAACCACCTCCACGTTGCCGCGTGCCTTGTCGACTTAGAAAAGGACTTCGACTCGGTTTGGCTCAAAGGCTCTTTTTATGTCCTACCAACCTACAAATTCCCGCCATACTTAATCAGACTCCTGCATGACATGTTACAAAACCGTTCATTCATAACAGTCTCGCACTCCGCAAAATCCTCATTTCAAAATAGAAGAAGATCTGCCACAAGGCACCGTCAACTCTCCTCCCTTATTTAATGTTTTTAACAGAAAAGTCCTAAACTAATTCGGCTTGAACACCAATAACAACGCTTGCTCAATCGCATTTACGGATGACCTCCTCATCTACCTCGGAGGCAAATACCCAGATGAATCAGCGCAGAAATTAGAAAAAATCGTCAACAAAATTAACTCTTTTTACCTTGATTCGCACCTCAAAATTAACGAATCTAAATACGAAACAATATTAATTAGATTACCCATTAAAAACTTAAGTAAAAAAAAAACAATTGGAAAAATTTTGGAATCAAAATACATAACACAAATGAATCCACAGCCGTTCCCCACAACAGGCAAGTTAAATGCCTGGGCGTGCTTATAGACGACCTCTTACGCCTAAGCTCTCACCCATTAATTCAACTTAAAAACGCATGTGCCGCATTCCACGCGAACAGTAAACTATTTTACAACAAGCACCTACAACCAAAAGCTAAAATAATTTGCTATGCACTATTAGTCCCACCGATCATTACTTACGCCTGTCTCCTTTGGCTTAACCAAAGCGCGTCCACCATGGAGAAAATCCGAGCCTTTGAACAAGCCTGTATACGCACCTGCCTAAATAAGCACGAGTCCCCCAGCTCTAACCACAAATATTTCACTAAGAATCATGTCATCTACGAAGAAGCCCACCTACCGCGTATTGACAACTTTATAATAAAACTGACTATAGACTGCCACGCTCAATGTAAAAATATCACCTCAAACTCGCTAATTCATGGACTCACAAATGTACATGGAAAAAAATTTAGGATCTCCAGACCTCCGGTATATATGGGCTCCGTGCAATACCATCGATCGTCTTAATTTATGACGAATTTGGAATTAAGGCACATCCAAAGTTGAACCTGTAAGAATCCAATATCTTCGGAGTCTTCATGATTCAAAAACGTATGTTCTGAACTCCAATTCGCTCATCCCCAGACTCCGAGATTTTCGGTATTGTAGCGATTCCACTTTGGACGTCCGAGGCCCCCATCTCTGGTATCGTGGCGCGACAGCGTTGAGAGAAGGGGAACGGTCCGCATTTGCGCGCGTTTTTCTCATATATATATGCGTTTCATCATTATATATCAAAGTATTATTATAGTATAATATAGCACACACGTTTTGAACCGTTTATATATATATTATATTATATTAGTATATTTATGAAGCGGCGCGCGTGAAATACGTCCGAATGTACAGCCGACCCGCCGAGATACCAAGAATGGGGGCCTGAAACTCCATCGGGCGTATCCCGACGGTACCGAAAGTCTCGGAGTCCCCGCCATTCCAACATGGCATACACATAATCCCATTTTGAGATCCGTACACAACCGAAATTGTTGGAGTCCACGCAATTCAATTTGGAAGTGACTACATTCAATTTTGGACGCGTACAGATACGGTATTTTTTGGATTTCTGTTAATTCCATACCTCCGACATCCCAGGCTTCCAAATTTTTTTCCGTGTAGATAACGACTATTTAATTTCTTGCAAACACTCAGGTTACCTACGCCCTGAAGGCTTTGCTCTACTTGATAAGCAAGGTTTCATTCTAAATGAGTATAACACACCAACCATCTATCACTGGAAAAGGCATAAAAATGATAAACAGATCACTTTTTCCCTATCGAACGCCCCTCGCCTAAAATATTCAACGGCCCTGCCTACCAAAGACATCAATAACACAGACAGACTAAATATCACGAAATATTGGTGGCCCGCCGCCCACTGCAGACAGCAAATTTCTGGAAGACATTAGACAAAGAATGCGTAGGGAAAAAATCTTAATAACAAGCAAATAATTAATCCCATTGTGTAATTCATTAAAATTCAACCAGGCTGTATCGTACCATACATTAAAGCAAATATTGTAATACTTCTATATATGTATATTTTCATAGTTCTATTACTGTTTTACTTATTTGTAAAAATCTAAATATTTATTATACTTTATAACTCGCCTAAGTTTCTTTCATCGCATTATTGGTTTTTTACTACTGTATGTAGCTTTTTTCAAACTCCTGCGGCTATGCCCCTGTATTTGTACGCGTTTTTCGCATTATTATAAACACTCTGTAATAATTTTAAATCAATAACTCCAGTCACTGCATTTTCCTCAGTGTCCTAGCGTCGGGCCAACTCGAAATCCACATTTATATCATTATCGCAGTACAATTTTTCAGTGCCGGTCTTAGGGCGGGGCGAGAAGGGCAGTCGCGCCGGGCCTCGCGCTGACAGGAGCCCAGCGATGCAGGCCTGGACTGGCCATCGGGAATTCGGGAGAGCTCCCGGGGCCTGATTCTAAAAATGTCTCACACTCGAGACACACAAAATCCGAGAATAACCTTACCTATTATTTTATTCATATTTTATACATAATTTCAAAATTAATAATTTTTAATCTGCATAAATGAATATAATTATAATTATGTCATCAATTGCTGCAAAAATGATAAATTTTGTTATTAAAAATTAATTAAAGGAATAAGCAAATTAAGTTTGAGGAAGCCACACGGGCAAATGAACTTTTTTCTTAGTGTAGTTTCCCTAGCCTACACTCCTAAGCTTATAATTTATTTTAAAATTATTTAACTGAGCAAATGATAAATTATTTAAACTTTTTAAGATTAAAAGTATTAAGAATAATTATAAATATTCGGAATAATAGCCTGTTTATATGACGGACATAAATCATGGTTGGCATCTAATGCAGTAGCTCTCATTATATTGTACGCATTTTTTGTCAGGTTCGCCTCTATAAGCAATGCAAGCGCTTTCTCTGCAGTCAGCCTTACACTTTTATCATATTTTATAGGCTTTATAATTTCATTTGCATTCTCTGCTTTACCTATAATGTCCATCAATTCCACTCCCCTTAAATTCGTTTCCATTCTCATTTTCTTTTTGCTACTTCGTAACATTCTTCATTACTTAAATTAGAACTGATATGAGCTCTATATATCTAAAACTATACCGTTTAATGGCCATGACAGAAATGTTTAATTTTTATAAAACTTGAACTCTTGTGCAGCTTTATAATATTATTAATTTTTTATTATTTTAGTGTTTCTATTACATTTGGTTATATTTTAAGTTATTTATATTTGTTCACCATTAACAGGAGTCATCGAGCGCGGGAGCGCTTCGAAGGCAAGTATAGAAAGAGGCTAGGAGTCGACCGTGCCATTCACTCTTCGAAATAGGTGTCCGATATATACAGATTTCCGAATCGTAACCAAAACGTATCTAAACGTATGAAAAAGTACGCAAACGTAACAGGAACGTATGTTTTTATTTCTGTTCGGGCATTAATAGGTTTCAGGGATAGCAATAAATTCATTGCTTTTTTGTCAAATATATATATATATTACTTTTCTGTACAAATTTCCTGTAATATAAAGTCATTCCTGAGACAAAGACTGTTCCTCTGAAAATACGTTAAGTGGACGACGTTTCGGACACTTTTTTGTCTCTTGTCCAGACTTTTTATTAAACAGATGAAATTACACTATAAAATACTTTAAATAAAACTAACTGCACTAACATAAATGGCTGGCGTCAGAATGAACTTCAAACAATTTATTTATAAATAACATAATTTGGTCAAAATAAATAAAAAAAGCTTTTTGTTCACATACTAAATAGCTACGACAGATTAGTTAACAAGAGCATTACAAGAAGAATTTCAATGAAATTGTGCCGGTTCATTAGATCCCGCAGTATTCCACACCACCCAGGAGGTTCTGCCCAAGGCGCGTTAGATTTTATAGTGGACCTTCGCCAATAGCCATATTATACCACTTAATAATGGGTTAAATTTTTGGATTATTAATGATTTCTTTTTCCAACATAGCAATTTTTTCTTCTAATATACATTGTGTCTTGATAATGTTTTGCTGATTGAACCATATTTTTCTCTTTTGATACAAATTTTCCTGTGCCTCTCTCCCCTCAATTTCCAAAATGTACAATTCCTGGTTCATTTGTCTATTCATCTGATTTAAACTCTCAATAGCCTGCACGCAACTATTATTTTTAATTATTTTATCCATAAGAGTTAATGATTCAGGTATTCCTTTGATCCCTAGCTTTTCCCTCAAGCGCTCCAAATCTTCTTGGACCTTTTTAATCTTTTTGTCTATTTCGATACTCTCGGTATACACACAGTATTTATGAGCATGCGTTGTTTTTATCTTTTTTAAATGCTTGCCTTCACTACCCATCGTATTATCGTCAAGCTCCGGTCTTTTCCGCTTCTCTGTCGCAATTGATGGGATGAACTCCATTTCTAAATTTAAAAATACTCTGCTAAAATTGAAATTTAACGGTGATTCAATGTTACTTGTAGCAAGTAAGTACTTTGTTGGAAGATACTCCAAGACTTAGATGCTTCCTCGCCAAAAGATATTTTGAATGTGATCTTCAAAACCCTTGTGAGCCTTATTTATACTTGAGTGGAAGGCTAACCTAGTCGGGAAATAGCCCCTCTACTTTACTAGTGGAAGAGGGTTAGGGTGTGTCCTCTGCATGCCCTTTCTGCTTCCATTAGTAAATGGGGGGGGGCTATTTTCCCGTTTTGGTTTGCCTTTGGCTCAGGTATAATTAAGGCATGCAAGGTCCCTCTAATCCGTTTCGAGATAGGATCAGATGGATTGATGGATTACTTCTAGGTACATCAACATAAATTCTACAAGTTTATGACCATTGTCATAAGTAAGAAAGTGCTGGGAAGTTAGGGAAATTACAAAAATCTTAATTATGGTAGTAGTCTAGGAGCCAGGTAGGGTTTCGTGGCCAATTAAAGTGCCACGGCTGAAAACAACTCATTATGATCAGCCCCGGTCTTACGTATTATGAGACATGGGGAAAATATTTATTGCGGGGCCTACTTAAGGGGAGGATTTTCCTAATGAAATTCAGAATTGCTTGAAAAAGTACAAATATTGTCAAGAAAATACAAATGTATAGCCAAGGGAGTTGATGTATACATAAAAACGATTATTTAATAGTATATTACGACACAAGGCCAGGAAGTTGGATTTCCTGACCAAGTGTCATATACTATTTTTCTTCATCCCCCGCCGAAAGTACGCCTATATAGTTTTGATATTAATTAGTAAAATAGCGTTCTTTGTTGCTAACTACGACTTGGCCATATGTATAAAAGGCCTGCTTCAGCGCTACTTTACATATCGCGGAGCGTAAGCTCGACTTCTCCTTTTTTTTGATGCCCGCTCCACTTTTGCAAAACCGAGGCTTCGCCTCGGTTTTGCTGGTCGGGGCGGGCATCAAAAACACTAGCAAAAGATGCTTAAAAGAGATGATGGACCAACAATATGTACATACTTAATTGATACTCATTTCAACTACAGAACAACCTCTCAATGGTTCCTCTGTTTGTCTTTTTCTATCCCATAAGCGGTACATTACAGAATGAGTCAAAAAACTTTCACATATAAGTATATAGTTACACCATGTCTTGAAACTCAAAATGTAAACATCATGTCTATATATGTATAGAAGCTTTCTGACAGCGTGTATGCAATATAAGAACATAATTGATTATCAGAGTTATAAATATATTGTTCAATATATTAATAATAACATAAAATTAATTTAATACGCCTATATCTTTTCAATTTTCCGATTTTACAAATGATTTTCTTGTCATAACATTTGGAAGAGTTAGCATAGTTTAGGTTACAACACGTGCGCTGTCGCGGACGTTGCCACGCAACGATCAACAAAGAGCGGCCACAAAAGTCGCGAAATCGAGCCGGGAAGACCGTACTTTCGGCTAGGGGATGAAGAAAATAATTTTTAAACCCAAGTAGGCGGGGGATATGAGGTCCGCGCATGCTAGGGAATTACATAGACGTGCAACAATAAGCAAGACAATTATTTAAACAATTTTAAACCAAACTATCCGGGGGATATGAGGTCCACGCATGTAAGGGAGTCATGTAGACATGAAAAAATAAGGAAAATGATTATTTAAATAATTTTTAAACCCAAGTAGCCGGGGACGCGAGGTCCACGCATATTAAGTAATTACGTAGCCATGCAACAATAAGCAAGACAATTATTTAAGCAATTTTTAAACCCAAGTAGGCGGGGGATACGAGGTCGACGCATATTAGGGAATTACGTAGACATGCATTAATAAACAAGACTATTATTTGAATAATTTTTAAACCCAAGTATCCGGGAGACGCGAGTTCCAAGCATATAACGGAGTTACGTAGACGCGAGACGTAAGCAAGACGATTATTTGAATAATTTTTAAACCCAAGTAGCCGGGGGACACGAGGTCCACGAATATAATGGTGTCATGAAGACATGAAACAATAAGCAAAACGATTATTTAAATAATTTGTGTACCCAAGTAGCCGGGGGACGCGGGGTCCACGCATATAAGGGAATCAAGTTATAGATGTTAAGAATTTTGGAAATAAAAGTCTTGCTTACGTCGTAAGTCTACATAACTCCGTAATAAGCGTGGAACTCGCATCCCCCGGGTACTTGGGTTTAAATAATACATTATGTAACGAGGGGCTGTAGTCGCAGATTATTCCCGCGGGTGCCCGAGCGTGCGTAGCGAAGCGAGATGTATTTTTCGTAGCGGCCACATCCACTGTAGCCGTTTCATAGATTTAAAAAGTTATTTTGTATTAATGTGTTATATAATTTTGTTAGTTTTAACCCAATTCACCATAAAAGTAAAAAATTAGACTATGTTACATTATTCTCGCATGTGCGGGAATAAAGTACTTTATAGAGGGATCCAGACGCCACTTTTGCGGCGCTTGTCAGGCTATAAAAGGGCCATTATAGTAGAGATGGGAATAAAATTATTTAAATAAGCGTTTTGCTTATTTTTCATGTCTACATGACTCCCTTATATGCTTGTATCTCGCATCCCCGGCTACTTGCGTTTAAAATTGTTTAAATAATAGTCTTGCTTATTGTTGCACATCTACGTAATTCCCTAATATGGGTGGATCTCATATCCCCCGCCTACTTGGGTTTAAACATTATTTAAATAATCGTTTTGCTTAGTTTTTCATGTCTACATTACTCCCTTACGTGCATGGACCTCATATCCCCCGGCTATTTGAGTTTAAAAATTGTTTAAATAATTGTCTTGCTTATTTTTACACGTCTACGTAATTCCCTAATATGCGTGGATCTCATATCTCCTGCCTACTTGGGTTTAAAAATTATTTAAATAATCGTTTTGCTTATTATTTTGTGTCTTCATGACTCCTTCATATTCGTGAATCTCGCGACCCCCGGCTACTTGGGTTTAAAAATTATTCAAATAATCGTCTTGCTTACGTCGCACGTCTACGTAACTCCGCTATATGCTTGGAACTCGCGTCCCCCGGATACTTGGGTTTAAAAATTATTTAAATAATAGTCTTGCTTATTAATGCATGTATACGTAATTTCCTAATATGCGTGGACCTCGTATCCCCCGCCTACTTGGGATTAAATATTGTTTAAATAATTGTCTTGCTTATTGTTGCATGTCTACGTAATTCCCTAATATGCGTGGACCTCGCGTCCCCCGACTACTTGGGTTTAAAAATTATTTAAATATTTGTCTTGCTTATTGTTGCACGTCTACGTAATTCCCTAACATGCGCGGACCTCATATCCTCCGCCTTCTTGGGTTTAAAAATTATTTAAATAATCGTTTTTATGTATACATCAACTCCCTTGGCTATACATTTGTATTTTCTTGAGAATATTTGTACTTTTTCAAGCAATTCTGAATTTCATTAGGGAAATGCTCCCCTTAAGTAGGCCCCGCAATAAATATTTGCCCCAGGTCTCATAATACGTAAGACCGGCACTGCAATTTTTTATCGTTTATTTTTAATACACCTATGTAAATACTGTCACATGTATCTTATTAAACAAAATAAACGATTTTATAAAAAAAAAAAAAGTAGGACGTCGGACTCTCAACCCAAAGAACGTCGGATCGAATCCCGCTTCCGTAAAAGATTTTTTTCAATTTATTATTTTTTCATCCTTGTTTCTGTTTCTATTTCTATATTAAAATACTATATATACATTAATATGGATAAAAAATAGTGCATTACGCAACTAGTGCACAGATTACTGACTTTCGCACGTGACCAAAAACGTCGAGTTTTTGGAATAGGTGATCTTCACACCAGTTCTTTGGAGTAGTATAAAGCAAAATTATATTGGATTGATAAAGAATAGGTCTATTCATTTACAAAATAACATTGAATTGCTATCTTATGAAATTTATTTTAATTACATACCAAATAATTACAGTAATACATCATTAAAATTTTATTATAAAGGTTATAAAAATAACTACAAAAGTCATCAGTCTGTATTACTTTGTTTTATAGGAGGTAAAAGAAGTTCTTTACCTCTACTTCTTACCCTATTTGGAAATACAAATTAGACATGCGTAGTAAAAACGATTCTTTCGTTCATATTTATCACATTAACAAGATCATTGAATTGCAAATTTACGTTTACAGTAGAAGAATTTTGCCAATCTTTAAAAAGTACAGCTGTGCTATTCTTTTTCTTAAAACATCGCTGTAATTTTTCTCTTTGTAAAGTAAAAAATAATTTTTTGTGATTTCGGACAGTGGAGCAAAAGTACGCTTGATTCCCTCTTTGAAATTAGCAGGAATAAAGTAACCTCGTCTCATTTTTTACATTTACGATAAATTTGATTATTAATTATAACAAGTGGCGCCGCAGTCTGTAATATCGACCGAAACCTGCGTTAGCTCTTGTGCTCCGCCAGTGCCGCGGCGTAGTTTAAAACTTTGTCTCATAGATTTCCACTTTCCAAGTCGACAAAGTGGCCACAATGGAGCTGGGAATAAAGTACTATATGTAACTCGGGAGTAAAATAGATCATTCCCTTGGGTGATATGGCCCTTGCTTCACTTCGCTCGCTGTAAGCTTATAAGCAATACAACATTTTCGCACTCTTTTTAGATTTCTTCATAGCGTATAATTTCCATTTTAAATTATCTCATCAGACACTTCTCTGCTATAGTTATATTATACAAGTAAACTACGTATTACACTTTATTTAAAATATTGCTTATATTTTATAATTATATTATGAATGGTTATTTCAATAAAAGATATACAAATTGACAATGCCCATCCACATATCAAAATAAAGAAACCCACTATCAACATTTTTTTATTTGTATCACTTTGCTTAGGACTATCTTCGGTACTTTTTAAATAATAAGCTTCCTCACATTTAAGGTAAAAATTGATAAATCCTCCTTCACTGGCCCTTAAGTAAGTGCCGATTAAATCTACGTAGAAGTGGCCAATCTTCTCTGAACAAAAATGTGACTTGAGTTTCGAAAAAACTATTTTTCGATATGTGCAATGTTTCGCTTTCGTACACGAGATACTTCATACTAAGCTTACCCATCACACAAGCTATGAGGCTACCATTTTTAATACGTTCAATGCACTCCATAAAGTCCATAATATAATATTTATCAGAAAGTTGTTTATCTGCGATCATTATATCATTATAATAAGAAGCTCCACCAACGATCAAATTAGATTTGACTAAATCGTCAAGTGTATCTATGGTTGGTGCACGATCAGGTACAGTGGTGAATGCTTTCAAATAGCATTGCATTATGATATTTATATAAAAAATAACAAAAATAAATAAAAAGAACAACCTTTTCTTTGACCAATCTAGCGGTGTTTTCAGAGTCGAAACATTTGTGAATATGCGAATAAATTCTAAAGTAGCTGCCATCGCTGATTGTTTCAAAAGATGCTTTAGTGAAATAATCGATACCAAGCAACACACTAGAAAAAATATCCAAAGTTGTAATGTAAAAATTCTAATAAATTTTTCAAGATAACCGACATGACCTTTTATAGATGCAATGTATAAGCCACTCGAACCAAATGGATAGGCAATCGCCGGATAGTTTAGTGTTAACATTTCAGAATCGAATGAAACATCTACTGTACCATATAATATATCTCTTAAAGAATCGGAAGGCTCCCCATTATCATCTATAAATCCTTTCGATGATCCAAGTTTAGTTGTTGCCGTTAAATTCATATATTTTAAAATCATGGTGATTAAACCGATATTCAATCCCGTATACTTGTCAAAGCCAGCTTTATTATTATCAATGCGCAAAAAGTAATTATTATAATTACTTAAGACCGTTCTGATATTGTAACCATTTAAATGTACTGATTTGTCAAAATATAAATTCTCGCATGATAAATAATCTTTGGAATGTAAAAGTCATAAATTGATTATTATTGATCAGAATAATTATTTAGTGCTGGTGTATATTATAGTACTTACGTTATTCAATCAAGGACGTGCTTGACTCAGAAAGTAAATGTTGAAGTAAGGTCCAACAGTTTGTCAAGGAACAATCAACCATTGCTATGTCCCAGAATTTAGGCGCTATATTGCTGAATGGATTAAAAGAATAAAGAGCAAACGTTTGATTTGAGTATCGACAGGTGTACAGGGCAGATAGAACATTGAAATTCCACACAATATGTAAGAAGTCACGCGCCTGGTGACAGCTAGTTTGCAAGTTCTGATTAATTATTACGAAACGTGCGTTTTGGTTCCACCAAATAGAATTTCTCAAGTCTTCTAATATTATTGCAAAAGCTGCACTTGATGAAATACTTATTACAACATTAGAGGCAGGGTTAATTTTTACATTGAAATGTGTTTCGTTGAAGTTCCAAACTTTTCGTAAACGTTTATACTTGTTCAAGACGATTCTTTCATTAATATTGATTACATTAACAAGATCGTTGAATTGCAAATTTATGTTTAAAATAGAAGAATTTTGCCAATCTTTAAGAAGTATAGTTGTGCTACTCTCTTTCTTAAAACATTGCTCTATAATTTTGCTCTTTGTAAAGTAAAAAATAATTTTTTGTGATTTCAAACATATTCAATAGATGTGTATTAACGAACAAAGTAAATACTTACTAAAATTTCTGTTTCATCACTAGTGTTTATAGAAGAAAGAAATCTAGTGCCTTGAGATTCCACTTCACGGTAAAGTAAACTTAATAATCTCAACATCCAGAACTTTGTAATAAAATACTTTATTTGCATTTTAAAATATCTTATGCGTCTTTCTTTTACTCAAAATTTTATAGAAATGGACGAATTTTTGTTTGACAGGAAATATAAAAAAAAGCGTAAAAAGAAAATTACACCTTATACTTCATAAAATACTATAATTTCCTACATTCGTGAACTAATTACTACATGGATATTTAATTATTTTCAAACCTGACTAATAATATAATCGATATTGCTTCCTCTTAGCGGAAGCTTTGTGATAGAAGAAAAAAGTTTTCACGAAAAGGTTTTGGAAATGTTGTTTAGCACATTTGGAACTGAAATACACTATTTTTAGAAAATGTCCGTGTGTGTGTGTGTGTGTGTGTGTGTGTGTGTGAGCGTTTGTATGTGTGTGTGCATGTTTGTGTGTATATTCCTACTGAAAAAACTCACGTGAGATCTCGGGTGAGAACTCACATGATATCTCAGATGAGATCTCACGCCAAAATCTCATCTGAAATTCTGGATCGCGAGCTGTTAAAATTCCTTCAATGATAAAAAATTAGTTTCTGAGAATTAAGAGTCGTCTATTAGGTTACGCCAGCCCCCAGATAAGTTAAAAAATCTACGTTTTGAAGCGATTTAGCCATTTTTTACATTTTTAGAAATTTTACACATGAGATCTTACGTGAGATTTCATGTGAGTTCTCACCTGAGATCTCACGTGAGATTTTTCAGTAGGGATATACGCTGATATCTCATGATCTACTTGACCGCTTTTAACCGGACTGTGGTAATTTTTTTTTATTATAAAAAGAAATTATAAAAAATGGTTAGTGTCTGAGATAATACATATTCAAAGAAATATTAGAAATACTATAAATGATAAAGAAGATACACAAATGCTAAGCAACGTATACAATCAAATTATCGATATCTAAATAACTGAAAGTTCAATGCTCTTTGCTTACATTTTGGTTGAAAGTTCAATGATCTTTTCTTATGTTTTGATTAGAGTTTGACGGCTCGATATACGTCTATACCATGTAAACTTGTCAGTTTGAATCCACAATTTGACTGAGAACATCCAATCGTTCTCTAAAATGCACAGCATGTATTAAAAAAGGTACACTGAGCGAGTTCTTTCCCTAGTTGTTTGTGTTGTTTTGGTTTTTTATAGTTACATTATTCAACTAATATTGTAAAATTATCTTTGTACAAATAGCTAATAAAGTGCCTGAAGAGGTCGACAATACAGGTCGACGAAACGTCGCATTTTTTTAAATAAAACAATTATAAGTTTTATTTAATTAACACCTTGACCCCAGACTAGATCGAAAACAAAAACAACTTCAATACACATAAATACTTTGGATCTTGCATTTATTAGTTATTTGAAAGATTGTCCCTTTTTTCAACAAATTAGTTAGTAATTGGACTAGTACTTATATTATAATTTTTCAAAAGAAATTAGATGCGTTCCCGGGCAAATGGACGTTGGTAATAAATCAAATTAATTAAAAGTTAATTTTTGTCTTTTCCACTATTAAATATTGAATCTCCGGAATGCAGTCTCAATTTAGATTCGTACTGAATCTGTAATAGAAAAAAATTGTATCAAACTTAAATCTCCGAAAATAATGCCTGTGTCGATTTCTTCGGTAACAGAGTTCACATTGAGCGCAATTATTTTTTTCTGTTATTTAGGTACCTACAGTTTTCATTTAGCTATTTGTAATCTATTGGCTCAGAAAGTGATTTATATCTTTTGAGCATTATCGCTTTCGGGTTTATATCTTTCTTTAATAATGTGAAACTTCATAACAGAGACCTATAAAGCATGTTGAAATCATCTACCCATCAACACTTTATTAGCGACAAAAAATTACTTAACAATCGCCGAAGTTGAATCAATTCTCAAATCAGAAAATGAATTTCAACGGGGTTTTGAGATTCGATGTCTGGTATGTAAAAATTAAGCTCAGTGTTTATAATCTATTTCATATGCCATTTTATTTGATATATAGATCATCTTATATCAAACATGTTTATGTGTATATTACGAAAATGAGCAAAACAAGTGATCTAAGTAGACACGAAAAGCTAAAATTTAAACTTCTTTGTTTACCAATATCTTAGGAAATTACAAGCAATCAAAGAAAGCATAAAAAAGTTTAAAATTACCCTCCTTTTTTTAACAATTGTATGGATGTTATTGCTAACCATTTTCCCAGGTTATTTTGAATTGCTTATAATTTTCTGAGAAATTAATATTTTTTAACGAAAAAAGCTTATCTGATGGCTCGTTTAAGTAACATTAATACTCTCAAATTCGGGGCTGCCCATTTTTGCGATTTGTGTATTTTTATGCCTTCTGAACGCTCAACTTTAAACTCTTATAACTTTCGAATGAATCAACATTTTTTAATTTTAAAATGTGTCACAAAGACGTATTTAATTGTACACAATATTTGCGTTATACTTCGTGATATAAGAAAGAAGAAAAACCACGCTTGAAAGGCGTGCCTTTACAGTACATTATGATACGGGTGTGGAAGGTGATTATTTACCGCATGAGACATTTTTCGCACCAGCGAAGCGAGTGATAATAATAAGAAAAAAAAGTTACGTGCCAATGAATTGGTAGCGGTTTTTGAGTTCATCTACACTGAAAAGAAAATTTATTAGTATTAAATAAATATTTATTTGAATAGTAGCAAAAAAATATTTTCTTGAAACAAATAATTGTTTATTTGACACAAGAAAAGTTTATTTAATTTAACAAAGGTATATTTAAATTAAGAAAATAATTGTTTATTTGACACAAGAAAAGTTTATTTAATTTAACAAAGGTATATTTAAATTAAGAAAATAATTATTTGTTTCAAGAAAATATTTTTTTGCTACTATTCAAATAAATATTTATTTAATACTAATAAATTTTTTTTCAGTGTAGAGGATAAAACATCCTAACAGCTGATTTCCAATACTGAAGAACCTGATTTTCTATTTACGTATGTTTTTCGCAGCATCTGGAGCAGAATCTCAGGTGAAAAATTGACACAAGAAATAACGTGAGATCTCACCTGAGATTTTTTAGTAGGGTTACATTGATTTAACAGCCCCATTAACGAATGTTTTTCATTTCTGAATGAAACGTATACATTTAAGAAATATTATGTACATATCCCTAGTTATGTCGCTTTGTTGATCAAGAAAGCGCAGGGGAATAAATGCAAAGTAAATAGTACAACAAACTTAGCTTCATAAAAGAACTGAGGGAAACCTGTAGGAGATATGCATGTTTCAATCTTACTAAATTCTCAAAACCCTTCTTTATTTGTTTTATAATTGTTTCAGTTGAATATGACTATAATTTTTCTAATACAATTCGGAATGAATAATGAAAATTTGGGAAGGAAAAATTTATAACGAACCTGTCATCCGCAACCTATTATGTATAATATATATATATGTACACTCAAAGATTCTTCGGGCGTCAGCCATACATACTAGTACGTCTGCTTTCCAAAATGGGCGCGCTCAGTTATACAATGATTTTGGACAACAGCTGTACAAAAATTGTACGGCAGTCGTCCTAGTTTGGCGCACGAAAAACGGTCGCGCAACATTTTTGAACAGTAGAGCTCCAGAAACGGGAAGAGCTACCGTTCAAAACGCAAGAACAGTAGCTGCACTGGTGTATCGTTAATTATATCAAGTTTTATAACATTTAATATAGCATTTCCGCTACGCGCTGACACAACTTTTTATTTGTTCGTTCCACGTCAGTTCGTATATTAGGACCGCGAGGCACCAAAGTTCTCTGCCCATTTGGGATAAGCGTAATATTTATTACAAATATAAATAGCATGTTCATTTTTTTTTTACATTTGTAAATTAGCGGTAAATGGCATTTGGAAAATTGACAAGGCATTTTAAGACCAGACGTTTTCCTTGCGGCTCATCAAGCAGCGACTTGGAGACGACGTCCGATGAGAATAACGCACGAAGTTGATAGCTCCGTGAGTTGCAATGTATGTGGCGGTTTTTTTGTTGTTGCAATTTTATGTTAATTTCAAATGGAGGTTGAGTGAGAGAAAATATCAAGTTTTTTCTTTCGAATATATAATAAAGCACTACAAATCTGAGGTGATTTGGATTTAGTAGGATAGTATATTTTAAGTAAAATCTGTGATACAAATATTTGGAACTTCCATTAAACAAGATTTATTACAGTTTACGAGATTATTACAGAATTGATTATCTATCGAGGTAGGGAAGAAATAAAACATGTACAATAAATTATGCTTTAATCTGGTTTATTGAAAATTAATTTTATTGTTACACGTAGCCAATGGACACATTTGCCTATTACATGAAAATATAAAAAGTTCAATTACGAATATGCAAATTATGAATAACATTAGTCCGTAAGAGATTTCGTGGTTACGTTGTTCAGATAAAGTATCTTAACCACACTTGCACTTGCCCCCAACACAATGGCCGGTGCCCTTTTTCTGGGCAGCGCAGGAGGCCCTGCAGGCAATGTCGGTGATTGTGTTAAACGGACAGTTTGCACGCCGTACTCTGGCATGGAGGCCAGGGTTCACTACGCTCTCCGGAATAAGGTCTTCTAAAAATTCATAATATTTATCAGTAAGCCTTAGTCGTGTCGTCTTAAGAAAGTATGGTAATTGTAGGTAGGGAAAAAGAAAAGATAATAATGGAGTAAATATGAAATAAAAGATTATTCAATAACCATTAACGCTATATTATAGGTATTATTAATTTTTTCGTATGGGCATTAAAAAGAAAAACCACTGCCAATTCATTGGCACGTAGCTTCCACAAACTAAGTTATCAATTCTTTTTTTTATACTTTTTAATAAAATAATTTTTTTCTCAAAAACAAATGAAGAAAATTTATTGAAATTTTAACCAAATATGGTTTTTAATAAGTGTAATATATAATATATATAATAAGTGGTTGCCTATATTGCAAACAAAATAGTCCATAAATTTCAAGCTTCTATATGGAGTCGTCATTTAGAAATTACGATTATCAAAAAAACGTAAAAATGTTTTAACCTTAAATATCTCTAAAAATCACAAGACAATACTTTTACCTAAAGGACATATACAATAAATATATAAACTCTACATTTCCACAAAATTTCAACATGATTAAATCGATTTTTTTTTCTCTAGTTATCAGGCGATAAAGAAAGAAAGTTTGCAAAATACGAAAATTTTCAATATCAAATATTTCAAAAAGTAATCGTACGATCTTGGTAAAAATTCGCACACATATTATCTATATCACATACAAAATTGTCTATAAATTTGGAGCTGATACATCGAGCCGTTCTCGAGAAATTGCGATTTAAAAAGAGGTTAAAAAAATTTTAACCTCAAATATCTCTTAAATTTATGGACCAATAATTTTGCCCAAAGAATTCGACCGAGAACTATCAAAACTCTACCTCTACAAAGAATTTTGAAGCGATTAAGTCAATTTTACTCCCGTAATCGTTGGACATACAAAACTAATTTTTTTCATTTTTCAATTTTTTTCTCAAAAACTAACCAACAGAATGAATTCAAATTTTTACAGATTATAGGTATTTATATTCTGCATTATCATGATTTTTTTCAAAAAAATTGACCGTTTAGTTTAGGAGTTATAAGCTTTAAAAAAAAACACGTTTTTGTTAATAAAAAAAGAACCATGATAGCTAGAAATTTTTTTTAGAAAATATAGGTATTTTTCCTCACACCGGCCGAAAGTGCCTCATTTCCGCCCGGTTCCGAAACGGAAATATGGCATTTTCGGCCTCGATATGAGGAAAAATAGTATACGCACCACGGGAGTAAAATTGGCTAGCCCCCAGCTCGTGTTTGCCACCCGAGCCGAAGGCGAGGGTGGCAATTTACACGAGCTGTGGACTGTCCAAGTTTTTTCCTCCCATGGTGCGTAATATACTATTAATTCTCTTTCGAATACTACCCACCCGATTAAAATATCTCGATCCTATCATTAAAAAAAAAGCAAGAATAAATTTTGAGAAAATCGAAAATTGAATTTAAATATTGTAGTTGATTAATCGAAAATTGTTTGAAAGTAGATAAATAAACAGTTTTTCTTACCAACATCAAACGCTTCGTTAGTAACCTCCGGTACGTTTGCGCTATAAGCGACGATAACCAGTGCGAAAAGAGCGAAGACAATGTAGTACTTCATGTTTGCTTCTGTTCAGAAGTCAGTGGTGGACTGATACTGCAGCAAGACACAATTTTGTTTTTATACAATATAGTGAGCAAGAAAGATTTGCGGGGGTTTTCCCACTTTCTTTACCTGTTGACACACGTACTTTATAACGGTCATAAATATGCCTTACATGAGATATATATACGTGTGTATATCATGACTTATTATTGCAACTTTTCCTGTTACATTCTTTGTAAGCTCTTTCGCTTTCTATTTCTTTTTTAAAGTCAATATTTATCTCACAAGTTAAGCAGGTGCGTATACGTGACGAATGTGGAAATTGTTGCAGTCACGTGGGCTGTACAGTGGCAATCGAAGAGAATTGTTGCAGGTACATTTTTCTACCTGATTAATCGATTGATTCGTTTAGGTAGACTACCGCGACGTTCGAACGTAGAGGTTCGCGCGTGGACGGTACGCCAAAATGCGCACTTGTTTCATCTTCACTGCATTAGATAAGTATATCCATCGCAGATTGTTAATTCACCGGCTGACTGATATTACACAATGGACAGTGAGTGCGTTCACAGTGGCAGAAATACCGTGGCTGGTCCTGTGACATAAAATTTTATCCTAGCGCATATGCTTTTCTTCGGACACGTAATCCTACAATACCCCGGTCCAAGAACACGTAACGAGGTTCATTGGTTGGAAGCGGGCGATTGGTCTAAGACGACCAATGAGAGAAGCGAGCGCGCGGACCCGTCCGAGATGTGTGCGTATGCATTCGCGTGTAATGTAGCGAGGGCCTTAGTATCTACATGCGCACGTAGCGCGGTCTGCTTTCGAATCTAGGGAGCATTAAAATGTCCCTAGGCTATACGTGGCTAACTTCAGCCGAATTGTAGCCGAGGCTCGAGCCGCGGTAAAGACCGATGTTCGATTGGGGCTCGCGCCGCGGCAAACCCGAGGCTCGAGCCGCGGTAAATCTGAGGTTCGACCGAAGTTACTACCGAGGCTAATCCTAGGCAAACCCGAGGCTCACCCGAGGTCCACCATTCGCCCGAGGGCCATGGGCCGAGGCTCGCCGCTCACCCGAGGCTCGTGAGCCATGGCTCGCCGTTCACCCGAGGCTCATGAGCCATGGCTCGCCGTTCACCCGAGGCTCCGAGCCACGGCTCACCGCTTACGCGAGATTGACCCGAGGTTTGCCGAGGTGAACCGAGGCTAACCCGGGCTCGTCGCTTAAGCGAGGCTTCGAGCCACGGCTCGCCGCTTACGCGAGGCTACCCGAGGTTCGCCGAGGTGAACCGAGGCTAATCCTTAAATAAAAAACCTTCTTTTGTAAAGCTTACATATTCCTACAATGTACAGTCAAATATACATGTACATATCAATGTACATAACAAATATATAATTTAAATAATATTGTTTTGTTTTATGTCATTTCCAAAGCAGTAGTGTTTGTGCTCCCATAAAGTGCTTTTAGAAAATCTCCCCAGACACATTGAGCACTTCACTTTCTCGTCGTCAATTCCAGCCCTCAATTTTTTTACGGGCTTTATCACTCCAGTTAATTTTTCCATCAAACCATTTCCTTGGTTCCGTATGTATAATAATATCCTAGTTTTTTCTTTTTTCTTATCTGCTTCGAAGTATAGTTTCATCAGCTTTTCGCTTTTATGAACTATTAAATGCCTTGCTAGCTGACTCTGGTAAGTTTTACAATACATGCAAAAGGCTTTGCTCAAATCACCTTTACTTTTGCTCGTATTTTCTAGTAGAAAAAAAAACAAATTATTCTTATAAAACTTTTAATTTTCATTTTTGGATTTGTAAACTCATAGACTAAATTATTTTCTCTCTTAAAAAAATGATGGCCGGAAGTAGTGGCTCATTTAAAGAATCAACGTGATTGGTTATTTGAAAAAAGCACGAATATTTGAATTTTTTTTAGATTTAAAATATGTTTCTGCCCTTAAAAAAAACGATGGCAGAATGTTGTGAAGTATTTAAAGATGGACGAGGGAGAAACGTAACTTTGTTGCATGCTAAAACCAGCTAAAACTACTATGGAAATACGCAAGTAAGAAAGAAATTGTACAGAGCGAGAAAGAATGTTATTCAATATAAATAAATTATAATATTACCATGAATTGAACTTTTGCAACTTCTGTTTGAATAAGGTTTTACTGGTTTATTAACTTTCTTAAATAATTTGACGTATGATAATCCTAATTTTTTGTCATATTTTCTATAAAGATCAAACCCATGAAAATCTTCATCAGATGATAAAATGAAACCATCAATCTTCTTTACAACTTTAGCTTTAGTTGTTATATTTTCTTTTTTACTAGCTAAAGATAAATTAAAATGATAATTAAATATATTTGCTGTATAGTAATTAAGAAATTAACATAATGTGATAATATGTATGCAATAAATCTTAAAAATTAATTTTTATGATTATTTTTAAAAGCAAATTTTGCACTGATGCTAATAAGATTTCTTACCATGAATGGAATTTTTGTAACTTTCAGTTAAATCAGATTTTCCTATTTCATCAGCTCTCTTAAATAATTTGACATTTGTTAATTTTTTGTTAAATTTCTTGTGTGGGACATCAAACCCAAGAAAATCTTCATCGGACGATAACATAGAATTTTGAATCTGCTTTAGAACATTATATTTAGTTATAATATTCGTTTTAGCATAATCTATATTTTAACTACTTAAAGAATAAAAATTTAAGATTATGCAATTTGTTTATATTGATTTTCTTAGTAAAATTTTTAATTATATGCTACATAGTAATGAATAAATAAACAACATTACAATGATTACATATACATATGTATAATACTTACAGTTTTTCTTTAATAGACAACTTTCACATTCACAATTTATGTTGTTTTCTCCAAAGTATGAGTCACTGTATTTGACTAATAATTCCTCTCCAATTTTGATGTCTTTTAATGTAATTAAGGCTGTATCAGATGACTTGGAGATGTAAGTGCAGTTAGGAATACAAGAATGATTTACAAATGCAATACTTCCTAAAAGTAAGTTCACTTTGGATAACCTAGATGTATACAGAATAGAAAAATTTTAATTCCTTGATGTGAGTAGTTCTTCGTCACTACGACTGACAGGTTTGAATACACCAAACACGTAATCTAGTTTCGAACCACCTATTATATTATCTTTTGCTACCACTTTAACACCATTAAAATCATCTCCCTTGTACTTGTTGCATGGCTGCAAACACACTTTTGATAATGGATGAAAAAACTTGAAATATTCTTTTAGATATAATTCAAGCCACTCTTTTTTTTGTATACTGTAATAATATTGTAACTTGTATTTGTATGCTATCTTCATTAGTGCTGCAACAGCATTTGGAATATTGCCATCCATTGAAAATGTATGGCAAATAACCTTTGCTTCTTTTATAATGAAAACATCAAAGGGTGATTCGTGTTTATTCATTTTTCGTACATTATTAGTAGAAAACTTCTCAAACTGGTCAACAATCATCATTTTGGCCAGGTCATCAGTATTACCGAGTGTGCGCCAATTCATAGTGGACTTTTACTTATATTTTTAGTTTTTAAGATTTTTTTTTACTAAACTGTTTACTGCACACAAGAATATATATGCAATACTAGCAATGAACAATATTTGACATTTATATATAAGGTGTTACGACCCGAGTCGGGGTCTAAGGCTCAAATTTATAGTTGTTACTCAGTGCTCAGTGCTCAGTGCTTAATGCTTAGTGCTCAGTGCTTAGTGCTCAGTACTCAAGGCTCACTTCTCAAATTCCCGTTCGCGTTCCCCCAACCAGCCTCAACCAGTGGTGGGCATACGTATAAATTTGAGGCTGGTTGCGGGAACGCGAACGGGAATTTGAGAACTGAGCACTGAGCACTAAGCACTGAGCACTGAGCACTAAGCACTGAGCACTGAGCACTAAGCACTGAGCACTGAGCACTGAGTAACGACTATAAATTCGAGCCTTAGAGTAGAAAATCATTTCTACAATGGTCACCGAGTTGACCAACAGGAACGTGAAATTCGTTGTTCGATTAAGCACTGAAGTGCATGGAATTGCGGGAAGTTTAAATGAAAACTCGAACTCGAAGATATAACTTTAACTCTGGAGTTTATTCAATTGAGAAATCAACTTTGGAATTTTAACAAATATAGAACTTTCAGACGTGACTCGATACAATTCAAAATGATCTTCAATTTCAATGCTCTGAAGCACTTGCACAGAGACCTCAGAGAGACTGTTAAAGGCAAGTGAGGAGGTCCTATTTATATTCTATATTGCAGGTGGCGCTTCAGGTTGGTGGTGGGAGTGAAGCCAATCAGAGTTATTCCTCTTCCTCAAGTGGGAGTGGCTTCACTGGAGAATTCTAGTTTAATCCGATTTTGTCCTTGAGAGTGGGGGTGGCCTTGCTGGAGAAATCTAGTTCCTTCGAGAGTGGGGATAATTCCGTTAGGGACTGGACTCACTTGTTTCCACCGGTTGTTGTTGACCTTGATAGCTAAAAATAGAATGCAAACAGGAAGAGGGAGAGGGAATTTCCGTTGGGACCTTGCCGGTTTGATTTAGTTGCCGTTGACCTCGAGTGCCTCTAAAAATAGAAGGTAAACAGGAAGAAGGGGAGGGAAAGAGATAAACAACTGCTGGAAAAATACAGAGTAAATAATTCTAGAAACAAATAGGATAATTATTTAGGAAAGGAGAAGCGTTTCTCTGAGCGAGTTTTATTATGTTATATTTTATTATTAAACTCCTAACTATTATTCTTACCTATAAATTATTATTAATTAATTTATTTCTACTAGAATCGCAAGCCGTCAGTTATTTGCTTATTCGGGATGTTATTATTATTATTATTAACGAAATTAATCATTGTGGTATTATTTATCAAATTGTTTATCGTTTAATTATTATTATTTATTTACGGAACGGTTAAAATAATTTATGAGATTAAAGATAAACATTTTAACAATAAAATCTTTATTAGATTTTATTTTATGGAAATATGTTTGATTACGTTTATCATTCAATTAATCGTTTAATTACGTTTTGGTCGTTTTATACGTTTAAATCACGTTTGTTATCCAATTAATTATATTTATTATTTAATCGATCTCTTATTGAATACCTATGTCCAAGTTTATTATTTAATTGATCAAATACGTATAATTACGTTTGCTATCTAATACTAATTCATCAAGTTCCAAATTACTATTGTAGAATCGCCCCTAAATATTCTGCTACTCGTCCGTGCGAACTCAGTTCATAACAAAGGTACTGTCTCCATAAGTGTGTGTGCCTTGGCTCACGAACTTTGACTCAATTCTGAACCAATCGGAGGCCTAACTTTGAATTCTCCGATTGGTTGATAGTTGAGTCAGAGTCCGTGAGCTAAGGCACAGGCACAGTTATGGAGAGAGTCCTTAAGTTTTTGGTGCTGAGTAGGAACTGCAATGCTTCATAGATTTGTATATAATTCTTAGTTTTATACATTACGGCTGCGTCTACGTAGACGCTTTTAACGCGCGTTCGATGCGCGTACGCCGCTTGCATTGACTTGATCCTCTCGAGTTGAGCTGTGATTGGTCAGTGCACCAACGCAAGTGGCGTACGCGCGCCAAACGCGCGTTAAAAGTGCCTATGTAGACGCAGTCGACGCATTTTGTTGCCACCTGTATCAAGGAGCGCGGGAGCGCTCCGAAGGCTAGTATAAGGCTGAAATCACATGGTGCGGCATAGATTTCAGCCTAAGTTCTAATGTTCCTTATCCTTAGCTTACTTACTCTGAACCAATCAGAGCAACGCCTCCAAACCGGAGATTTACTCCGAGTGGCTCAAAGTATGCGAGACTAAGCTTCAGGTACATTATGTAGGCTCTCCTTAAAACCAACATTGCAGTTTCCACTCTCGTTAGGCTGAAATCACATGGAGCAGCATAGAGCAGTGGCATAGAGGATGCGTCACGGAGACAGCCAATCAGAGCTATTTTGGCATTATCAGAATAGCTCTGATTGGCTGTCTCCATGACGTAACCTCTATGCCGTACCTTATGATTTCAGCCTTACCCCGACGGCTTCTTTCTTGCCTCTCCACTGGCACTATTCTCTGGTCACTCTGGTCATGGTGCTGGCTCTCGCTCTCGGACGCCTTGCTCCTTCTCGCCTTCTCCTCATCTTCTTCATCACAATTAAGAGTAAAATAATTCCAATTGCGTATCCAGATCCAGATGGTATAAATTTTATAAAAGTAAGATTTCATATTAGCCTTTATTGGTCATTTTGGAACCACCCACCCAATATTGATGCCATTAAAAAGTTAGATATAACCTCTTATGCAGCACGTGTTAATTTTTGCACGCATTTTTATAACTTATAAATAAAGGCAGTTAATTACTCATAATAGTTTGCTTCTTTGTAACTATTTAAACAAGCTACTAATTATAACTACTATTAAAGTTTACTAATTAAACAAGGATTATGTTACATTTAATCTCACAACCCCAAAATGATTAAATGTTTTTATACCATAGACTTTCCTGTAATTTACAATAATTATTACAGAATTACTAAACGACTGTAATTGCAAGTATTTTATCGGAACATTTGAAGAATCTAATATTGTTTTATTTTACACCTTAATTATTATAATTTACAATTAGTTTAATCATTCTGACTTTTATGTTGTTTTTTTGAAACCTATCATGCATTAATAATTTTATAAATCAATTTAATTATTCCAGTAGATCAAATGTTTAATATTTATACACTTTATGACATAGCTTTTTATGACTTACTAAAATTATTGTATTTGTCATACTATAAATAGATTACTTTGAACCTCAAATGTTCAATTCTTATACCCCTATTCATGACGTAATTTTAAACACATATAAGTTCCAAGCTTCCCATTTTGTAGTAGGTAGCTCGGGTAATTTATTATAGCAAATTACGGCTCGTCGAAATTTATAGCAGACAAATAAAACATAAATTTATAACACATAAATAAAAGAAGAAAATATATAAGAGAAAAGGGGGAAAAAAGATAACTCAAGATTAAGTGAATAAATACATATGAGGCGTTTCGCCTCAACTCTCCCAGCGCGGCGCGCTAGCGTCAAATCATGCTATTTTCAAGTCGTGTTTACGATATCAATATGCATTTCAAAAAATTATGTGATAAGCGTTTCCGACGTATTTTTTCCTCAGCTTTCCAATGGCGTAAGTGGTTTTTCCGAAATTTTCCATTTTCCCCCCCAACAAGTATAAAACATACTATATCTCGAAAAGTATATTTTTAATATTTTTTTTTACCCCCTAGATCGAAAGCTGAGCATTTTTTACGTCGGAAAGGATTTTTTTCAGAATTTGCTCGAATGTTTTCTTAGAGAAACAGAACGCGAAAGAGCAGACGCAGCGTCTCCTTCGCGCGCGGTTTTCGGCGCGCTGTACACCGCGTGGACTAGATGCATTTCGCTCTCTAACAACCACTTAAAATTTTGATTTCCTTAATAATAGCAACAATAAACTAGTATTTATATTAATAATTCTTTTTTTTTAAAGTAGATAATTTTATTTTGTTTTGTTTTACGGGTTTTTTAGGGAAGATTTGATATTCTGAACTCATTGACGTTTTTTTTAGTATTAATGTTGTTTTATTCATTGGAATAACGGCATGGTACTGTAAAGTTCCCGGTATAGATTTAATTTTACTTAACCTTGATTTTAGTTTCAAAACGGCTTTTTCATAGGTCTCTTTAGTGCTGTAAAAACTTTAGTTTCTTTGCAATTACGTAAAGCCCAGTTGTAAAGGTCTTCTGGTGTTAAAATATGATTACTCGAAGAGAGTTGAAGACTTGCTCTTTTCGCCCCTCTTTTCAAATTTGCGCCTATACCATCGCACGCACCTTTACCGTGCGCTGTTGCATGAAAATGCCATTCAGCAGGAACTCCAAAATCTTTTTGATGAAACAGAAGATTTTGGAAGGTAGACTTGTTCTTAAAATGCTGACCTGCTCCATCAGTTAAGTAATAAATTTTCTTGACTATGAAATTACTTTTTAAATACGATATTATAATTTTTTGATATTCATAAACAGCAACAGTATCGTGATTTAGATTATCAGAAATTATAGCAATGCTTATATGTTTAAGATCTTGATTTTCGTTATAATATACCACTGTTGTAAAAACTGTTGCTTGATTATTGTTCCAGTGGAACGATTGTGTTGAATTTTGCACTATAAACGCATAGTTTTCTGCAAAATCACAACAAACAAGGAATTCTCCTTTTTGAAGGTTTTTTTTCAAATCGCTTAAGAAAAGATATTGTTCTCTCGCAAAGAAGTCATGAGTTTTAAATTTTATTAATTTTTCTCCCAGTATGTTCATGAATTCATAAACATTTACAGTTGTAGATACTATTGTGCAACGATCTGTCTGAAGCCATGACTCATACTGTATTTGAAAAATATCATTTCTCTCAAAACATTCAAGCAAATGTTTCCGTAATACAGGCATATTGGGGCAATCTAAACAGTCTCCCAAGTAACATTTCGAACTAGCATTACTACATACGATTGCTTGGATGCAATCGTGGTAGTTTTTAAGAAATAGTCGAGTACCTTCAGTTAAACTCTGTAAATTAATAGCATTTAACATCAGCTTGATATTTTCGTGGTGTACACATACGCATACATTATGCGTACCACTGCTTCCCGCTAGAACACAATGCGGCGGCCTCAATTGAGTAAATTTAGTGAAGTCAATATTAACAGATTCATGCTCTTTTTTAAATAAACAATAAATTTCACGTAAATTACCAAGTAGTAACCTTTTCTGTACATGTTCTCTTTTACCACACGGAGAGAAATTTTAGAGTAAAAATTACCAAGGTGCCTTGGTAGCGCATGGACAGACTGTCAAAAGCCGTGTTATTCCCAGGTTTCTAATACAATTTATAAGTTTCCCAAGAAAAACTACCATAACCACTTAAAAAAAATACCAAATTATCTGAATAAAAATTACCAGAAACACTGGTAAAAATTGAGATCTAGTCATTTTTACAAGGTAACCTAAGAATTTTTACTAAGAAAACTGATAAATTTTACCAAATAACCTGGTATTTGTGTACTCGCGCATGCGCACTGCACATTATTGTGTTTCAGAAGATTGATACTAGAGGCGTGCGCGACGTTAAAATGAAAACAATACACATATTTTCAGTAAGTAATAGCGGCGATTCAAATGACTGTTGGTAACAGCTTCTGTGGCGCAGTCGGTAGAACGTCGGACTCTCAACCCAAAGATCGTCGGATCGAATCCCGCTTCCGTAAAAGTTTTTTTTCAGTTTAATGTTTTTTCATCATTGTTTCTGTTTCTATTTCTATATTAAAATACTATATATCCATCAATATGTTTAAAAAAAGTTAATTTTTTAAATTTAAATTAACTAAAAAAAAATTTTACCAAGGCACTTTGGTAAAAACTTTGAAATTGTCAGTCTGTCCATCCATTACCATAGAAACTGGTAATTTTGTCTCGAATATTTGTAATTTTCACTACAAAATTTCTCTCCGTGCATTATCCTGCTTAACAGATATACAATCTTTTAATCCGGGCATTACACGACTAATATCGTCCCTCTCATAAAAACGTTTAACTGAATCTACACTTTCAACTGGAAATATTTTGCCCCTTTTCTTTTCAGGTTTTGAAAAAATTCCACTTTCAGTTACTAACTTTTTCGCTTCTCGAGCTTCCCACTCAGTACAACCGAACTCTCTGATTAAGTCTCTGCGAGACCAAAAATCAGGAGCAAGCGTAAGTAGCTGAATTTTATCTTCCTTACCCGGTGATTCTAAAAATTTTTTTTTTAATTGGTTGAGAACTGCCACGCCTGCTTTATGATATTCATCAGTACATTCAATTTTAGCTTTTTTGGCATCGCATGAAGGTAAATCTAACTTATGTTTATAAAGTTGACGTTGACAGTTGGAACAAATTTTCGCGTTTTCTGGTACGAGGGGATACGCACTCCTAAATATTGAAGGAAAATTCGACAAATTTTTACGCACAGAGTGATTAATTTTATTAAAAGGATTTATGCATTTCAGCTTCAAAGCTGGATCCATTTCAGTAGCGAGAAAATAAATGCAATAAATAAACCAAAAATAAATTATGATTTAATCAGCAAACACACGAAGAACACAAATATAACGGAAACAGCGTTAACATTCTTAAACAATTTCAAGGATAACAAAGATCGAAAATTCATCAGACTTATATAATTGAATACAACAAATTACTCTCGGGCAAAAATTTTCTATACGCAAGCCACCTATCGGGTAAAAAGTAAGTGAGAAGCGTTGCGTCTGCTATTTCAAATTGATTGTAATGTTTTTGCTTCCTCAAAGAGGAAGCTTTGTAACGGTGAAAAAAATTTTCGAAAAAAAAAGTCTTCAAAAAGATGTTTTATGGTGGTATATGTGTATATTATTTGATTTTGATGATTTTTTATTTCGTGGATGTATGTATGTGTGTGTGTGCGTGTGTGTGTGTGTATATTTCAACTCTTAATATCTCCGAAACTAATCAACCGATTTTCGTCGGGTAAAGCTTATTCGCTTCGTCTTGCGGCAAAAGGAAAGTACCCTGATGGATTTGGGATTTTATTGATTTTCTTTTGTTTTATAACCAAAAAACGATTTTGAATTTTTAGTTTTTTTTATTTTTTCATATCTTATAGTAATTATTACATAAAATAATATACTTCTCTTAAAAGGTATTCAAATTACCTACATTTTCTTTTTTTTAAATTTAAAATTTAAAATATCTTCACTCTGTCATTTGTTATTAATGAAAACTTTTTATATTTAAAAAATTAATATCTCAAAAAATAATTTATTTATCGACTTGAAATTTTAACTGTTACTTATTACACTTGTTGGTGGCAATATTGTGTTGCAATTTTAAGTGATTATCTATATGAATATATATTATACATTTATTTTCGAGAACTATCATTTTAATATTTTTATATAATGTAGTAAATTAAAATATCAAAACGTATTAATAGTGCCATTTTTAGCCCCTTCTTTTATCTCTTTTTAATCTCAATTTTTTTTAAACTTGGTGGTCTGTCAAAGCTTTTTTTAAAATAGGTACGTAATATACTATTTTGCAAGAAACTGGTATAAAACGCATCGGTTCAAAGTATTATTGAAATTCTTTAGCATTCCTTTTTATGAAAAATGTATTTTCAGAATTTCAATTTTTAATTAGGAAACGATGAATTAGTTTGAGGAAGCTAAGTGCCAAAGAATTGGCAGCGGTTTTTTTTTGCGAAATAACCTATGAAAATGTCAATCGTGCATATAAGTGAAATTCGAAGTGCAAAAAGATATTCCATAAAGAATTAAAAATGATAAATAAAAATAATAAGGTTACTAGAGAGCGAAATACATCTAGTCCACGCGCTGTACAGCGCGCCGCATACCGCGCACGAAGGAGACGCTGCGTCTGCTCTTTCGCGTTCTGTTTCTCTAAGAAAAACATTCGAGCAAATTCTGAAAAAAATCCTTTCCGACGTAAAAAATGCTCAGCTTTCGATCTAGATGATAAAAAAAAATATTAAAAATATACTTTCCGAGATATAGTATGTTTTATACTTTTTGAGGGTGAAAATGGAAAATTTCGGAAAAACCACTTACACCATTGGAAAGCTGAGGAAAAAATACGTCGGAAACGCTTATCACATAATTTTTTGAAATTCATATTGATATCGTAAACACGACTTGAAAATAGCATGATTTGACGCTCGCGCGCCGCGCTGGGAGAGTTGAGGCGAAACGCCTCATATATGTAAGGCAGTATTTGAAATGTACATATCTAATGTGAAGATAAATTGTTGCTGTACATTTTATAAATTATAAGTATTTTGCGTGAACATTTGAGAAATTTTATACTGTTTCATTTTACATCTTAATGTACAAATAGTTACATAATTCTAACTTTTATATTCGCCTTTTGAAATCGATTATGTATTAATAATTTTATAAATCAATTTGATTATTCTAGATCAAATGCTGAATATTTATACGCTTTTTTATGACGTAATAAAATCATTCCAATTCCCATCACATTCCGTCTTTTTGTAACTGACCACTGACTAATCATACAATGAATAAGTTACATGTAACCTCTTATGCTGCAAATGTTTAATTTTTTAACTGATTTTTATGATATAGTCAAATAATTTTAATTCCTTTTTTATTTTAAACGATTAATCATACAATATCCATGTTACATTTAACCTCTTAACCCCCAAAATGAATAAATATTATATACCATGGAATTTCCTATAATAGACAAACTATTAAAGTTCTTTATTACTTATTTTATTTCATATACAATATAAATCGTCCCTGTACATTTCAGAAAATGCAAGTATGTTATATCAACATTTGGAAATTTTTATATAGTTTTATTTAACATCTTAATGAAACATTTCTATTGTTATAAAATCATTCAAATTTCTTTTATATTGCCTTATTGTAACGAATCATCCATCAATCTGAATTGAAGTAAAGTTTATAGTTGTATAAAATGATATATATATATAAATAAAAATCAGAACCTGAGACTGTAGTTTTTAATGGGCCTGAAGTTTACAACGTTGTACTACAACGAAATAAAAAAATATTTGATTTTACTTCAACTTTATAATAATTAATATTATTTTTGCGTGTAGATTTATTGTTTTATAGTAGAAAATAACTTTATAACAAAGATTTAGATAAAATTTCCATTGCTTGATTACTTTAATTAATTTTAAAAAATTATTTCGTTGCACTCAACGATGCAAACTTCAGACCCATAGTTTTTAAGGGATTTCTCTCGATTTTGCAAGTAAGATATTAATGCTTTCGTTTAAGTAATTTAACATAGTCTTATGGGGAGTCGCACAAATTTACGTATTTTGTTTCACAGAGAGTCGTTTGTGATAAAAAAATTGTTAGCTAAAGATAAGCATATGACGAACGATTATTGCTCTTAAACAGTATCATTGGGTACCTCTATGTATAAAAAAAAAATTAATTGAAGTCAGAAACTATACATTTAAGTACATTTATGAAATCATTATGTTGTAGAAATTCATTTTCTTTAATTTACCAGAAGAGTGTTAGAAGAGCTACCTTTGGGACCTGAAATGGCATGCCATTGACAGTAGTAGTACTTCTTTTTACCATAAAAAGAAAGAATTTTTAGCCCTAGGATATAAGGCTCAAGCGATTTTTGTTTAGGTATTGCTGGATAGTCTGAAAAATTGTATAATATTAATAAAATAGTTTAGGTGGTGCTGACCATACACGGAGAAAAATTTATTTGTAAACTTTACTCTTTTTATAAGAAAATTTATTATTTTTATAGTAGCGCTGGAACACACTCGTCATGTGGGATTTTTACTGTTTTAAATAGTAATTTTTATAATTTTCGTAGAAAACTTTACTTTTTAAATAATAATTTTTATTATTTTTGTAGTAAATTTTACTATTTGAAATAGTACTTTTTATGTTCGCTGCAAAAATAATAAAAATTAATTAAAATGAATATTTCAAATAGTAAAATTTACTACAAAAATAATAAAAATTATTATTTAAAAAGTAAAATTTTCTACGAAAATCATAAAAATTACTATTTAAAACAGTAAAAATCCCACATAACGAGTGTGTTCCAGCGCTACTATAAAAATCATAAATTTTCTTATAAACAGAGTAAAGTTTACAAAAAAATTTTTCTCCGTGTACGAACGTGTTTTTGAGTCGTTGTCTCTTGTACACTCAACCAACTACACTTGTTACCCCCCCATCGCTAGGCTGCCTCAGTTTGTGCACGATACATCAATTATAAATAAGATGATCATAATTAAGCATATATAATTTATACACATGGTTTTTAGCATATTTTACAGTTGTTCATTCTGGCTTGTTCTCATAAAAAGGTAAATATCGCTGTATACTATAAAGATTACAAAATTTATGAATTACGTTGAATTCATGCATTAAAAGCTACTTCTCTTGTTTTACTGTGCTTAATTATTAAATCATAAAGAATTTAATATTTAAATGTATATTTTTTATTATAAATTACAATTGTTTTACTGCTTACATTCATGGCAAAATAGAAAAAAATAGATTCATCATTAAAAAAGGTTAGAACACAAATAAAACATTCTTATCATCGCATATATGAATTTTAAAAAGGTATTTAATTTTTATTTAAACCCCAATAATCCTGCTCTATTGGAATAACATTACTACATTTAGTGCACTTTGCAATGATATTGTAGTGTATAAAAAAAAAAAAAAAAAATTGTACCCTGAATTTCTTAGGGTAGATTTTATTTCTTTGCAATTGATGATTGTCCGTCAAAGTCTCTGCATCGACCTCACTGTGTCACTTTTAGGCTACAAACACCTATTATCTGAAAAATTTATCACAAAGATAACTTTCTTATTTTGACACTACACAATCACAAACAATCACTGTAAAAGCAGGTTGATTCTGCTATACTTATCTGATAAGTTTTATGTACATGCTATTAATTTTCTCAATATCTTAGGCATGGTGTGGTTTGTGCACATAAGAATTATGCACATATTTATTGTGCACACTTTAGCATTGGTGTATATCTATATCTATGTGTATACTCCAATGCTAAAGTGTGCACAATAAATATGTGCATAATTCTTATGTGCACAAACCACACCATGCCATATCTTATACACTGTTTTAATATATAAATTATAAGTATTGAATAACAGAGTTTTTTTTAAGTCTGCATCACTGTGTATTTGCACTCATGATAATGCTAGTGTCGCAGTTATACGAATGCTACAGTATTGGCTGTGTACATGAGTGTCAATACACAGTGATGCTAACTAGGAAAGGCTCAGGATTCCGGAACCCCAATTTTCTTCAAACTCGGAGGTCACCTCACAATGAACCTCTGCAGAGGAAAAGACCCCAACGCCTTCCCAAAAAAAGCTGCAGCCCTTCTAATTTAAAAAAAAAGTGAAACAATGTGTACATTATTCACATTTTTTTCCATCTTCTACTGTTTGTGCTACAAAAAAAATGTATCCAATTACTTAAATGAATAAACAATACATAAGTTATGTCAAATACTAGGAATTCAGTCAAAGAATTAGTTTAAATAAATTTTATTATCTGAATATATTCCATTTTATATATATTTTGAATAATGTTGCACGTGTTCCAAACAGGAATAATGAATGTCTTTTCCCATAAGGTTACATGTTAAAAGAAACATTTTATAAACCTAGTTTTCTCTAAAATTTGGTTGTTGACCTTGCATTTCCTTGACGAAATTGAGAAAAAAGTTTAATGCTCAAAGAATATTTTGTGAAGTTTCAGAAAGGTTCATGTATTTATAAAAACTCGCCGAAACCACCTTAATATTATAAAATTTTTCAGACTATCCACCTCTACCTAAAAATAATCCCTTGAGCCTAATTAGATCCTAGGACTCAATAAGATTCTTTTTGCTTCCTCCTAGAGAAAGCTTTGTGATAGTAATTTTTTGAGTTGTTTTAAAAACATGTTATAAGTGTTATTGGAGGTGTTAGGAACCAAAATACATGATTTTTGAAAAATGCCTGTATGGGTGTATGTGTGTGTGTGTGTGTGTGTGTGTGTGTGTGTGTGTGTGTGCGCGCGTGTGTGTGTGTATAGCTGGATCTCAACTTCTACTCGATCGATTTTAATCAGACAGGTCTTATTTCTTTTGTTTTTTTTGTGTGATGGCGGGTCAAAAATCGGTTTTCGATTGGGCTGATTCGTTTTGTTTTATTTCGAATTTTCGATTTTCTCAAAATTTATTTTTGATTTTTTTTAATGATCGGATTTAAATTTTTGAATCAGATGGGCAGCATTCGAAAGAGGGTAAAAAACCTATAATTTAAAAAAAAAGTAAATTCTCTAGCTATCACGGTTCTCTTATTATTGATAAAAATGTGTTTTTTTTTAAGCCTGTAACTCACAAACCAAACGGTCCATTTTTTTGAGAAAAATCACGATAATGCACAATATAAATAGCTATAATCTGTAAAAATTTGAATCCATTTCTTTGTTTATTTTTTGAGAAAAAAATTGAAAAATGAAAAAAACGCTTTCTCTATGTCCGACGTTTACGGAAGTAAAATTGACTTAATCGCTTCAAAATTCCTTGTAGAGGTAGATTTTGTATAGTTCTCGGTCGAGTTCTTTGGGCAAAATATTTGGTCTCAAAATTTCAGAGATATTTGAGGTTAAAATTTTTTTAACCTTTTTTTTCAAATCGTAATTTCTCGAGAACGGCTCTATTTATCTGAATGGGGTGGGTGACATTCGAAAGAGAATTAAAATACCTATATTTTCTAAAAAAATTAATTTTCTATCTATCACGGTTCTTTAGTTATCATCATTTTTGATAAAACAAAAACGTGTTTTTTTTTTTTTAAACTCATAACTCCCTAATGACGTTATCATCATCATTATATTATAAAAGTATATAGTATTTGCTTCAAAATGTAATATGTTTGTTCAAGGTTGAATTCTTGAGTTAAAGTACTCAAAACTGATGTAAAAAAGTTGAGTAAAAAAAGTCACTTTTTAGGACCTCTTTTTAGGTAGGAAAACGCCGAAAATCATTCATGTGTTACAAAAATTAATTTAATCTCTAAATTCAAAAGATTTATATTTTATTTAAAAAAACGCGCAGTGATATCTACCGCTAGGCGGTGTGAAATGAGGAAACGTCATTGAGTAGGCATTCGATGATGTTTTTTTTTTATTTTTAAAAACCAACCAACAAAATGAATTAAAATGTTTAAAAATTATATCTATTATAATCTATTATAATTATGAATTATGCATTATGAATGCATTATATTCTGCATTATTATAATTTATTTGTGAGTTATGAACTTTTTGAAAAAACACGTTTTCGTTAATAACAAAAGAACCGTGATAACTATTTTTTTTATTATAAAATATAGATATTTTACTTCTATTTCAAATGATAACTTTATTTATCAGCTCAAAATTTATATAAATTTGATCTAAATAAAAATGAATTTAATTATAATTATGCAATAAATTTTTTTTTTTAAATATAAATTTTGTTATTAAAATTAATTAAAGGAATCAACAAATTAAGGTTGAGGAAGCTACGGGTCAATGAATTGGCAGCTGTTTTTTATGGTAGAAAGAAGTACTACTGGGTGCGTTCGATTTATGGGATTTGTAACGGCACCGTACGTTCCATATTCCAAATTCCTCGCAGTTAAGGTTATACTTTTAGAGTTTAGGCTCCCGGCAGATAAGAGTGTTTGATCGCGTGAGGACTCGTACGCCTGCGTTTGTGCGCCGACGAGCATATGCGCTCGCTTCTCATTGGTTGGGAGCTACGACGACGTAACTCCCAACCAATGAGAGAAGCGAGCGCTTATGCTCGTCGGTGCACAAACTCAAGCATACGCGTCCGCACGCGATCAAACGCTCTTATGTGCCGGGAGCCTTACATGAAATGGTACGGTGTTCCCACACTCTTCCGCGATATATTTCCTTAATTATGGAACGTACAGTAGCGTGACAAATCCTATAAATCGAACACACCCACTGTAAATGGCATGCAATTTCAGATCCCAAAGGTCTCCTGGTTAGTATAGATAAAAAGATCCTGTAGTTTGCAGTGTTACCAGCTTAAGCATGGGCGAACATAACGCCGCCTGCCTCATGGGGGGGCTGAACTAATGCTTATTTTTGGCTTCACAAAAATGGCTGATCTGGCCTTCTATACTGAATATTCTATCTTCTCTGGCGTTACAATATAAAAAAATATTTTTTTTTGTATTTGCTTCAAATTATTATACACTGAAAATTGTATTTAAATAATTATATAGGTATTTTGGGTGATCAAACAGTAATTCTGTATGAAACGTTAATCAATTATATGGATTAATTTTAATTAAGATAAATTCTTTTTTTTTATTACGTTAAATTCCAAGGTTGTAAACCTTAGGCCTATTTGTCTATAGTGGATGATAGTTAATGATAATTTTAATTAATATTTAGTTTATCTGCCTACTTGAGCTAATTAGTACACAGAGAGAAAAGATTACTTATAGATAAGACTGTTATTTAAACTTCAAATTCACCAACAATTCTTATTTATTTATTAATAATATAACCATATTTTTAATATTTTAAATTGGTGTCTTAATAGTTATGTAACAAAATCTTCAATACAAGTAATCTTTTCCCGGTGTAATACTTACAGATTATTTTCTGTTTAGTTTTAATTTAAAGATACTGTTAATTAGATTACCGTTATCAAAAATAAGGAACTAAATATGTATGCCAAAAATATATAATATAGCAACCTAACCTTAAAATTACATCTTTGTTATAATTATTTTCGTTCTTTTTTTCTTGCAATACGAGATATTCTAGCTCCAAGCCAGGTACTCGAACGTTATAATTATTCGCTGTGTCTATACACAAAAATAATGTATTTTACGTGGATTTACGTCGCTATAAGAGTATTTTACGGGGATATAGCCTGTAATTTTCCCACAATGCTAGAGACACGTAAATATTTTCAAGTGCTCTTATAGACACGTATAAAGCTATGAATACGTAAAAAGTAATGAATTAAAAGATACGTATAACTCGGAACTGACGCGGCTTTAGGGCCCCTACACAGAAAAAGGAACAGCACCCAGATATAGGATTTAACATGGATTACTATATCTATATGTACGAGAAAATCTTGTTCCCTATATCTGTTCCTTGTATATATAAATATAGTAACCCATGTTAAATCATATATCTGTGTGCTGTCCCTTTCTCTGTTCAACATTGATACTGGCACTACCTTACGGGAACGTAAACCCTTAAAGGTCCGTACACACTTAGTTCGGGCATGAGCTTACAAAAGCGGAAAATCTTAAAGCCTCGTCAAAATCAATGGCGTGTAGCTAGATTTTGGTACTGGAATACAGCCACATAGATTCAGGGCTTACCGCAACAGCGTAGCTTAGCGTAAAAACTAAAAAATCCGTACAAAACATATGACAGGCTTATGAGCACGTAAAGGGCTTACAGTCAGGTAAAGCAGAGAAGGCTTAAAAAGGAATTAAAAAAAAAACGTTTTCATTCAATTTTAATACTTTCTGTCGGCGGTAAGGGGCATCTTTTGAAAGTAATTTTTTCCTGGTACGGCACTTTGCGAACTACCTGTAAAAAAATTTGGTCAAAATTTAGAAAAGTTTTCTTTAGACAATATACCTAAAAATTTTAGGTAGTATTTTAATTACAATTAAAATGCTTTTTGATTTTTTTAAATCGGCAGAGTAGAACTTGAAATATCTGTTGTACGAGTATAGAAAACAGTTTTGAGAAAAACGCATGTAAAAGTTACAATACAATATAAACCGATTACTGTAATTACTGTTATAAACATCTATAACTTTTTTATGACGAATTTTTCAAAACGGTTTAGGAAAAGATTTCTATGATGTTAAGCAACAAATTTATCTTTAACAAAAATCGACTGATTGAAAATTTTATAAGTCAATGCCCCCTTAAGGGGATGTGAGTACCAACATTATTTTTCAAACCAGTATATTTCGCGAAAATACCAATAGAATCATCCAGAAAAAAATCTGTGTATAGTATTTACATATACGGAGCGCTTGACAAACGTGTTATTCCAAAAAGTTATGAGAATTAATTTAATTAAATAAAAACCGTACTGTCGGTAAGTAGGAATCTACAATTGACCTACTTTTCAAACGAACATATCTCACGAAAATACTAATAGAATCAGCCAGAAAAGAATCTGAATATAGTGTTTACGTGCACGGAACGCTGACAACCGTCTTTTTCCAAATAAACGTTTGAATGTTAATTTAAAAAATATTGAAATTAGGTTGCACATCACCTTAATCTGCATTAATTATATTTTATATTTTTGGTATTTCACAATATCTTTTAGTGCCGATGACAATAGCTGACGATTTTTGTCTACCTATTTCAGTAAATGTTATGTTAAAACACAGATTTCTTTAAGTTTTTACTATACTACTCTTATTCTGTCTTGGCACTTCCCTTGTAACATAAAATATTCATTTTTTATATTTATATTTTTTTTATTTGATTTTTTTCATTTGATTTTTTTAAGGTTTAAAAATTATGGCTAACAAGAGAGTTAGAAAATTTTCAAGTGGAAGTGGGGATACTTTGTCAAGTAATGACATCGATTATTCTTCTGAGGATGTCAACATTGATGACGATGCAAGTGGTGATGTATATAGTGAAAGTGAAAGCAGCAGTGATTCTTGCGAAAGTATAGACGATAAAGAAACATCTCATAATGAAAGTCAGAAGAATGATTCTTATAACCGACGAATGCCAGAGTCTACCGTTGAATTAAAAAAAAAAAGCCCGTCGTTCCGGAATCTTCCGAAGGTGGTAGCTACTACAAGAAGGGGGGGAAGCTGTCCCTATTGCGATACCATTTTTATTCGGCTTGACAAACACATGATAAGAAAATACAAAGATAAAAAAACAGTCATGAAAATTATTTCGTTGCCAAAGCGGTCGAACTTAAGAATGGATTTGATATCTCTTCTTACAAACATTGGTAACGAACGTTACAATAAAGATGAGTTCAGAAATCCAGAGAAGAACATGATTGTTAAAAGACGTTTAGCAAAAAATAGAGGGAAGAAGATCTCATATTTAAAAAATACGACACAGCAGGAAAAATCCAAAAATAAAGAAGAAGAACGTTCTAAAGTACAGTCAAATGAAGGAAGCACTGAAAAGCATAAGAAAAAAAAGAGAAAAGATAAAAAAACAAAGAGTCATGATAAAAAAACAAAGAGTCATGATAAAACAAAGAAAAGTAGTTTGAAGAAGAAAAAACGCGTAAAAAATGATGGTTGTCGAGTTATTTGTCCTGTATGCCGGGCTTATTACTCCAAAAATACTTATTCTCGTCACTTCACAAGACAACATGGTGATGTTAAATCATACCATACCAGAACTCTTTTGGCAGCTGTAAGAAGAGAAATGGATGAGTATCATTCGAGTGCATCTGTAGAATTGATTCGATATGTCCTACCTCATATAACGAAGGATTGCATAGGTCTACTGTGTTTGTATGATACCCTTATGATAGAATATGGTAATAAATATATCGATCAATATGAAGGAGACAACCAGTCTGATCTTGTGAAAGGACATCTGAGAATGTTCGCACGCGTACTATATGAAATGAAACAGTTGGATGGCCGTATAACTGATTTAGAATCGGCCAAACATCCTGAGCTTTTCGACGTGTTTATGCAGGCAGCACAGATTGTATGTAAAACGTCCAAGAAAGTAGTGGGCGTTCCATATAATGCGCATACGATTCGCATGTTATGGAATCGACTGTTTAAGATCTTAAACGCTAAGTATAGCAGAATTGTCGATTACAAAGACAGAAAAATTGCTAAAGAATCTCTGCAATCCTATCAAGGTCTATTCCAGGGAGAATACTTGGCAAAAATTGGCTCTAAAGCTCAGAGAGCTCAAAACATAAATAGAAGAATTAAAGCAAGCGCCACCGAGAAAGTTGAGAGAGACGATATAAGTACGTATCTTAAGTATTTAAGAGAAAAACGAGATTATTATTTAAAACATTTATTAGATGAAGGGTATAATGCAAATATTTATTTTAACTTAATAAAATATCAAGTGGTTCTGTCAATGATTTTTAATGGAAGGCGCCCTGGCGAGACTGATAGGACTAAACTTATTAATTTTTCTCATCATTGTAAACCTGACGTAGAAGATGAATTTTTTAAAGCTTTGAATCCCAAGGAGAAAAAGCAATCACTTAAATTTCAAAAAATGATTTGCTAAGGGAAGAAAATTAACGGCATCGATTGTACTATATACTTGACAAACCATGACGTTAAAGCTTTAGATATTATTATTAAGTACAGAAGTGAAGCTGGGATTCACCGTGAAAATGAATATTTGTTTGCTACTCCGAATGACATTAAGTGTGATCGAATGAGACATATAGATGCACATCTAACGAACAGTAAATTAGTTGATGACTGCCACTCTAATTATAAAGCGCTAAAGAAACCTCATTTAATTCGACCAACAAATTGTTGTATCTACATTGCAACTATGTTTCGTGCAACCGGAGACCAGCAGCAACTGGACAATATCGCAAATCATTTAGCCCACACTAAAGAGATACATTTCAACAACTATCACAAGTCAGTTGCAAAGAATGATGTCAATGTTACGTTATTTCTTGAAAAGAGGTTGCATACTGATGACAATGAAACTTCACAAGAAGGTAAGTTTTCTGGTTTATAATAATCTTGTTCTTTCATGCGACAGTTTAACCTAAGGAACTATCAGCATAGTAATCACTTATAGTATTTAAATATATTATTATTTAAATTTACGTTTCAAAATTTGAGCATCTAAATATATAAACTTAACGTTTTTATATCGTACTTTGTTGTGTATTACAAACTTTATTCTACATTGCTTCCTCCTAGAGGAAGCTTTGTGATAGTAATTTTTTGAGTTGTTGTAAAAACATGTTATAAGTGTTATTGGAGGTGTTAGGAATCAAAATACATGATTTTTGAAAAATGTCTATGGATGTATGTGTGTAGTGTGTGTGTGTATATATAGCTGGATCTCAGCTTCTACTCGATCGATTTTAATCAGACAGGTCTCATTCTTTTCGTTTTTTTTTTTGTCATGGCGGGTCAAAAATCGGTTTTCGATTCGGCTGATTCGTTTTTATTTTATTTCTAATTTTCGATTTTCTCAAAATTTATTTTTGATTTTTTTTAATGATCGGATTTAAATTTTTGAATCGGATGGATAGCATTCGAAAGAGCGTAAAAAAACCTATAATTAAAAAAAAAAGAATTCTCTAGCTATCACGGTTCTCTTGTTATTGATAAAAATGTGTTTTGTTTTTAAAGCCTGTAACTCACAAACTAAACGGTCCATTTTTTTGAAAAAAATCACGATAATGGACAATATAAATAGCTATAATCTGTAAAAATTTGAATCAATTTCTTTGGTTATTTTTTGAGAAAAAAATTGAAAAATGGAAAAAACGCTTTCTCTATGCCCGACGTTTAGGGAAGTAAAATTTACTTAATCGCTTCAAAATTCCTTGTAGAGGTAGATTTTTTATAGTTCTCGGTTGAGTTCTTTGGGCAAAATGATTGGTCCATAAATTTCAGAGATATTTGAGGTTAAAAATTTTTTGACATATTTTTAAAATCGTAATTTCTCGAGAACGGCTCTATTTATCTGAATGGGATGGGTGGCATTCGAAAGAGAATTAAAATACCTATATTTTCTAAAAAAAATTAATTTTCTATCTACCACGGTTCTTTAGTTATCATCAAAAACAAAAACGTGATTTTTTTTTTAAACTCATAACTCCCTAATGACGTTATCATCATCATTATATTATAAAAGTATATAGTATTTGCGTCTAAATGTAATATGTTTGTTCAAGGTTGAATTCTTAAGTTAAAGTACTCAAAACTGATCTAAAAAAGTTGAGTAAAAGAAGTCACTTTTTAGACCTCTTTTTAGGTAGGAAAACGCCGAAAATCATTCATGTGTTACAAAAATTAATTTAATCTCTATATTCAAAAAGATTTAGATTTTATTTTAAAAAACGCGCAGTGATATCTACCGCTAGGCGGAATTATATTTCACTTCATTTTTTCCGTCATTTTGGCCTCAGGAGCCATTAGGCATAAGACTACCTTAAAAGCCGAACTTTTTATAGCAGATTCAGCATTAAATTACGTATACCTTTAAGTTTATTACTAATAATTCTGTAATGATGATTATTTGTTTCAGAAGATTTCGTAGAACCAGAGAATTTAGATAATTGCGAAAAACACACTAAATACAAAGGAGAAAGCAGAAACTCTATTGCTCATGAAGAGAGCGAATTAAGTGATTCGCAATCAGATCTGCAGTCAGATGAGGATATATTTCTTAAGAGAAAAAATACCACACTACTGACTCGGACAAAAGCAGAATCCCATTTAAATTCCAAGACGAGCAAAGGTAAAATATTTGATGCATTATAAATTTTGTGGTAGGGAATCTAAACACCTATCCGACCATGTCCGTCGGATATTATAGTTTAGCTCATAGAAATAGGAAGAAAGAATGAAATTTTTATTTATTACGATCGTTCTTAATAAAAAACAACGTAAACGGATAGTTGTATATATATAGTACAAACGCGAGCGCATGCACACCCGGCGCGAAATCTCGCTTACCATTAGCACGATTGCCCACACTAATACGCCCGTCCACACTCTCGACTGTCTCAGGAACGACGGCCACACCACTCGTTCTCGCGCGCACGGCGTCTACACGGCACGCGGTCACGGTGGCGCACTCTCTCTTCTTTCGCCCTTCCCCGTAGGGAAGGAGACCATCAATACCGGCCACCACCTTCACTACGCTCGCTCGGGAGCACCCGACGAAATTCTATATTCTACACATTACCTCGATTCGTCGGCTCTGCTGCGGCTCCTCGCTATTTCCGCGGCCTTCCTTACCTTTTGGGTCTGGAGCTCCTTCCTCTCTATGTGGCCTCTACTGTTCCACCCTCAGGAAACCGTGTCCGCATCCACTTGCCTCCTGGCCCTTCTGTCTAGCCGTCTCAGTCTTTTTCCGCTCGCTGCGTCTCTCTTTCTTTCACACCAATCACCCGGGTCTTTATCAGTCGTCTCGTTGCATCGTGCGCGCACTGGCCTACGTTCCCTCTCACGCGCGGTTCCTCTGAGGGAATACCGACTGGCCAGCACGTTTTCGTCTCCCTCGCGGACCCGCTCTCGCGCGCTCGCATCGCTGCTTGGTCGGTATTATCATGCGCGCGCCGCTTACAACGATTGTCGCATTGTACGACATTACGGCACTCTGCAGCGACAATTCAATAAAAAAAAAAATGCATTCGCAGCTCCGCTGTACAAGACTAGTTAACTACGTTCGCATCGTCGGACTCCCCCCTCGCTAGGCCACGTTTCTGCTAAGAAATATCTTTCGAGAGGCAGAAGCTCGCTCACTAACTGCTCTAATAACTCACGCTCGCTCTGCTCTACTTCGATGATACTCAAGCACTCGGTGTAAATCGCTGCGTCCTTACTCTCCATTTTCCCCGAAGGCATGCACCCTCCTTCGTTTAACTACAAAGCGCCTCTCACTAGGCACGCATCAATATCAAATTCTTTGTAAAAATCCATGCCGAGGATCAAATCGTGATCTAATCCCGAAACTACTTTCACGCTAATTACTTTTGGTTCCACATTAACTTCAAGTATGAAATCGATCACGCCTACCACCGGTGTCAGCTTCCCATTAACCGATCTAATGACCGAATTGTACTTCTTTAATCGACCTTTAACCATCTCGGCCACTCGCGGCCCTGCGAGTGATAAAGTGGCTGCCGGATCGAACAACACCTTGTTCTCTCGCTCGCCTAACGCGACTGATAAATAATAGTGATTATTCACTCTCATGCCCGCAATGCCACCATTATCTAACTGTCCGTTTCGGATACTCTTATCGCGATTCTCGCTGCTACTCGGTATGCCACAACTACCGACTCTAGCTCGTGTTTTGCGATCGCACTCCGCATGCAGCTCTCGCATTAATTCTTCTGCGGCGATTTCAAGTTGCTCATTCAGACCTGGATTGATCTCACAATCATCTGCCCGTGGCGTCGTCTGTCCGCACGATCTCATACTGTCGCGGCTCATGCACTTCATTCTTATTCCGACTCACATTTGCTACCATAGTGTTCTCGCTTATTGACTTCCTGCTCTTTTTACTTGCATCTCGTGTCGCTATCGCGCTAGCCTTCGCGTCGCTAGGCTGAATCTAATTTCTGCGGCCCTTCCTATCACTCTCACGGACATTTTCCTTATCGCTTTCCTTTTCCTTAATCCTTTCCATCTCTCGCTCTCTCTCTCGCTCGCTCTGCTCCCAGCGGCAATCGAGGTGCGCAACGCGCAAGCCATACTTAGTGGCAATATCTCACTATGTGACCATGCTCCCTGACCCAATAGCAGATCACATACGGACACTCAACTGGCCGATGTCCTACTGATTGGCAGACAAAACAGGGCCCTACGAATTGTGATCTCGGATTTCCTTGGCCTCAGCGCGTATTCACCGCTCGCGCCTGGCCATGCTTGCCAGCGCGATCCTCGTACCGTTCACTACGCCCATCTCTCTGCCTATTACCCGTCTGTTCGCCCACATAATATAATACCCCGCGATATCTCTCGGCGACGCATTCCCTCTCGCCTCCGCTGCATACACGTTTCACCACGCGCGCCGCCCTGACTCGCCGTCCCGGGCGTCCCTTGTTGCAATGCTAGTACTTCCTCTACCTCTACTACGCTAGCATCGCCTCCGCTTCCTTTCCCCTCGCGCTTCCTTGACTTACGTTTACTTCCCTGACTTCGGTTTACTCCATTGTTGATTCAACGGTGCCACTACCGGCGCTTCCTCTTCCTATAAGCAGCCACTTTCGTTCACGCTTGCGCCCCGGTGAATGCCACGCTCGGTACATCCATTTTCTTGGCGGGAGGCGGGGGAGCGTACCTACTGTCAATCGCCTTTTGCTTTTTAATGCGTTTCCCATACCTGTTAATGTCATCGAGCGTATCCACTACCTTATCTGATGTCGCACGGCGGTATTCGGGTAATAAGTGATGGAGGTGTGGTTTCACCCTTCTCGTCGGCACTACGCAATACCCAGGAAAAGTAGTGGTCACTCACTGCCTAACATGTGTACCCGAAATATCATTCGAAGCAGCACACATTCTTTATTTCTCACTCTACATGATTTCTCGTATCTATGTGTGTTTGAATAACATAAATAAATAAATATCAAAATTCTAAAAAATCTTTAACGTTTAATCGTTTCTTTTAGGAAAGTTCTTGAACCAGACAAACTCGAACTTGAAGCGAACTCTATCACAAAGTTCTGAAGAATCGGAAATATCTAAAAAGAGGATTAAAAATAAATCGGCGACTAAATCTGATGAAGGACAAATGACAGGTAAGAATTTAGTTTAGTACCTTGATTACTGTACCGTCTTTGAATCCGGTAGACCCATATAGATCATAGCATCTATTATTCCGTTTAGGTAGGCGGTGTGAATGTTGAGCTGTGAAATCCCTTCGCAACAATTGGCGCCTTGTCCTATATTTTCCGGCCTTGCTGGCACCGTTATTATACTGCGATTTTATACGTTATTTACCTTAGTAAGTGCTTCGGCTCAGAATTAATTCTGCGCTACAGATTTCTTCATCATCTAACGAATCGTTCCGACAAGCGTCCGATTTTTATGTTCAGCCTATTGATCTTGGCTTTCTTTAATGCGGTCTTATACCTGGCGACCTTCGAGGTCAAAATAAGGTGAAAAAATAGAAAAATATAATTTAAACATTATATAAAATAAGTATATAATATTTCTGATGAAATTCTCCAAGGCTGTATGGAAAAGTCCTGAGTTTACTTTCCGCATACAAATCACGAGATCTAATAGTACTATTATTTATATATTTTAGTTCATACCTATTCGTATTTTTGCGCATCAATTGTATGTCTTTCCTACATGGCATACGAAGAATATGTCATTTATATAGTATTGGCATTTTGAGCTTTCTTCTGTTTGAAACATGTTTCTTAAATCTTACTTTTATAGAACGTGTTTCTAGCTTTAGTAGACATGGCGGAAGTTTTGCTACCGTCATCTTTTGGGCCTCCCTTCTATTGTGCTACTGACTAAACAAGAAGACGTTTGAATCGGAACCAGGCCGTCGTTTATTTCTATCTTCATCGCGTATAATTCATCTACAATGTCTAAGTACTTTGCTATGTGGTCCGTCACATCATTTTGGGTAAAATTAAACGTTTTAATAGGGCATTTTTTCACATTAGTCCTTGGGATATAATAAACGTGACATTAAGTTTTTTGCATCCGCTCTTCTATTTTTCGCATTTACGAAAGTGCTTTAGTTATTGGAAACTTGTGGATTAAATTAAAATCCATTTCACCTTTTTCACTTGGACTACGTTTACTTATTTGGGTGCTTACTGCGCCGATGTCGCTCCTTTTCGCTTGACTAACATAGCTTCCTCCCAACCGATATACATCCACGTTCCATTGTTAATTAGAAGTTCGTGCACTTGATCCGCAAAGTATTGTAATTATCTGTAGTTAAAAGCTAAATAAATGAGGAATTTATAACGTTTATAGATACTTTATTTTTAGAGGGTGTTACAGTCACTTAATCACTAAGTCTGTGCGTGCTTTTCGGATTTCGTAAATAACAATCATCAAAATTTTAAGTTCTTTTCTAAATCTTAAATTTTTTTATAGGAATAAAAAAAAACACAGAATTTGAACCGAACCTCTTCAACATGTTCTGGATCACGTCCTATAGGAAAAATAAGAGGTAAAAATTTATCAGTTAATAGTAAACTGCAGACGACATAAGTAATATTTTTAATGGTAAAAATTTGAATTGTAAAGTTTATAACAGTACTTACCCACATAGCATGAAAGCTTAATAGAAACTTCCTACAAGCTTTCATGAAAGTTTCGTATGCTTCTGGAAAGCTTCCACGAAAGCTTCCTGAAAGTACCTAATGTCTGGGTCAAATTTATGACAAAAGCTTCCTCGGAAGATTGCAGGAACTGTTTCAGACATTTTTCAGGAAGATTTCGTGAACTTTCTACGAACTTTTCAGGAAGCTTTCAAAAAGTTCCTGGAAGCTTCATGTGGGCTGTGGGAATCTTCCAGTAGTCTTCCCCGAAAGATTACAGAAAGCTTTAAAAAATACTTCCTACGAGACTTCAGAATCGATTTATGTCAGTTTGAGAATGGAAGTTTTATGTAGGATGTAGGAATCTTCCAGGAAACTTTCAGGAATCTTTCGAAAAAGTTACTGAAAGCTTCAAGTAGACTATCGGAATCTTCCAGTAAGCTTTCAGTTAGCTTTCAAATATGGTTCTGAAAGTTTCAGGTAGTCTGTGGAAACCTTCCAGTAAGCTTTTAGAGAGCTTTTTTCAAGTTCTTGAAAGAGTAATTTAAAGCTATAAATATTAGAAATTCTCTATAAGTATTAAAAATTCGCACATATTCTTTAGAACTTATTTCTACCTATATTAATCGCCTTTTTATAATCGCAGAAAAAATTTCACATAAAATTTTTTGACCTGACCGGGAATCGAACCCACGATCCTTGGGTTACTACGCACGCATGCTATCCGTTACGCTATCGCTCGCTTGAAGGAGTTCGGACATTTTCATCTAAATAAGTTACACGTTTCACGTTTATTTAATTGTTATTATTTTGATTATTTTATTTAAAATATTAATGCATTTCAAAAATTATATATTTAATGCGGTAAATTAAAAAATTATAGTGTCGGAATTATTAGTCTGAATAAACATGTTTTTATATTTGGTATTTCATTATGTTGATTAAATAATTTATGAAAATTCTAATTGAATGGTTTAAAAAAATTCTTAGTATAGTATTTATATATACGGTGGGTCTAATAATTGTGTTTCTCCAAAAAACTGTTTAGAAATTTTTTAATTAAAACAAAATTGTAATGTCGATAAGTAGGAATCTGCTTTTTGTCATTCTTTAATTCTTCCTAGAAGCTTTATGTTAGCTTCCAAGAGCCTTCCACGAAGCTTCCAGTGCTAAATTCAGTAATCGTTTATGTAAGCTTCGTGGAAGCTTACTCGTAAGTATTGAGTAACATTTCACCGTAGCACTTTTGGAACCTTTCTGTTAGACTTTCCTAACGCTTTCTGGAAGCTCTCTAAAAAGGTTACTCCTGAATCCACTCGGAAGCTTCCGTTATAACTTTAGATCAGTTGCTTTATTGTATGTCAGGTACCTGGCTTGAATACTTCCTAGAATTTTCCATGAAAACTTTCCTGAAGGTAGAATTGGAACTTCCATGGTAAGCTTCCTGGAATGTATTTCAAAAAGTTCCCGCAATCTTCATATGTAATTCAACTGTTGTTCTTCCTAGAAGCTTTATGTTAGCTTCCAAGAGCCTTCCAAAAAGCTTGCAGTTCTCATTTCAGTAATCGTTTATGTAAACTTCGTGGACGCTTACTCGTAAGTATTGAGTAACATTTTACCGTAGCACTTTTGGAACCTTTCTGTTAGTCTTTCCTAACGTTTTCTGAAAGCTTACTAAAAAGGTTACTTCGGAATCTAGCCGGAAGCTTCCGTTATAACTTTAGGCCAGTGGCTTTATTAACATGTCAGGAACTTGGATTGAATACTTCCTAGAGTCTTCCATGAAAGCTTTCCTCAAGTTTTAATTGGAACTTCCAGAGGAAGCTTCCTGGAATGTATTTAAAAAGCTTCCCGTCATCTTTATATGTAATTTAACTTTGGTTCTTCCTAGAAGCTTTATGTTATTTTCCAAGAGCCTTCCGCGAGCTTCCAGTGCTCATTTCAGTAATCGTTTATGTAAGCTTCGTGGACGCTTACTCGTAAGTATTGAGTAACATTTTACCGTAGCACTTTTGGAACCTTTCTGTTAGATTTTCCTAACGCTTTCTGGAAGCTCCCTGAAAAGCTTACTCCGGAATCTCGCCGGAAGCTTCCGTTATAACTTTAGGCCAGTGGTTTTATTTATATGTCAGGAAACTTGCTTGAATACTTCCTAGAATCTTCCATGAAAGCTTTTCTCAAGGTTTAATTGCAACTTCCAGAGGATGTTTCCTGGAATGTATTTAAAAAGCTTCCCGTAATATTTATATGTTATATAACTTTTGTTCTTCCTAGAAGCTTTATGTTAGCTTCCAAGAGCCTTCCGCGAAGCTTCCTGTGCTCATTTCAGTAATCGTTTATATAAGCTTCGTGGAAGCTTACTCTTAAGTATTGAGTAAGATTTCACCGTAGCACTTTTGGAACCTTTCTGTTAGACTTCGTTAACGCTTTCTGGAAGCTCCCTAAAAAGCTTACTTCGGAATCTAGCCGGAAGCTTCCGTTATAACTTTAGGCCAGTGGTTTTATTTATATGTCAGGAACCTCTCTTGAATACTTCCTAGAATCTTCCATGAAAGCTTTTCTCACGGTTTAATTGGAACTTCCAGAGGATGCTTCCTGGAATGTATTTAAAAGGCTTCCCGTAATCTTTATATGTAATTTAACTTTTGTTCTTCCTAGAAGCTTTATGTTAGCTTCCAAGAGCTTTCCGCGAAGCTTCCAGTGCTCATTTCAGTAATCGTTTATGTAAGCTTCATGGAAGCTTACTCGTAAGTATTGAGTAACATTTCACCGTAGCACTTTTGGAACCTTTCTGTTAGACTTTGCTAACGCTTTCTGGAAGCTCCCTAAGAAGGTTACTCCGGAATCTAGCCGGAAGCTTCCGTTATAACTTTAGGCCAGTGGTTTTATTTATATGTCAGGAACATTGCTTGAATACTTCCTAGAATCTTACATGAAAGCTTTTCTCAAGGTTTAATTGGAACTTCCAGAGGATGCTTCCTGGAATGTATTTAAAAAGCTTCCGGTAATCTTTATATGTAATTTAACTTTTGTTCTTCCTAGAAGCTTTATGTTAGCTTCCAAGAGCCTTCCGCGAAAGCTTCCAGTACTCGTTTTCGATAGCCTTCTATGTAAGCTTTTCCGTAGAGCTTCCACGTAATATTTCATAGTAAGGTAATTGAAACTTTTTCGGTTTCCTTCCTGGAATTTTTCTGGAAGCTTACTTAGAAATCTGCCAATGTAACTTGTCTGACAGTTTCAGTTAGTTTCCTGGAAGATTTCATTAACCTTCCACTGTAAGATTCCTTCGAACTTTCTTCCGGAACCTTTCATGCTATGTGGGTAGATAGTTCAACTTAAGCTATTGGTTTAAGGATTTGATCTATACGTTATTTGATAAAATAGAGATATTAAAGTTATTGTACCACTGAAACCAAGTAATATCTAGTGCTGTAAAATTGTTAAAATTTCAAAAAGAAATGGAAGAAATACATAATAGCTGAAATCCTAAAATGAAAAAGGATAACATAATTAGAGATATTGGTATATTTCATGACTTTTATAATTGTTTATCATGAATTTAAACATAAATTATTTTCTAGGTAGAGGAGTAGCCTGGACCGATGCAGAAAAAGCAGCATTCGATGAAGCGTTTGCAAAGCAATTGAAGAAAGGAGTATATGCGAGTGCTACAGACATGCGGCAAGCTAAGGAAAAGTTTGCTAATTTAGCTAAAATTTCTGAACCAAAGCTGCGGTCACATTTCTCAAATATTTTTTCTCAGAAGAAGAAACAGGTTATAAGAGACTTGTAGTATGCAGATTAAGAAGTACATGATAATAATAAAAAAAATATATTTCCAAGTATTTTAATGTAAATGGTTGATGCAATGATTGTAATGTTAAAAAGTTGTTGTCTTAGGTTAAAAAGCAATAACCAAAGAAAAAAAATCATATGTAGACACAAAAGATGTATACATAAGAATATACCTATTGTTACATGACAATTTACGAATAAGTGTTTTCTTTCCATGCTTGATCTCCATGCTCAAAATTGTATTCCGGGAATGAAATTATTGGCGATGTCAAAAACGGTCGACTTATAATTTTTTGTATGTTTTTTTCGGGCGGAAGTGGTAGTTTGGTTGGATTCCACGGTGCTTGCGTGGTTACCAATTTTTTGTGGCTATCCTCCATGCTCAAAATTGTATCCCGGGAATAAAATTATTGGCAAGCTCAAAAACGGCTGAATGAAAATTTTTTTTTGCAATTTTTTCGGGGTAGGGATAGTATGGCGGTGTTTTGCAGTGCTATCCTCCATGCTCAAAATTGTATCCCGGGAATAAAATTATTGGCGAGCTCAATAACGGCTGAATTAGAATTTTTTGCGATTTTCTAGGGCGAAAGGGCGTGGCTGGAGCTGTTCGGCGATACTTGCGGCGTTGCAAATTTTTTTGTAGCAACCCTCCATGCTCAAAATTATATTTCGGGAATAAAATTATTGGGGATATGATAAACCGAAGAATTCAATTTTTTTGCATTTTTTTCGGGCCAAGTTGTAGTTTGGGGGTATTACACGGTGCTTGCATCGTTGCCAAGTTTTTTGGACTCCCCTACACGCTCAAGAATATATTCAGAGAATAAAATAATTAGCGATCTCATAAACGGCCGAATTAGATTTTTTTGTATGTTTTTTCTGGGCGAAAGTGTAGTTTTGTAGTGTTTCGCCGCGCTTGTGGGATTGCCAATTGTTTAGCAGCTAACCTCCATGCTTAAAATTGTATCATGGAAATAAAATGATTGGTGAGTTTAGATTTTTGTTGGTGTCGCAACATTGCAAACTTCAACCACATTGTTGCTATTACTTAAAGTTATGTAAGCAGAGAAAAGGAATAACAATAAGATGAACGTTTGTTCATCTTCTACCACCGGTTATGAATTTACGAGATGACCGACATCGATTTTTTTAAATATTGCTCAAAGCCCAAAACCCAAGGCCCAGCATGTAGACATTACCGAAAATTAGAAATATTACCTTACCTTAGTAGTCCCGGACCTTTATATTTATTTTATAGGTCCTGGAAGTAACAGTTATGTATCTCAAATTCGTCCCGGAAATAACATTTATGCATATTATAAAAGTCCCGGAAATAACTGTTACATATACTATAAAAGTCCTGGAATTAAAGCTTATATATATATTATTTAAAATGATGTTTTAAGACTAGACATGTCTTATATTTTTTATAACCTTTTACAGTCATTTCATGGACTCGCTCAATAATGATCGTTCCCAATTATTAACGCCATTCACACAGTACTTAGAATCTATTTCGATGGTAGCAGAGATCAGACATCCCATCGAGCAAATACATCTTAGGATACCTCAGGCCAATCCCTTCGACTGTGGGGTCTATTTAGTCCTCACAATAAAGGAGATCCTATCAAAAAAGGTAAGGATCTTTTCTAGATACAAATAAATTTTCAAACCGTTATTCCTGCTAATGGTAAAAAATAGAAAGAGTAAAAATTAAAATTAAAAAAAAAATATAGCATGATTCTCTCCGTATAAAATAAATTCTTAAATATTCGAAGTAAAAATTAAATAAATAAGCACAAAGTAAAGTAAAGTTAAAGAATCAGTAAATGAATTTTGAGGAAGCTAAGTGCCAATGAATTGGCAGCGGTTTTTTTATATTTCATAATTCATATTTTTTAAGAAAAAAAAAATTTATAGCTATCATTGTTCTTTTGTTATTAACAAAAACGTGTTTTTTTTTAAAGAGTTCATAACTCACAAATAAATTATAATAATGCAGAATATAATGCATTCATAATCCATAATTCATAATTATAATAGATTATAATAGATATAATTTTTAAACATTTTAATTTATTTTGTTGGTTGGTTTTTTAAAAATTAAAAAAAAATCATCGAATGCCTACTCAATGACGTTTCCTCATTCCACACCACCTAGCGGTAGATATCACTGCGCGTTTTTTAAAAATAAAATATAAATCTTTTTTAATTTAGAGATTAAATTAATTTTTGTAACACATGAAAGATTTTCTGTTTTCCTACATAAAAATATGTTCTAAAAAGTGACTTTTTTAACTTATCGTGTAAAGAAATTCATTCCCTCCCTCTGCTCTAAAATTATCTAAAATCGCGAAAATGAATTTAGCCTTGCTTTTTAGGTTCAAAAACGCATAAAATGGAGTTACGAGTTTTAAAAAAAAAAACACGTTTTTATTTTTGATGATAACTAAAGAACCGTGATAGATAGAAAATTAATTTTTTTTAGAAAATATAGGTATTTTAATTATCTTTCGAATGCCACCCACCCCATTCAGATACATAGAGCCGTCCTCGAGAAATTACGATTTTTAAAAAATGTCAAAAAATGTTTAACCTCAAATATCTCTGAAATTTATAGACCAATCATTTTGCCCAAAGAACTCGACCGAGAACTATAAAAAATCTACCTCTAAAAGGAATTTTGAAGCCATTAAGTCAATTTTACTCTTGTAATCGTTGGACATACAAAACTGATTTTTTTCATTTTTCATGGCATACAGTTGATTCGTTTGCTGTTATAGAAACGTCATAAACATTGTTCAACTTCACATCAAGGGTATTAGACAATGTTGAAAGTATACTTTTTTTTCTTCTTTTTTACGTAATTTTCAAGTGATTTTTCACGTATAAGATCTCTCAAGAGGCGATACAGAACCTAAGAAAGATGTACTTATTTCATTATTAAATTCTTCGATGCGTTCTGGAGTACTTGGTAAAAAATCTTCATCTCTATCAACTACGTTGTCGGTAACTTCATTATCCGTTATAAATTCATTGTCAGTGCTACTCACCAATTTTAAAACACGATTGTAACAATGTTGACACAGATATGTAGATGGTGTCAAAGGGAAATTAGGATAGAGGTGCTTCAATGGATGAGCAAGATCCTCAAGTTGTTTGAAACGTACGGAACTAGATTTGTAACAGATTTTTTTGTGCTTGTGTAAAAAGTCTGCACATTTGATTCTCTCCGTTGAGTAATATTGAGATATCGTAGTTGAGTTGATAAGGTGTAAATATGTAATAATTTTCCAAAAGATGATGGTTTTAAATAAGACGAAATGTGTGATATATAGCAGAAACCGAACTTTTCTTTGTAAATGTTAAGTCAAACAATATCCATGGCGGACAAATGTACTAGTACATAAACTCATACAAGTAGGCGCATGTACATGTATATGTACGCACAAAGATAAACATCTCCATATTGACTGTAATATCATTGGCTATATATAAGCGTTGAGCGTGAAAAATTTGTTTCTGTGTTATCTCATTAGTGATCGCTATCCCAGCGCAAATGTTCTGAATCTCACAAATACATCTAGATAGGTATTTAGGTCCTCTATCACGACATAAGAAAATTGTGCAAAAAAAAAATTGGGGTTTTCGAGAAAAATGCATTTTTCTAAAAAGTGCATTTTTCAGTAAAAAGTGCATAACTCATGCATTTTTTATTTTTTTTTTTTTTAAATAACATAGAGAACGTGAAAGAGGGCTCAAAACTGAGTAAAATTATGTATTACACGCTTAAAAGTATAAAAAACTGGTGAAACAGTAGCCGTTTGAAAATTGCATTGAAAAATTTTTTTTCTAAGTAAGAATTTTCTCGGAATTTTTCGGTATCGCTGAACGCATGAAATTTTGATAAAACAAAAAAATAAAAAAATACGTGTCAAATAATTTTTGGAGAAGAACATAAATAGTTTAATTCCAAAATGATCGGTGATATAGGCATACGCAGACCACCTGATTTGAGATGGATTCGGCGATATATCTATAAAAATATTAATTTTTTTTATTCGATAGTTGTCCATATCTCTCTTTATATTATTTTAATCTTGTTCTCATTCATTATTTAAAATTAATATATTGTTACTAAATTATTTATTCATTTTCTAAAATCTATTATAATATTAAATGTTTCATATGAATAAAAAAAATAATAAATAATAATATTGAAATTATACCACAATTAAATATAACAATAGGCAATAAAAATTATAAAATTGTAAGTTCAATTCTTCATCACGGTAATACAATTAATTACGGACATTATACTAATATATTAATGAAGAATGATAAATATATTCAAATAAATGATACAATAATCAACGATTTTAAATGGATAAATAATGTTACAGAATTTTATGTTATATTTTTAGAAGTGTATACGAATGAACGTATACGGAGTTTATATTATTAGGGTTTATCGCCGAGAGAAAATAATAAATTGTATTGACTCTGAAAGTCTTTGCTCCAACCCACTCGAAAGTAAAATTGAAGCAAAAGGGATTTAAACGCTATGCGCGTTCGAGTAAAATAGGCAAGCAATACGCAAGGTATATGCAATAGGCAAACTAATAATACGAGAGCCTCCCGTATTATCAGCTAAGCTTAAAATAGTAATTTAGACTCCAAGAATCTATGCTTCCAACTTTTCTCGCAAAGAATAAGCTGAAAGCAGAAAAAGTAAGAATTCGTATTATTCGCAAATAAGACGAAGTAGTTATAAGCAAGCAAAAATATAGTGGAAACATAAAGTGTAGGCATTTAATGCAGGCTAATGTGTAATAATGTATGTTCGCGTAAAGTGAGCGAATGGACACAGTAACTAATACGAGAGCTTCTCGTATTATAAGTAAAGCAGTAAAGTATGTAAGGCCAAAGCTGTATGTAATAATGGGTCGGTTGACTCCTAGAGTCAATGTATCCAACTTTTCTCGCAAAGAATAAGTTCGGTACAAAAGATAGACACTTGGAATTAAGATTCCAAAAGTCTTTGCAGTCAACTCTCCTCGAAAGGCGAAGTTGAACTGTAGATAGAAGATGAACGCAATGCGTTCGAGCAAGTAGGCAAAAGGTAACGGCAAATAATACGAGAGCTTCTCGTATTATTAGCAAAAAAGGCAAAGCAAGTAAAAGTAGTAAGTAGAGGAGACTATATGTTTTAATGTCTCCCCCGAGTGCAAGTCGTGTGCCTATACTTATACACACGGGGTGATGTTTTTCATTGCGGGTAGCGATTTGGCGCTTGCCATCTAGCGGACACTTGCGGCACTATACAATCCCGAACAAGAAGAAAGAGATAATACTTAATGCATAATAATTAAACTTTTTCCTTCTAAAATGTGCCCAATATATAATTAAAATAAAATAATCCACAATAATTAAATTATTTAAATTATATATAAAAACAAACCGTTCTCAATAAATTGTAATTTCAAAAGATTGTTCAAAAAATTTTGAAAATTTTCAATTTTAAATATCTTTGAAAATAATCGTTCAATCATGATAAAATTTTTCACACATATTGTCTATCTCAAATGCAAATTCGTCTATAAATTTCAGGATAATCCATCGATCTGTTCTTGATAAATTATAATTTAAAAAAAAGTTTAAAAAATTTTAACCTCAAATATCTCTGAAATTTATGGACCAATCCTTTTACCCAAAGAAAGGACTCGATTCGTATACAAAATCTACCCCTACACGGAATTTCAAAGCGATTAAGTCAATTTTACTCTAGTTATGCAACGACAAAGAAATCACTTTTTTTTAATTATTTTTTTCTAAAAAGATAATCAATAAAAAAACATGAAAATTTAGAAAATTATAGTACTCAATATTCTTTTTAACCAAAAAAATATTCATGTCAATATCTTTTTTCAATTTCGAAATATAATCTATTTTCAAAAATTGACGTTTTTATCAATAACTTATGACAGAATATAGCTATCGATTTTTTTTTTAATGTAGGGAATTTTATCTTGCATAAAGTGCATTCATAATATATTAAGAATATTAGTTCTAAATATTTAAAAATACGAAAATAAAAATTTTCAAAATTAAAAAATGGCTATAAAAAAAGAAAATCGAAATTGACAAAAATAGACTATTGACTCAATTGTGAAAGCAAAATGCAAAAAAATGAGACCTGTCCGGTCAAAATCGACCGAGTAGAAGCTGAGATCCAGGCGTACACACACACACACACACACACACACACACACACACACACACACACGCGCGCGCGCGCACGCACGCACGCACACACACACACACACACACACACACATCCATACAGACATTTTTCAAAAACCATGTATTTTGATTCCTAACACCTCGGAACACAATTATAACATGTTTTTACAACAACTCAAAAATTTACTATCACAAAACTTCCTCTAGGAGGAAGCAAAAAAACACGTTTTTGTTAATAACAAAACAACCGTGATAGCTATTTGTTTTATTATAAAATATAGATATTTTACTTCTATTTCAAATGATAACTTTATTTATCAGCTAAAAAATTTATATAAATTAGATATAAATATATAATAAATAAATAAATAAATTTAAAAATTAAAAATTTTTAATATTCATAAATGAATTTAATTATAATTATGCAATAAATTTTTTAAAAAATTATAAATTTTGTTATTAAAAATTAATTAAAGGAATCAACAAATTACGGTTGAGGAAGCTACGGGCCAATGAATTGGCAGCGGTTTTTAATATTGCAAAAGTAGATATCGCCAATTGAAAAAAAGTTCAACTATCAATGATAATCTTTTTTATTTTGGATCCGATTCAAAATTGGAAGGGCTCATTTTGTTTCTTGTGCAATTTCATAGGGAGTCAACGATATCAAAATTGAAAAAATTTCAAAACCTGTAAAGATACATCCACTTATTTATAGATTCGTATATGCTTTTTAGAGAGTTAAGTTAAACAAATAGTTGTATCTTTGCAGGTTTTGATAATTTTTCAATTTTGATATCGTTGACTCCCTATGAAATTGCACAAGGAACAAAATGAGCCGTTCCAATTTTGAATCGGATCAAAAATAAAAAAGATTATCATTGATAGTTGAACTTTTTTTTAATTTGCGATATCTACTTTTGCAATATTGAAATCTCGTTAAAAAAAATTTTCTTTTGTTACTTCATGAATCACATTATTATGTGATATTGTTTTTTACAATATATCATGTGAACAAATGATTATAAAAATATGTTATTAATCTTCCCAATTCACGCGGTGAAGCCACCTTAAGTAGCTAATCTGAACATATAAATGTAACAGAGTTGAAGTGCTTAGCGATTATCCGTACGAGAATCACATTTTAATCTATTTTAAATATTTATAATAAAAATAGCTTTCTAAAGCTACAGAATCTGGAAGAGGCGTAGATTATATTTTTAAATGCATACTAATTCACATATGAGATGTTTCTCGTCAACTCTTCAAGCGCGGCGCGCGAGCGCGGAATCGTGCTGTTTTCAGCTCGTGTTTGAAAGGCTAAAAAAATAATGATCGTGTCGATGTATTTTTTTCTCAGCTTTTTAATGGTGTTATCAGTTTTGAAAATTATTTTAATTCGACCTAGAAAAAACATAAAACGTGCTATATCTCAAAAACTATATTTTTGATATTTTTTTTTACCTGCTAGATCGAAAGAGGAGGAATTTTTACATAGGTATAGCCATTTTCTCGAAAGGCGTTTTTTTCATTTTTCTGAGATATAATTCAAGAAACAGAAGGCGCGCGACTGCGGAGTCGGCGAGCGACGTCATTTATCTATTCATTAGTTTTTGTAAGCAAATTTAAAAAATTGAGCCCGTAGAGCTAGCTTACAGCTTACGGGAGCTCACAAAATACTTACAGCCTACGATCTTTATAATTGGACACAAAAGTATTGTAAAGAAACAAAAATTTTCTACAGTAGTAAAGAAGTTTATGAAAAGAATTCTTTGAAATTAAAAGCTAAATTCGATAAAGCCAAGGCCATTTCAGGTACTTTGAATTACTACGCTTTTATTCCAATAGATGATAGGACTCTGAAACTTAAAAAAACATCTTTAGCATCTGAGTATGATTTATTTCCTAAATTTAAAAAGACGATAAATTTTAAAAAGACTTGCATATTTAAAAGCTCAGGAGTATAAATTATAAATCAATTTTGCAGTTGCGCGCGCCGAGCGCCTTGTGTTTCTTGAATAATATCTCGGAAAAATAAAAAAACTCTTTTCGACAAAATGGCTATACCTATGTAAAATTTCCTCCTCTTTCGATTTAGCAGGTTGAAAAAAATATTAAAAATATAGCTTTTGAGATATAGCACGTTTTATGTTTTTTCAAGGTCAAATTCAAATAATTTTGGAAAACTGATAACACGATTGGAAAGCTGAGAAAAAAATACATCGAAATCACTTGATCATTATTTTTTTTAGGTAAATTTTAGCCGTTCAAACACGAGCTGGAAGCAGCACGATTCCGAGCTCGCGAGCCGCACTTGGAGAGTTAACGTGAAACGCCTCATATATTTTCAAAAAAAACGAGGTACTAAAATGCAGTTCATAATTTACATAGTTTAAATTGTCCCTGTAGCAGAAAACAAAAAATATCACGGGATCATTTATCAAAGGATCCGTAAACCTAAAGTGTGCAAACGAGATCAATCATTGTAATTTCAAGTGTGTACCTACAAAAAATAATAATTAAGATTCTGTAGTGACATTATGAAAATCGGTAAGCATGGATCAGTTTAAAAGAAATTGATATCAATGTCAATAATTCCGTACTATTTACAATTTTTAATTAATCTATTTATAAAATTTATTTAGCAGAAAAAGAATATTGTCGCGAGACTATACCTATCAGAGTAATGTACATAATTTAAATTGTCGATGTAGCAAAAAACAAATAATATCGTGTGATTATATACTGAAATGATCCGTAACCTAAACTGTAGAAAAAGGATAAATCATTGTAAATTTAACTATGTACCTATACAAACTAATTACTAAAAATTAAGATGCTTTTGTAATATTATGAAAGATTGTAGGCTCGAATTAACCCATTAATGTCCATAGCTAACCAATGAGCCCGAGCACTTGGGAATCAATGTAAAATAGGACATTAGCCCTAATTATGCAAGAATATGGAAAAATTCCGAATTTTGCAATTTGTTTAAACAGTCATTGTTTAAACAAATGGTGCAAAATACATTTTTCCGGAATTCTAACAGCGGAATTTGATTCTACATGGAAAATTACTAAAGGAATGACTGTTAGTTCCATGATTATCCAATTTGTTAACTAATAATAGCGTTATAAACAATTAGTGAAATAAACCAACTGCGTGCATATGGGCGCCGATGCCCATGACCAAGTTATGAACCCGAGCACTTCGGAACCAATGTAAAACAGGGCATTAGCCATAATTATGCAAGAAAATGGAAAAATTAAAAATTTTGCAATTTGTTTAAACAATCATTGTTTAAACAAATTGTGCAAAATTCCTATTTTCGAAAATCTGATGGTGGAAATGTATTCTGCGTCATAAATTACTAAAGAAATGACTGTTAGTTCCATGATTATTAATTTGTTAACTAATAATAGCGTTATAAACAATTAGTGAATTGAACCAACTGCATGCATATGGGCGCCGATGTCCATGACCACTTCGGATCCAATGTAAAACAGAGCATTAGCCATAATTATGCTAGAATATGGAAAAATTCCGAATTTTGCAATTTTTTAAAACAATGATTGTTTAAAATTTTGCAATTTTTTAAAACAATGAATTTTAATAATTTACGACGCAGAATACATTTCCACCGTCAGATTTTCGAAAATAAGAATTTTGCACAATTTGTTTAAACAATGATTGTTTAAACAAATTGCAAAATTCGAAATTTTTCCATATTCTTGCATAATTATGGCTAATGCTCTGTTTTACATTGGATCCAAAGTGCTCGGGCTCATGAGTTAGTCATGGGCATTAATGGGTTAAGAGAGATAGATATCAACGTGAATTATATCATACTTTTTAAGATTTTTAATTAATCTATTTCTAAAATTGATCTAACAGGATAAGAATATTTTCGCGTGACTAACTGTTAGAGTGATTTATTAGCGTTGAATGCGTGAAAACGTGTCGGTTATTGTTTCATAAGTGTATTCGCTCAATAAAATTGTATGAATTGTTTTTAATGTTAAAATAAAATCTGCTATTACCTCCGGCTTTTCCACCACGGTGTCTTCTTCTTCTCCTTCTTACTAGATTATTATGTGGCCTAATATTTTCGCCTTGCAGGGCATCATCAACTATCTCCTGTGCCGCTATCTCCTCGTTGTTATTCTGGACTTCTTCCACGTTCATTTCTGCATCATTCACTGCTCCTGCCATCACCCCTACTATCTCTTAATTCCGTACACCTGGCACAAAGACTTTGATTTTATGGTCTAATTGCACAATTCAAGAAATTTATCCTATCCATAAGTATTGTTAATTAGCTTTTCCTACGCTGATAAAAGGTTAGCGCATCGGCTGCCTTCTAGGAGACACCAGCCGATTCATTGGCAGTGCAGCCCCGTCCATTTGCTTTGAGGCATATGCTGCTTACTTTCGTGCAACAGAAGCTCCAGCAGCGGTGTACAAGCTCCCCGCGGTAAGGTGAGAAACTTGATACACGCCTAACTAATAATAATTATTATTATTATTAAATTGTAAAGACTCTTCGCGCCGGTTTGCAATACAATATACAAACTATAAGGGCGCGACAGATTCGAATTTGAATCTCCCGCCTCGCGTGCGGCGCCGGCGAGTCTAGTTCGCGCGCTGCCGCTACGCGACGCGACCCCTCTCTGCGCGGCTCCCGCAGTCAATCCGGCGGCTCGCGGGGATATAGGCGCGCACGGCCGTAGCACCAACGGGCTTCGTTCACTCGGACATTCTCCTCGTGTAGATGATCTCGGCACCTTTGCCAGTTTATTGAGTTGAATAAAGTTTCAATTTTGATAGTTAAATAATTGTTTTATTTAACGTACCCACGAGGTGCAAGGTCTTTATCCTTGCCTCGTTTTTGGTGACGGGATCACTCCTGATCCCCCGACTCCTTTTCCTTCTCAATTACCATATCTGTGTGGTGTGGCCGACACTAAGTTGGGGCGGGCTTTCTCTCGTCTAGACTCAACTCTGAGTCGACGTGGAGGGGTCCGTGCGGTGTCCGCTCTCCACGCTACGTAAAAGCTACTTCGGTGGATAACGGTCCCAGCGACCGGCAACGGGGGACTTCGCCTCTGCGGGCGCTCTCTGCTCTGCGCTCTCAGCTGTGGCAGCCTCAACGACCTTCGTAGCTCTAGGAGAGCACACCTCCAGCGAGCAAGCTCTGCTTGCCCTCTGCTCATCGATCGGCGTTTGAGCGACCTTGCTCCACCGATCTACCTGCGAGTTCGACGATGGACTCGTCTTATCCCCGCGGGATAAGACGAGTGGGATAAGCGGGATAACGGAGGAGAGCCGCTCCGAGCGAGCAAGCACTGCTTCGCACCTCGTCTTCGACGTGGAAGCGCTCATCGCTCCACCGGTCCTCGGACCACACTCTCTTAGAGTGTCGACGATGGATTCACCGAATCAACGCGTCTGTATTTAAGTATAGCTCGGCCCGCGCTCTATAACGCCTCCTTGCGCTTTGAACAGCCCTTGATGTAAGGTAAGCTCACAGTTGGCGTTCCGCCGACCTCCGTGCGCTGTTCTGCTCTTTTACCCGAGCTAACACGCCTGCATCAAACTTTCGTCCAAGCGCAGCATAGAAGGGACGGTGCAGATCCCGAGAGGTCCACCGATCCACCAAGGTTTTTTTAATGTATTTTGTTGTTATTAACAAATATAAAAAATTAATGTAGTTTAGTTTTAAAAATTTCTAAGCTATTCTCCATCATTTTTTGAAATACATTTTTTTCGAATTTGTTTTTAACAATTGTTAATAAATCATTTCTCGAACACTTAAGTGCAAAACTTCTTGCAGATTCGGAATCAGGGAGTCAAAATACATAAGAAAAACCTTAGCGGATTTGGGGACTTCTCAGGTTCACGGTCACCTCTAAGTTCACCGCGTCTGGACTATAGATAGTGTCCTTATACGCCAAGCAGCAGCTACCCACGCGGATGGGGCGCAAGCTGCATCTTTTTTTCGAGCGCGTGCAACGTGAATATAGCTTACCCATTGCTATAGTGCACCTGTTTTACTACAGAGAGCGTGGCTGATGCCCTAACATTTTTTCAGTGTAACAACTTTTACACATGCTAAGAAGAGCATGCGGGAAAGTAGTTGAGCGTGCATTGAACCCCTACTTTGCGCACTTGTATCGTAATTTACTATATTTCAAGCCGTATTTGTGTTATATAAATTCGTATGTTGGTTACATATAAATTCATATGTTGGTTAGATATAAAGTTAAGAAGTTTAAAGACAATTATTTTTATTTTTCACTCCATGCACGATTTCAACCGCAATTGTTGAATAAATTTTGTATTTATTTTTCCATAGTATTCCTTTACAAAATATTTTGAGCCAAATAATGTAACAGTTCGAAAAACTTTTTTATAAAATGTCGTATCGCATAGAAATTTAAAAAATTTTGAATAAAAGTTTGTAAAAATATTTCATTTAATTTTTTTTTCAAATTATGCTCCACTTACTTTAAGAATAAATATTAACGGGTGACATAGTCCTACCATTACCGACCGAGAAATTGACAGTTTCAAGCTTATTAAAAAAAATACGTAAAATCACAAAAAATGAAGAGAACACTTCGCTGCGGTTTTGAACGTTCTATCACCCAGTAAAAGTTTGGAGTCGAAATATCAAGTTGTTTTTGCTCGCTTCGCTCGTGCAAAAAGTCACACCAGCTAAATAATCGACTTCCCCACCCATGTCGAAATGTACTATTTTTCTTTTTTTACTTAATGAAATAGAAAAACGCTGGTAGAATATGTCCAATTTGTTTTGAAACATGATCTATTTTTGTTCTTAAAATATAGATGAAACATTGATCAAACTTTTGATTTCTTTTGCGCTCAAATTAATGTTTTTCCCCTTATATACATATTCGTGTAATCATATTTATTTCTTTTATTTATTTGTTTTTTTCATTTCTTTGTTTCAAATATATTCACAAAATTTATTTTCGTAAGACCTCCTAATATTAATAATTATAATTAATATAACTGAATTATTACTTTCCAAGTTGTAGCTCTATTTCGGCTCTTTGAATAGAGAGGTCTGCCTCTTGCAGACTTCTGGGCCGATGTTGCGAGATACGAAGGCCTCTCTCGACCTTATTATAATCTCCCTGGATTTTAATCATTAATTCTTTCATGCCCTCTGTTAAAATACGTAATATAATTAAATAGTATACAAATATAAAAACAAAATGATAAAATGTTATATTATACATACCAAGTATTCTGAACACATTTGATCTACTGCCCATTTTCTTTAAAGCATAGAGGTGAACATTTTCACACGTGTTATTAGTTTTCGTTGGCTTCTGAAAGACTGACAGTACTTCAGCTAATGACCCCCACTGAGTTCGTAGATACGTGGCAAATAGAAGTAACTCATCTTTGGCGAGTTTATTTCTATTTACCACGTTATCCACGGCTTCAGTTACGAGCTCTATACCCCAAGCCACTGACTCTCTTCTGGTAAATGCGCTATGGCATAAGCTTTCTCTAAAATATATTCATAATCTGTTGGTATTCGTAGTTTCCCATTTTTTACTAACGCCTTAAAATAAAAATATGTTTTATTATTTCTAGTGCTGTTATCAATTGTATTACTTCGCCATACACTACATTATAATTATGTAGTGGTTTAATGACAAACATATCCCGTTTAAGGAGGTTCTTCCGTCAACATAGTGCTAAATGAAGAGGTTACCTAAAATATAAAAAACCATAGTTGTAATGTGATTTATTTATTTAAATCGATGTAGATAGTCTATGTATCATAAAGTGTATTTAACATGAATAACTTTTTTCACAAAATCTCAACATTTTAGAAACTAGACATTACCACTACAAACAATTATTGATAAATCATAGAAATATTTTGTTTCTCAGCTTATTTTAGTGTGGAAGGTCTTATTTTGTTCCTTAAGTAATTTGATGGGGACTTTCCAAAGGAAAAATGTACAATTATTCAAAACTCAGAAAGTTTTTCATTTCTAATTCACGTAGTTAAAAAATATTTTTTTACTTGGCTCTAACTTTCTGGGTTTTGAATAATTTTTTATTTTTCCTGAAAATTGGTTGAGGAGAAAAAAAATCCTGTGATTTATCAATAATTGTTTGTAGTGACAATATCTAGTTTCTATAATATCGACATTTTGTGAAAAAAGGTATCTTAGTCATTTTAAATAAACTTTATAGTACATTGACTATCTACAAATAAATAAATCACATTACACATAAAGTTCTTTTTTAATTTTAGCTTACCTCTTCATTCAGCACTACTTTGACAAAGGGAGCCGCGAAAGAAAATTCTTAATTAATTAGATCTTGAAACAAGTTTCGCATGCTTTTATAAATGCAAATTTGTGCAAAAAAAATTTTTAGTCAGTAAATACTGTCACGGGGTGGATTTTCGGGCTAAGGCACGTTTCACCTGCGTACCTAAGCGATTCAATTCCATATCTCTCGGTTCAACTCCCGGAGATGTAATAGCCAGATTATGCAACGGACGCTACAACGTCATGCAATGTTCACCTAATCTGGTTACTTACCGTGCAACACACAAGTCAAAGACTTGCGCTTTGTTTCTCACCAGTGACTCGAACTCTCCTCTCGTTCACTGGTTCGTGTGCCGGCTGCTCAGATGAAACGATACGTTTTCTCTTACGTAACGACTGCGGAGGCGGCGGGGAACGGGAAATGACTAGGTCGCGAAATAATAACTCGAGAGGTTAAATGTTAATAATAAAAGACTATTGTTTATTAAATAAAAGAAGTTGTGGTGTGATAATGGATCAGAAATATAAAAGAAATGAATTTAGGTTTGCGTATTCCCTATCTAAACGGTGCGCCAGCACGTTACCTCTGACGTCAGCTGCCTCGGAGACTGACGTCACGCTCGCGGTAATTTACGCCGCACACGTGAGGTATAATACGCCTCACGTGTGCGGTACTCTACGCGCGCGCTCACCAAGTAAAACGACGAAGTGTGCACGGAGAAACTTTTGGTACAACTGCTGCACTCCGTAGTGCGACCGTTGCGCCAAGCGCGCCCTCTCGTTTGTACTTTCAGTTTGGAACAACTGCTACACCAAAAACGCGCAACGGCTCGACCAAGGAGCAGACGACGCAGCCGCTTGGAACAGCAGTTACGCCTATTTGGAATAGCTGCTGCCCCAAACTCACAGCGCTGCCGTCGCACTACGGCTAAAGCATGATTTGCACCAAAAGTCTCTCCGTGTGAGAGCAGTCACGATCGCCGCGTGACGCACACACGTATAAGTGCGAGAGAGAGGGCAGACGGTGGGTTTACACGTGTGCGCACCTGTTGTGCGCACTCACCGGCTTTGAAAAAGCCGGTGGTTTGACCTCGCGTTTAACCTTGATGAAGTGCGAGCCCGATGCCTACACTCTCTCCTCGCACTTGCTCTCACCGCTCGAGAACGCCTACTCGAAGCCGATGTCCAGGTACGACGAGCCTGGACAAGCGGTTACGCGGAGCTAATACGCGGCGCGGAAGAATGCGTGCACGCTTACCTTTTACCCAATTTAGCAACGGCTCAAGTAGTTGATCGGTCTCGGACGTGTCTGGTCTTACTTCCTGAGTGGTATAAAAATCTTGATGCTGCGGTGAAGCGGACACGAAAAGTGCTATTACTTCCTCCAGACACTAAGTGGTTTGAGTGCGGCAGGTGATACTAGCCTGTCGCACTTGAACTTTGCACTTTAACGCGCGAAAACCACAGCAGTACTTCAATACACTATTTTTGTATATCACGAGCAAAACTCTCGTGATTCGCGCTCTGACACGGTACTTCTCTTCAAAAGAACGAACGAGTCTTCTTTTAATAACAGGCGAAACAAGGTGGAGCGAAAACAAAAGCGGTTGCAGAATACCGTAGCGAACTATAAGATGGCCGTCGTCGCCGGCTCGTCGCGGTCCGCTAGTCATCACATCGATGCAGCTCAGATTCTGCATCGACGCGCCATCTCGCGTTCGCGCGCATGAGTTACTTCAACTACGGCTTATACTCGACGTCGGTACGGCAGGCCGTGACAATACATAAAAAAACAAAGTTCGTGTATAGAGGTTACGGTCAAACATTTTATTGCCCATTTCGAACATTTGTTTGATTTTTTACAGACTTGACAATAATTTTTATTATTTTAACAATAATTTTCTATTATTTAATTTACTTTCATATTTTGCAATTAACTATGCTCATCCACTGTTCGTATGTATGGGTTAAGACACTGGTACCTACAGTTATTAAGAATTTTTTGGCAATATATTCAAATACTAATGTTTAATTATTAAATTTATTATACCCCATGCACATTAAAAAAAAATTAAAAGCGTAAACCAGTATTTTGCTTTCAAAAAACACAAATTAATACGTTTGAAGTTATTGTCTTATGCCGACTCTTATGAACCCATTCGAGTCTAATTGGTAACGGAACCTATAGGTAAATTATACACAGTTTATAACTTTGATGCATAAAGAGACTTTCCGATAAACAATGGTGCCCTTGAAGTGTTTTACTGTAACTATCCCTTGTAGAAATCGACTCTATATTTGACTCAAAAATAGCGAATTTTACTGGGGGCATACCAAAAACTAGACATTTTTCTTATTTATTTCTATCTAGCGATGAAACGATTTTTCCAACATTATTTGACAATTTAATAGATTGAAAATAGAAAAACAATTTACACAAGCTTATAATTAACTATTTCGAAGATATTAAAATTGGAGACAAGAAACTGTTGGTCAGTTTTTTTAGTTAGGAAATGGCTAGTAGAAGGTCTGTTCATATAGCTTGGAGTAAAAGAGACAGAATCTAATAGAAAAATATGGGTTTCAGTTAATATCTGAGAAAGGAGTGCTGTAAATGTTTTTTTAGTCTGTGCTTATTGTTTACATTTTTGTAAGCTATTTATTACAATTGAATACTCTTAAATGTAAACTCAAGTCTATGAGTAAATTTAAATTAAATATTTTGAGGTTATGACATTCTATTTCCAATCTATTAAATGGGCGAGTAATAGGAGAAAAAGCGTTTCATCAAGGCCAATAACTATTTATTTTAGCTATTTATTCACTTTCGGGCCATTTCGTGATAGACAAATTTCTACCAGGGTGTTGCACACCCGGTCGATAACTTGTGAAGTGTTATAAATCGACGGCTGGGAGAAAAAGGTTCTTACTCAGCGGAGTGCGAAGAAAGGCTCTAACTAAAATTTGCGCTAAGAAAGGTTCTAATTTACGGGTTTTTTCAGCGTGACTCGCTCCGCCGAGTTAAATAACCTTTTTTAGCACAAATATCAGTTAGAACCTCTTTTCTCTCAGCCGACGAAATACGTTCTCTATAATGAAAGGCGCGTTGGAGTAATTTTGTTTTATATTTAGTTTTCAACGCAGTACAACTGCCCCAATTTTAGATCGGCTTTTTAAATTTTATCTTCAAATAACAATTAACGAGAAATCAGCTAGAACTAAAGCTAAAACTTAGAATTTTATCATTCATAATGCCAGCGTGTTCCCTTCAACATAAAAAATCGTTAAAAACAGGTGCGTATTTTAAATATGGACTGAAAAAGATAATATTTTTGTGACGCGATAAAAAGTTTTTATTTTGGCGATGCGAAACAGTAGTTATTTATTTCAGCACTAAAAAATGTTATAGCTCCATCAATATGTTTCTTTATCTTAACTTTACTTGTATACTCAGCAGAAACTCAAAAGCCGAGGTTAATTTTTATCGACCTACTCTATTGCTTTGAGTCTTTATATATATAATTCTTATGTGTTAAAATTTAAGACTAAGTAATATTTTCTGTAGTTATAGTGAGAGAATGGAAAACGTTTGAATGTGCTAAAAATTTGGTAATAGAGTGAAAGCACTAGTGGTTGGCCATGTCCTACTTGTCGGACATTTGCGTTGTAACAGTTACACAAATATAAAATTTGCTAAACTAATAAATCGTAAAGTAGAGGATATTTATTTCCCCTACTGAAAAATCTCACGTGAGATCTCATGTGAGTTCTCACCTGAAATCTCACGTGAGATTTTGAGTAGGGTTCACGATCGTCGTATTAAAGTTCAAAATCGTTTAATTATTTCAATTGAGAATCGTGAAAAATACAGTGGCCGACAACTAAATTAGATGACCGACAAATGGTGCTTTTAATCTATACAGTTCTGATAACTTTATGTAATCATTAATATTTTCAAAAAGTTTCAATGTTATGTTACCCAGTTCTAAATGTAGAAAAAAACACGCGTAAAAGATAAGAAAGGAAAAATCTAATCCAACATTTAAAACAGAAAGTGAAACATAATTTTGTTCTCTTTTTAACGTAATTTTAAAGAATTAATATTACTAATTCTATCATTGAAACAAAGCAAAATCGACGAAAAATAAAAGGCATCACCGAAATGAAAAATGTTTTTAAGCCACGGCAAGAAAAAAAAAACAAAGAGAGTGATACTTTATAAAAATCTGTTCAGTAGAAGTTAAATACGTGTACACCCATCCTAGATAGATTCTTACAGAACATGCCTGCTCAGTTTCAAAATCCTAGAATCCCATTGGCCGATTCCAATGTAAGGTTAATGGCTACACTGGAATTGTCCAATAAAATTACAGGAATTTGATACTGAGCAGGCTCGTTCGGCAAGAATCCATCAAAGATGGGTGTTTACACAAACGCGCCCACCCACTGTTGCACATAAAGTTTAATTTTTACAACTACAAAGCTTTTTTCTCGAGGAAGTAAAACAAAAAGAATGAATGTTGTTTTATGTTCGTTTCAGTAGAACTGAAATCTTGCGTCGCATTTACGCACACGCGCACGCACGTATACATACATTTTCCAAAAATCATATACTTGGATTCGTAATATCTCAGGAAACAATTTTTAACATGTTTTTACGAAGCTTAAAATTTCACTATTACATGCTAAAACGTTTCGTTTCATGATAAAAGGATAAAAATGAGAATATTACGCGTTTTATTAAAAAAGTGGAGTGTAACGGGTCGGTATTCGTCGCAGCTCTATGTCAACACGTGTGAGCAGTGATGAGAAAGTGTGAGGGGGGGTAATGATTGGACAGGTTCGGGAAATTTCGTCGATTGTGCGAAATCGTGAGGCTAGTTACGAGTGCGAGAGTAACGAGTACAGTGACAAGAAAAGGGACGCAACGTCGACCTTCTTTCGACGATGAGATGTCGATAAAAGAAAGGTGTGCCAACCGTATATTTATTTATATTCGAGCAATAAATCATAGTGTTATTTTTGCTTCCTCATAGAGGAAACTTTGTAACGGTGAAACAAATTTTCGAAAAAAAATGTTCAAGAAGATGTTTTAAGGCGATATATATGTATATTAGTTGATTTTGATCATTTTTGTTTTCGTGGATGTGTGTGTGTGTGTGTGTGTGTGTGTGTGTGTGTGTGTGTGTGTGTGTGTGTGTGTATGTGCGCGTGTGTGTATTTGAACTCTTCATATGTCCGAAACGAATCGACCGATTTTCATCGGGTAAAGCTTATTCTCTTCGTCTCGCGGGAAAAGAAAGGTACCCTGATGGATTTGAGTTTTTATTGATTTTCTTTTGTTTTATAACCAAAAAACGATTTTGAATTTTTAGTTTTTTTTTATTTTTTCATATCTTACAGTCATTATTACATAATACAATAAACTTTTCTTGAAAGGTCTTAAATTACCTATATTTTCCTTTTTTTAAATTTAAAATATCTTCACTCTGTCAATTTTTATTAAGGAAAACTTTTTTATATTTCATAAATTAATTTCTCAAAAAATAATTTATTTATCGACTTGAAATAAATAACCAGTTATTACACTAATTGAAGACTAAATGTGGTTAAAATTTTAAGAGATTACCTTCATTTGTTTTTTAGAAAAAAAAATTTTTTCCAAAAACGAATTTTGAATTTTTAGTTTTTTTGATTTTTTCATATCTTACAGTCATTATTATATAATATAATAAACTTTTCTTGAAAGGTATTTAAATTACCTATATTTTCCTTTTTTAAAATTTAAAATATATTCACTCTGTATATGAACGGAGCACGTCCTCTGGGCTGGCCAACTCTTTACCTCCGTAGTTGCGTAATATACTATTTCAGTGCTTAACGATAGAGCTTTTATAATAACACATCGCCAAAATAGAATCTTTTTCAGCACGTCACATAAACACTATCTTTTTCCTCTAAATCGACAAAAAAACCTTATATGTATTTAATATGTATTGAAAATTAAATGTATATTTAGTTACAGTAGTATGAAATATGTCTTTCAAAGCTTACTCGCCATTGGCCTTAACAGCATCATAAATGGCTTTTAGATCGCCATAGGTAGTACGACACAACTCTTGGAGGTCGTGTAAGAATCTGTCTTTTACTAATAACAGATTATCTCCTTCATGGTTGTGATTGTTGATTACATTTATTTCTTCATTTTCTAAATTGTCTAAATTGTTTATGTAAATTATCGCCCTGCAACCTGCTGCATTTCTTTTGCTGCATCGAAATATTGTTTTACGATTTCTACACTGAGAGAAATGTTTAGGAAAATTTATTATAAATGTAAGAAAACTTACTATGTTCGATAGGAACTTTGGGACAGACTCGAATTATCATAAAATTTACTACAATTTATAGTAAAAATTGCTATGTACATAGCAAAAATTACTCAAAACATAGGAATTTTTATTATAAATTGTAGTAAATTTTATGATAATTTAAGTCTGTCCCACGATTACTATAAATATAGTAATTTTTGTTACACCATTTTTCTCCGTGTATTATCGATGTAATAGCAGTGCGCATTATAGAAATAGCGAGCCGTATCTCTTTGTTTACCTCGTAACCTCTGCATTACGACTACAATAATTAGTGCAAGCAATCGATACCTGGTAATAAAGAAATGCAATCCTACAATAAAATTAAAATGAAAAATCATAAAAAAAAAGAAACAAAAAGTAATAAAAAATTGCAATTCATTTTTCATAAAATTGACTTTGTCAGTCGATGATATATTACAATTAGTTGATGGCCGTTATTCATCTCTACAATTGTAGTTTTGAAATTTTAATTTCAATTTAAATTTATAGAAAAAGACAACTTAGATTCATTTAAACAGGAATTTATAGATTATAAGTTGTGATAAGCGTGGCATTGCCCACCGAAGCGTCGAATACGACCAAATTTTTTTCATCTTCAAAAATAAACTCAAAAGGATCGATAACGACACTATTAATTATAATATTTATATAGAATGAAGAATACAAATCACAAAATAATTAATATTTTTTATTAAAGATTTTTTATACACGAAAAAAAAAATTGGTTACTGTCACCAATTAAATTGGTTAAACTGATACAAACAAGCATGATCGTTGTATCACCAACCTAATAGGTAAACGATTTAAACGATTAAGGAGGGTTTTAAAGAGCGTATTGAATGGGTTCGCTAAGGAACGCATTCAATGATCAGTTAAGATAACAATGATTCAGTCTTAAAATAAACGAACAGGTCTTAAAATCCATCTCACTGCTATTCCTGCCTTTTATCACCACAAGCGTCTTTTTCATATCTATATATTCGATGTGTACAAACTTCTTTTTCACTTCGTTTTTGCTGTCTTTCTACTTTTTTATCTCTTCTCTCATTTCTGCTGCAGTTTTCTCCATTGATTTTCTTTCTCTTTCCTCCGTTCTCTTTAGGTTTTTCTCTGCTCTTATTCTTCTCTCGATTTCTCCTTCCAAACGCCTCTCCAGAGTTTCCAACCTTTCTTTTATTTTTTCCACTGCGTCCATCTCTCTTTCCATTTTTCTGCTTTTCTTTTCTCTCTTATTTTCTCACACCGTCTCATTCTCTCACCTAAGCGTTTTGCTACCCACGTGTAGGTTTTTGCGGTTATGTCTGGTTTCTGCAGCTCTGCTATAACCTCGTATCTATCTTGTCCTCTCCATAGTTCGTACCGTCTCCGCGGTTTGTGTTACTATCCTCCTTGCGGCCTTTTCAACAATATAGCTTTCAAGCTCCTTGCTCTCATCTTATCCTCTTCTTTACTGTGTGTTCCTCTGTGATATGTTCTTTTCCTCTTCTGTCCTTCTTTTCCATGGTATTTGTAGTAGCGTCTCCAGACTTCTTTCTTCCCCTTTCAATATTTCTCTCCATCCTTTTGCCTGTTTCGTAGCCTAGCATTTCTCCAGGATGTGTTCCAGCATCTCTTCTTCTCTCCCACAGATTCTGCATCTTCTTTCTTCTTCTTTTCTTCCAATATCTGTACCCTCTTGTTTCGCAGCTCAGTCTGAATCTTCCAAACGCTTCCAATGTTCCTTTCTTTTTTATTGTTGCACCATTTTTTTAGGTATTCTGGTCTACCCTCTTGGAGAATGAGGTCCTTGATGTCTACAGCGTATCTTGACTTACTTATTTCACACCTCCTTTCCTGTCGCTCTATGTCCTTGTGCTTCTCTTCCATTTCACTCCATACTTTCTATCCATCTGCTAATCTTCTCCCCACCTCTATACTTAACCATCCTTTGTTCTCAAAGAATTTTTTCCTGCAGTTTTCCTGTGTTGTCTTACATCCTCCTCTTATCACTTTCATCCAGTTTTCTCCTTTGATCATGTGTGCCTTTCCGTTCTTGAGTTTTTCCTCGTGTTTCATAGCTCTTTTCCCAGCCGTTATTTCCATCCTCCATCTGTCCGTTTCCTCGTGCAACACCGCCTCCAGGGTTGTTCTATCCAGCCTCATCACTCATCTGATGTATTTATCCTGAATTTTTTCCAACTATGTCCCCAGATGTCCGATCCGTACATCAATATATTGCTAACTAGCGCATCGAATATCTTCATTCTGCTTGCCCAGTCTTTTTTGATCTCTCTTTCCCCAATGCTCCATACCTTCCCGAGGACCGCGTTCGCTTTTCCTGTTACGTACTGTTTGGAAAATATCAAGTTTTGAATTTCCCGCGGTTGCGCGACTGAGGGATAACTCAGCAGGCGGCCGCGCGACGGCCGCACTCAGCAGCTCGATTAACTCATCAACGTAAGGATTAACATAACCTCTACGTATGAGAAGGTAACAACTCAATTACATGCGGCCATTTTATACAAAGGTGCGCTGCTTACGGAACGCATAGCCACGCGGTATAATTAGGAAATACTCAGGCACGATTAGGTCAGTAATACCTAATCGTGTCATTTCATTGAAACTCAACCACAATAAAATCAATAATACTTTATTGTGCTGTTTATTGCATGGTTACTCTCATCAGTGATTCGTAACGTGTAACTCAGCAAACTCACCCACACTTACACAGTAAAACTCAGACACTTAAATTGTAACACTCACACACTCAATCAATTATTGTAACAGTCATACACTCAACTATTTAATTGTAACATCTCACACATTTTATACTTATTCTTGAAACAACTTTTATATCGACAATTATGTAATAGTTAATTTTATAGACAGTTTTATAATATATTGAAGTTTAATTGACTGAAGTGTTTGGCTCTCAATTTATTTTGTAAACACCCACAGCATGTCCTCATTATAAATTATGGAATTCTCAAACACGTACTTAATGTGTTTATGTCCCCGTTGTTGCATTGAATTTTATATCCTAGATATGTCGTGTCTTTTACAATTTCAATCTCTTCTGCCTTCTGGAATCTCGTCATCTTGGATTTCTCCGTGTTGAGTTCCAGCCCTTTTTTCACTAAAAATGTGTCAAATCTTTTCATCATCTCTTTCATCCCACTTTCGTTATTCGCGAGCAGCACGACGTCGTGGGCGTATGCTAGCGAGAATACTTTCTTCTTCCCCAGTAGGATTCCTCTTTCATGCACGTTTTCAGCTTTTTCTCTAGGTCTGACATACCTATGTTGAGTAACGAGGGGCTTATCGGGCATCCCTGTCGCACCCCCTTCTCCGTCCAGAATCTACCTATTTCATCGTCCTTTACTACTATTGTGCACATTGTCTCCTCGTATATTACTTTTATCCTTGTTCTTAATTTCTCTTCTATGCCCTCCTGATCCATTCTCTTCCATATTTCTTCTCTCTTAATCCTGTCAAAGGCTCCTTTCAGATCTGCGAATAATGCCCACACCCTTCCTTATTTCTTGCTAATTTCTTGTCCTATCGCCTTCTTTAATGTGTATACCGTATCTATCGTCCCTCCGTTTTTCCTGAATCCAAATTGCGTGTCATCCAGAATTCCTTTCCTTTCTAATTGTTCATCCAGTCTGTGCTTGAGTATTTCCATATATATATCTCATTGTCTATTTTGGGATATTTAAGCGCAACCATCATGTTCTCTTTTATTTCACTAGGTCATGGCTCAACAGATTTTTCTTGAGATAAATTACCGGGAAAGAATTAGGCGGTTGAAGCAACTATTAAATATACGGAAGTTTTAAAAGGGTTTTGCCATTACAACCTCACGCAGATACACAAATTAGAGGCAAAGCAGAAACGTATCGAGAAACACTTGGGAAAGGTCACAAAAAAAAAAAAAACAATGACGTGTTTTTTTGAACTTTTGGTTGATAGCTATCATGGTGCCGGAATTATCGCATATACGTGAAGAGTTCCGATTAGCGTATAAACTCATTGATATAGAACGGAGAGTCGAAACGTTCCGTAAAAATAATGATATCCTGGAACAATATTGTTACGCCACGACCGATCGCTTACGGAGCCTAATAAAACAGCAAAGTCTCGTTGGGGGTCACCTGGGGGTAATCTGACTGGCTACGCGTATCGAAGTTATGGGAACGCAGAGATACGAATATAAGAAGCAAACACTTACCTAGGGGAACTAAATGAGCGCATGGCTCGGCTCCGACTTGAATAGATACATGTAAGTTCTTTCATAAACATATCCTAATTTTGTATTTTCTTTTGGGGCTCCCTCTTGACGTTAGGTGGGTATAAAATAACCCCGTCTTACCGTTTGGAATGTCAGAGTCTGAAGGACGCGACGATAAAGGGAAAGACGAGGCGCGTGACCGAGCGGCTACAGGTTTGTCAGCTAGTGCAACCAAAGCAATAAAAGAAACCGCTGCCAATTCATTGGCCCGTGGCTTCCTCAAACTTAATTTGCTTCTTTCTTTAATGAATTTTTAATAACAAAATTTATAATTTTTGCAACAATTTATGACATAATTATAATTAAATTCATTTCTGAAGTTTAAGAAGTATTAATTTTTAAATTATGTATAAAATATGAATAAAATAATAGGTCTGATTTTTTTTTAAATTATGTGTGAAAAATAAATAAAATAATTGATTATAATATTATCGTCAAAACCTTTCAAAATTTCTAAATAACCTTTACTTCAAATTATATTTTCTTTGTGAAATTTCACACATAGGGTACGTGTCTCTAGTAGTCTGCTGTCCGTATTTGTGTGCTGTTTCTGCAATTTCCGATCTAAGAAAAAGGTTCTAACCTTAGAAATAATAAATGGCTATTACAAAACAAAAGCAAGTGTACATCACGCGCGCATCGGTGCAAAGCGCATAGCGCATGTCATTTCCATTTTCTAGTATACATAAATACGTTCCCGAATAATTACGATTTTAAAAGAGAACTAAAATAGTTTAACCTCAAATATCTCTGAAATTCATAAACGAATTCTTTTACCCTAAGAATTCTTCTAATAAATAATATAAAAACTCTACATCTCCACCAAATTTCAAAGAAATTAAAACAATTTTAATGTAGTTATATTGTGTGACAACAAAGAAAGTCATTTTCAAAAATACTAAAATTTTAAATATCAAACATCTCAAAAAATAACCATATAATCTGGATGAAATTTTACACAGGTATTGCCTATATTGCATACAAAATAGTCTATAAATTTCAAGCTGATACATGAAGTCGTCATTGAGAAATTACGATTTTGAAAAAAACCGTAAAAGAATTTTAACCTTAAATATCTCTAAAAATCATGATACAATTCTTTTATCTAAAGAACTTATACGATAATATATAGACTCTACATTTCCACAAAATTTCAACATAATTAAACCAATTTTTGTTTTCTCTAGTTATCATGCGACAAAGAAAATAACTTTGTAAAATTTTCAAAATCAAATATCTCAAAAAGTAATCGTACGATCTTCATGAAAATTCGCACACATATTATCTATATCATATACAAAATTGTCTATGAATTTGGAGCTGATACATGGAGCCGTTCTCGAGAAATTACGATTTGAAAAAAAGGTTAAAAAAATTTTAACCTCAAATATTTCTGAAAGGACCCCGCACAAAATGTATGGAAAAAAATCATCCGGTCAAATTGGGTGAAACTTGGGGTCTATCCTTTACCCAATTATCATCCAGTTTGACCGAATGATTTTTTTTTCATACATTTTGTGCGGGGTCCTTTCTGGACCAATCATTTTGTCCAAAGAACTCAACCGAGAGCTATCCAAAACCTATACATCTAAAAGGAATTTCAAAGCGATTAAGTCAACTTTACTCCCGTAATCGTTGGACATACAAAACTCATTTTTTTCACATTTCAATTTTTTTCTCAAAAACTAGTCGAGAAAATGAATTCAGATTTTTACAGATTATAGCTATATTTTGTACTATCATGATTTTTCTCAAAAACATTGACCGTTTAGTTTAGGAGTTATAAGATATTTAAAAAAAAACACGTTTTTGTTAATAACAAAAGAACTGTGACAACTAGAGAAATTTTTTTTTAGAAAATATAGGTATTTTAATGCTCTCTCGAATACTATCCATTCGATTCAAATATCTCGATCTTATCATTAAAAAAAAGCAAAAATCAATTTTGAGAAAATCGAAAATTCGAAATAAAACAAAAACGCATCAGCGAATCGAAAAACAAGTTTCTGACCCGCCATCACACAAAGAAAACAAAAAAAATGAGACTTGTCCGGTCAAAATCGATCGAGTAGAAGCTGAGATCCAGGCGTACACACACACATACACACACACACACACACACACACACACACATACAGACATTTTTCAAAAATCATGTATTATGATTCCTAACACCTCGAAAAACAATTATAATATGTTTTTACAATAACTTAAAAAATCCCGACAGATAGAGTGACCCGGAGTAAGCACACGGAGAGATTGGAACAGGTCGTATTTGAGGATCTGTTAAGAACGCTCTTGCATGAAAATTTGTAAACTGGGATATAACATTTTCAATAGTTCAAGATGTACCGAATCTTGTGGTATGTTTATTTTACCCTATAACCGTGGAAAATTTTGAGAAATTAACGTTTGAAATAATCATTTTTTACATGTACTCTTATGGAACGGCGGGAAAAAATAGGTTAAATCGAGTATTTCTGAAAAGGGATCAAATTTTTGACCAGTAAAAAACATATGGCTTTAAAGATTGAGGCTTCCCCTTTCAAACTACACCTTGTAAATTGTACGTAGCCGTGGGAAATTTCAAGATATTTTCTTTAATTCAAGATTATGAACACAAATAGCAGACGACCTGCACGAGAGCGAGAGAGACAGAACGACGTGCATGATGTAGTTTGTGCTCTCGCTGAGCGCACAAACTGTATAGTCGTGCAAGAGCGTCCTTAACGGGCGTAAGACGTTCATTGAATTTTGGGGAGAGGGATAAACGAGTGGGAGTTAGTTTAGTTGACCCATTTGCGGACCAGACAATGAGTGACAGTGAAGTAATATGTAATGAGGTAGGGGACGAAAATAATGAAGGGGACAATTTTAAAATGCGTTTTCGACGGAAGTTAAATGAGTTACGTCACGAATTACATACGAATGCCCTTAAACTCGACTTACACGAAAAACGAATAGACACACTGGACCCACTTTATACTCGCTTTAGCGCATTAAACCCGGTCGTCCGGAAGCATGGGGAGGATATACAGGAAAATAAAGAGGCGGTAATGACTATTATGGACGATATGGTGGAGATAAGTAGGCAGGTGAACGTCAATAAGGAGTCAATGGGCCATATCGCGACGTCATGTAGGGGTAATAAAGATAAAATCGCCGGGCTCGAGGAGCGATATCAAGGGCTTGCGCAAAAGATAGATGAGGATAAATACAAGATTGAAAATATCATAAGAAACGGGCCCACTCAAATAGCGCCCATTTCCCAAAATATTAGGTATGAAATGCCGTTTTTTAAGACTAGTTCGGGAGATAAACCAGCTCATTTTATAAAATCGTTTCTGAATTATTTAAAGGCCATAAATGCGACGAGGCATAACTTCAAGCCCGTAGTAAGCCAGGCTTTACAAGGGCCGACCCTCAAATGATGGGAACATATCGAGTCAGTGATCGATGATGTAGAACAATTTAAGGCTAGGTTCCTAGGCAGGTATTGGAATAGTACATTGCAATCAAGAGTACAAAGAGACTTAGAATTCGGATATTATTGAGGCAATCTGGGAATAACCCGAAGCGATTACGTCTTAAGCCTATACAATGACGTTCGTATGCTAGACGATATTCCAAATGTCGGTGCTATAATCGATAAATTTTCTCGACACTTTGATGAACATGTACAAGCCGCGGTTTTATCGCGAGGTATAAGTACCATGGATGGCCTAATAGAGTTACTAGATACATCGGATCAAATAGGGAATTTGAATTCCTATAGGGCAGCGCAAACTATACCCATAACTAGCCAACCCCCACCGCGTTAAAGCACAAAGAAACTTGTCTTTTGAAGGCCCATTTAGATCAGGTGATATGCGTGCGTCAACACCACGGTCAAATAATAATAACAATAACAATTCAAGTTTTAACCAGCCCCCGATACCACATCAAAACAACCAGAACGGACAAACACATGCCCGTAACACTAGTGAAAACTGGCGTGACCCAAACCAACCGTACCGACAAAATGACACACGTAACGCACAACAGACACATAGAGGGGGAGGCGGGGGGTCGAATATCCATCAGGGGAACAACTCCCTGGGAATAAACCAAGTTTATGTAGAAGTAAACGAGTCGGGAAATGCGGAACAGTTATATCAGGAACCTCAACCGTCATAAATAATTCATTTGAAATGGAAAGTGAGCAACTACCTGATACAACTGTGAATTACGAGGTTAATACAATTTTCGATAATACCCGAGATTTTCTGTTGAAGGAAGAATCAGATATTGAAAATAACGAGGAATTTAAGGTCATAAAATGCCCGGAGGTCTAGATCGAAATTGAAAACTGTCCAGTAATAGCTTTGATAGACACCGGAAGTAGGATCACGTGCATCTCTGAGGAAATATATAACCAATACTTGAATAAATTCAAAAGATGTGTTTCTTTCCCGTTAATAGGAGTACAGGAAAGTGGGTTCACTGGGGAAAAATCCGTAAGACTAAAAAAACAATTTAGGGCCCAAGTCACTGTAGGGACATGGAGGGGAGAGCTGGACTTTCTCATTATACCCACGTTAGTTCGAGAATGTATCTCGGGGATAGATGCTCACATGAAATTGAAGCTGGCAATCGATCTTGACAATCAAATCATCCCATTTGAGAATCCATTGAACCCTAACTAAAAACGTATCATGCCATTATCTGCAGAGCAGGAAATAAATCGAATCACGGTCCAGCTACACGACACGGACGACTCCCTTGACTGTACTGAAACCGACCCTAAACACTCTACGGATGAAATTACTGACGAGGAAATCGAAAGTAAGCTCGCAGAAGTAGATGACATTACGGCCGTGCAGAAACAACGCTTGCGCGAACTTATTTATAAATATAAAGATATTTTCAAAAAATCACCCGGTCGCTTTCAATCTTTTGAGTAAAACGTCGAATTTCAAGATGAAACCCGTATTTCTTTAAATCATACTCGATACCGTTAAAACACCTTGAGAAGGTTGATCTAGAAATCGAAAGAATGCTAAAATACGATATAATCGAAAGATCGCGTAGTCAATACATAAATCCTATTGTGCCGGTAATAAAAAAATCAGGGGCGGTACGATTATGTTTAGATGCACGCGAACTGAACCTTCAATTAAAAATGACCATGACGAACCAAAGGGCATGGACGAAGTCCTACGCAAATGTGCGAGGGTAAAGGTCATGACCAGTCTAGACCTGACGGCCAGTTTTTGGCAAATACCCTTAAACCCAGACTCTCGACAATACACTGCTTTCCTACACCGCGGAATGATATACAATCACAAGGTCATGCCCTTCGGAACCAAGGTCAGCAGTGCTGCACTCACACGACCCTCTGAGTTCGTACTTAGGGGGTTATTGGATTTCATAATTGATTTTGTAGATGATTGTCTATGTATCTCCGAGAATTTTGAGGACCACTTACAAGGAAAGGATACTTGGTGTCCGCCTCCGATTTTCATGAAACTTCGCATATGAGTAGAGTGTCAAAAAATATTCGACACGTATTTTTTATCTGCGGAAAAACATATCTCAGAGGTGAAAACCGCCCTTAAAGTTCACCCCCAAAAACCGTTATTTTTTAATATCTCAAGATGGCATCGGAATTTTTTAATGAAACCAACACCTATTTGTTTCTTATGAAAAGTCGAGTTTTTCGGCACAGTTTTTAATGCTGGGGGTTGCATCCCCTATTTTTTACAAGGGTAAATATGATATTTTCCCTTGTATTTTTGATATAAAAGTGTTTTAGTGAGCTAAATTTGATTGAAAATTGGCATGCTATAAAGAAAATTAAAAATTATAGTTGACCTGTTTCGAGATTTAAAAATAGAAACACGTTGACGGGGTGAATTACCCCTAATTTAATTAATCACCTTTTTGTTAGTGTCTGCCTCCGATTTTCATGAAACTTTGCAACTGGTTAGAAATCGAAAAATATTTGACACGTATTTTTTTTTATCTGTGGAGAAAGACATCTTGGGGTGAAAACCACCCTTAAAGTTCACCCCCAAAAACAGTTTTTTTTTTATTATCTCGAGATGGAATCGGAATTTTTAAATAAAACCAACACCTATTTGTTTCTCATAAAAAGACGAGTATTTGGACACAATTTTAATGATAAGGGGTTCCACCCCCTATTTTTATGGGGGTAAATATAATTTTTTCACTCTGTTTTTAAAATAACAAAGTTTTGACGAGCCATATTTGATTAAAAAATGCCATATTGTAAAGAAAATTAAAAATTATAGTTGACCTATTTCGAGGTTTAAGAAAAACACATAGAAGGGGTGAGCTACCCCTACTTTAGTTATTTATCTTTTAGTGATTTAAAAAAATGATCACAACATTTTTTTGATTTTTAATTTTGAGATGCTTATTTCAAATCATATTTTACGTGAAATACTAAAATTGTCTACTAAAATTTAATTCATTAAATGAAAATTTGAAAGAAAATTTTTATCGATTATTTTTTTTTTTTGGTTATGAAATTAATGCTGAAATTATTTATAAACAAAGAATTTTTCTAGATAAAATTCTATTAAAAATTCATCTTTTTTTACATTATATTAGGATAATATTTCATTTCCCGTATTGATATTTGTATTGTTGATGTCATAAAAATTTAAGTTTTTTTTATCAACAAAGGTTTTATTCTTACCGAAATATGCAATATAATTATATAGTACATTTCGACACTGGTGCGGAAGGTGATGATTTACTTCGTGTGACGTTTTTCGCACGAGCGAAGCGAGTACGAAAAGTCACACGAAGTAAATAATCAACTTCCGCACTCGTTTCGAACGGTATTTTATACCACGAGAGCCGAAAAATCATACCAAAGTTGTGATTTTGAGGTTAGAGTGGTATAAATTATATTAAATTTACATTCCAATTTTCAATGTCATCACGCTTCTACGAATATTTTTTTTGCGACGACATTTATAAAAATATTGGTAAGTTAAAAATAAACTTTGAATATGAGATAATTCTCGAGTAAACAAGAGATATTTTTATTCGACTGTCTACAGTCGAATAAAAAGTCTACAGAATATAAATGGCATGTTCATTTTTTTTTACATTTATACGATTGTAAATTAGCGGTAAGTGGCATTTGGAAAATTGACAAGGCATTTTAAGATCAGGCGTTTTCCTTGCGGCTCATCAAGCAGCGACTTGGAGACGACATCCGATGAGAATGACGCACGGAGTTGATAGCTCCGTGAGTTGCAATGTATGTGGCGGTTTTTTGATGTTGCAATTTTATGTCAATTTCAAATGGAGGTTGTGTGAAAGAAAAATTCAAGTTTTTCCTTTCGAATATATAATAAAGCACTACAAATCTGAGGTGATTTGGATTTAGTAGGATAGTGTATTTTAAGTAAAATCTCTGATACAAATATTTGGAACTTTCTTTAAACAAGATTTATTACAGTTCACGAGATTATTACAGAATTGATTATGTATCGAGGTAGGAAAGAAATAAAAGATGTACAGTAAATTATGCTTTAATCTGGTTTATTGAAAATTAATTTTATTGTTACACGTAGCCAATGGACATATTTGCCTATTACGTGAAAATATAAAAAGTTCAATTACGAATATGCAAATTATGAATAACATTAGTCCGTAAGAGATTTCGTGGTTACATTGTTCAGATAAAGTATCTTAACCACACTTGCACTTGCCCCTAACACAATGGCCGGTGCCCCTTTTCCGGGAAGCACAGTTGGCCCTGCAGAAAATGTCGGTGATTATGTCAAACGGACAGTTTGCACGCCGTACTCTGGCATGGGGGCCAGGGTTCACTACGCCCTCCGGGATAAGGTCTTCTAAAAATTCATAATATTTATCAGTAAGGCTTAGTCGTGTCGTCTTCAGAAAGTATGGTAATTGTAGGTGGGGCAAAAGAAAAGGTAATAATGGAATAAATATGAAATAAAAGATTATTCAATAACCATTAACGCTATATTATAGGTATTATTAATTTTTTCGTATGGGCATTAAAAAGAAAAACCACTACCAGTTCATTGGCACGTAGCTTCCTCAAACTAATTTATCAATTCCTTTTTTTATACTTTTTAATAAAATAATTTTTTTCTCAAAAACAAATGAAGAAAATTTATTGAAATTTTAACCAAATATAGTAAGTGTAAATAAGTGTAATATATAATATATATAATAAGTGGTTGCCTATATCGCAAACAAAATAGTCCATAAATTTCAAGCTTCTACATGGAGTCGTCATTTAGAAATTACGATTATCAAAAAAATGTAAAAAAGTTTTAACCTTAAATATCTCTAAAAATCATGAGACAATACTTTTACCTAAAGAACTTTTACAATAAATATATAAACTCTACATTTCCACAAAATTTCAACATGAATAAACCGATGCTTTTTTCTCTAGTTATCAGGCGACAAAGAAAGAAAGTTTGCAAAATACGAAAATTTTCAATATCAAATATTTTAAGAAGTAATCGTACGATCTTCGTAAAAATTCGCACACATATTATCTATATCACATACAAAATTGTCTATAAATTTCGAGCTGATACATTGAGCCGTTCTCGAGAAATTACGATTTGAAAAAAAGTTAAAAAAATTTTAACCCTAAATATCTCTTAAATTTATGGACCAATCATTTTGCCCAAAGAACTCGACCGAGAACTATCCAAAATCTACCTCTACAAAGAATTTTGAAGCGATTAAGTCAATTTTACTCCCGTAATCGTTGGACATATAAAACTCATTTTTTTCATTTTTCAATTTTTTCCTCAAAAACTAACCAACAGAATGAATTCAAATCTTTACAGATTATAGATATTTATATTCTGCATTATCATGATTTTTTTCAAAAAAATTGACCGTTTAGTTTGGGACACGTTTTTGTTAAAAAAAAGAATCAGGATAACTAGAAATTTTTTTTTAGAAAATATAGGTATTTTAATTCTCTTTCGAATGCTACCCATCGGATTAAAATATCTCGATCCTATCATTAAAAAAAAGCAAGAATAAATTTTGAGAAAATCGAAAATTGAATTTAAATATTGTAGTTGATTAATCGAAAATTGTTTGAAAATAGATAAATAAAAAGTTTTTCTTACCAACATCAAAGGCTTCGTTAGTAATCTCCGGTACGTTTGCGCTATGACCGACGACAACCAGTGCGAAAAGAGCGAAGACAATGTAGTACTTCATGTTTGCTTCTGTTCAAAAATCAGTAGTGGACTGATACTGCAGCAAGACACAATTTTGTTTTTATACAATATAGTGAGCAAGAAAGATTTGCAGGGTTTTCCCCACTTTCTTTACCTGTGGACACACGTACTTTATAACGGTCATAAATATACCTTACATGAGATATATATACGTGTGTATATCATGACTTATTATCGCAACGATAAGGGATTTTATTTACTGACTCAAGTCCCTCGCGATGACCAGCGTTGGCCCCGCGAGGATTCTCCGTGTTAAACGGTATCATTTGACTAACTTCAGAGCGAACCAGAACGGTATCATTTGACTGAGTTCAGAGCGCTGCTCCGGCAGACCGCGGCGAAGAGCAGATACTATAGCAAAGAATCGAGTGTTCTATTGAGTTTTCCTTTTTACGTTATTACAGGTAATTTGAGGAAATTTGCGGTGAACATAAGATGCTGTTAACATACAGAAACATATTTTATCAGCTATGGAGAGATCTTATTACGTATTTTGTTAGAATAATTTTTAGTTTTTGCTAGCGGAAATATTTTTGTTCGAAAAAGTTAAAAACTGTTACTAAGAGTTATAAACTGTTCAAAAATGTTATAAAATTTATAACTGTTTGTAACAGTTTTTAACAGTTTGTAATAATAGTTATAATAATAGTTGAATTAATTATATATTATTAATTCTTCTTCACTCATAAATATAATTCTCAAATGTCATTAGTTTAATTAATTATTATTATTATTAGTTAATAATAATTTAATTAATTACCAATTATTAATTCATTTTAAATATCATTGAAAATTATTTGAAACTTTTTTAAACTGTTTCAAACTCGTAAAACCTATTTGAAAATGTGTCCAAAATCCTTCATTTTGTAACATTTATAAACATTTTTAAATAGTTACAAACAGTTACAAACAGTTTTAAATAATTTTTACACTTATTAACTGTTATTGAAATTTATAATTTAGGACAGGATGAATAAAAATAATTTGAATATATACTTTGATAGTTTTTTTTTTTTTCATTTCAGAAAAACGTGTACATTATAATGCCAGCTATAGGACTTACAAATTGCTCTTTATAATTTTAGAATTTACAACAAAGTTTCAAGAATCGTTGTAGTTCATTATTATCATTACATAAATAACTATTGTCACACATTTATACTGCATACAACACTTTGACAGGGATTCAAAAATAAACTTTATTTAAAACAATAAAAATAAAATATGTCTTGTTTCAAATTACAAGTACAAATTGTACAGGCTAGTTTTATAAATATATATATGTATATACCTAATAAAAGAGCGATAGTTTAATTAATGAAATAAAAAAGAGATTTAATATTTTCTTAATAAGAGACTTGGTGTCTTTGCATCATTCACTTGGTTATAAGATAATGATAACTGAAAAATAATTTTTTTGCATAGTATGCGTAAAGTACGTCGATTCGCATCGTTTTCAGTGCGTAAAGTTGAATTTCACACGTAGTGTGCGTAAAGCTTCGCTTTTTAGTTCTTCGCTTTACGCATACTATGACGCGGGCGAAATCTTTACGACCTCGTGATCCCCCAACACTCGGTGCGTAAAGTTCAACTTTACGCCCTAGTGACGAAAACTACTATTTTGCATCTCAACAACATGATATTGCTGCTGGACAGCAATACAATAATACATTCAAGGAATGCGTAAAACATGGTATATGCAACACTAATGAATTTTCACGATTCACGATCGCTTGGGTGCTTTTCAAATAAAGTTTTTTTGTAATGAAACTTAATCATTATTTCGTGTCATTTTTTACTTAATTTATGAATCATATAATTAACCCACAAGTATCGGACGAAGCGAGCAAAACGTGACACTCAAATCTCCAAGCTTCAGTTTCGTGCTAATTCTCAGAAGGGAGGTGTATCTAGAGGTACGCACATGTGAACTTTAGGATGGTAACCTTTACAACAGGAATTTATGGGAACATAGAAGAATCCTCTCATGGTGCAGGCATTCATCGACAAAAATAATGTTACCATCGTAAGGTTCACATGTTCTTACCCTTGGATACATTTCCCTTCTATAAGAATTAGCACAAAATGGAAGTTTGGAGATTCGAGTGTCACGTTTTGGTAGCTTCGTCCAATATCGGTCAAAACGAAAAAAATGTTATTTTTGGTTGGTAGGGGCCTTCCCGTGGTGGAGGCCCATAGACAGGGCCTAGTCTGCCTATGCGTTACTCCGGCAGTAGGTCCCTCGTCGGTTATATTAATATTAATTACTTTTTCTATAAGAGATAGATATTTTTACGTTTTTTATGATTTTTTGACAGCTGATACGTACAATATTTAATGCGTACCATCCTAACGCAGTTTAAATTTTCCAAAAATTCTGTTTCGTACGCGTTTAAATAAAAATAAAATAGTTAAGTATCATAGACTCTAAATTTCTCCTTTATTTTTATCAAAGCTTTCGATTGTCATGTTACAATGAAAAATCAATAAAAACTTGTTTATATACACATACAAATAGGTATAATCATAATAATATTAAAATTTGTGTTTTATACCAAAAAATATCAGTTAGATACATATTAAAAAAATAAGTTTTAGTTGTAAAAAAAATTGCGCATACTCATAAGTTTTACATTAAAAATAACTCGTAACTAGTATTGTTTAAACAAAATTGTCATCACAATACAAGTTTATTTTTAATGCGGATTTTATTAGCAAGGCGGAAACAACAGCTACTCTAACAGTGCAAGATGCTGAGTATCTGGAAATTTCGTGAAGAATCTATCGGAGCATTTCCGTTGCTTGACTTTCAACTATCATAACTTAAAGAAAAGATAATATTGTTTTATTCTAGAAACATTCGGAACTACTATAAGGCGATAACTTTTCTATTGTATACAAAATTACCGCTAAAAATATTTAAAACAAATCCGTAAATGTCTTACAAATTAATCTATATTAAACTCATTAAAATAACATCTATCTAACAAACTATATTCCCCACTAAAATTACCTCTAACTTGCCATATAATTACCATCAGCCGACGCATTCCCCATTGGAAATCTACGCGATTATAGTCATTCGCACGCGCCACGACAAAACGAGAGCTCACATCCCATTGAGAAATCGTTTGCATTCGCGAGCGGATCTCCTTTGTAGAAGCCCTAAACTAGACTCTCGTATAAATAATCCGGAGCGCGCGTATATAGTTCGCGCGACAAAAAGTCCGCTCCTAATTGCGTCGAGCTCATTACGATTATCATCCGATGCACGCGCGTATGTGTGTCTGTGTGTATGTACTTATCGCGTCGCGCGAGACAATGGGACTCCGACTTACGTCGAATGCATACAAGCAGTAAGAAAGAGAAGGAGAGAAAGAGAGACAAGGGCACCGAGTATGTACATACACAGCGGAGAGCATCAGCTCGTGGGAAAGGAGCATGGAAAGTTGCGCGGCTCGGTGAGGAAGTTCCTTAACCTCCGCTGTTGGCGGAGAGATTTCAGTGTAATAACGACTGACGGTGTTTTGATTGTCAAACGTTTAGTAGGAATCTTTATGTGCTTTCATCTCATTTCGTGCAAAGGAAATGAAAAACTGTTTTGCGATTGAGTTAGCTAAATGCTGACTTTTTGACAATATGATTCTCTTTAGGTCGAATAGCCTCATGGATTTGATATATTTATGAGGCTATTTTATGAAGAATTGGTGAATGACTGGCAAATATATATATGCTATTTTATTTCTAGTGAATTTGGAATACCGTTCAGTATGAGATATTTACTAAAAAATGATAACATTTTTTATTTGTTAAAACCAAATAAGAACTATAAAATTACAATATTACTATAATATACTCTAATACTACAATAATATTGCAACAATATTACAATAATATTTTAACAATACAATAACATTATTGTAATATTGTTGCAGTATTATTGTAGTATTTACTTATTTATTTATTTATTTAATACCAAAGTAAAGTACAATAAATTATTACAATTTGTAACTATTTTACATTGCTTCCATTACAAAGTAATCCAGCAGAGGAAAATTTCCTGTTCTCTGGTCCGGCATACTTAAACTAACTTAGCCTAGAATTAATTTGATTAGTAATTACAATTTGTGTAGTAGCTATAAGAATTGCTACTGCTTAAATATTCCTAGGAATATTTAGCAGAGCCCACTCCTAATTTTTGGTATTGGTTTAATTTACATTTAAATTTAACAATATTTAAATTTTTTATATATAAAATAATTTAAATTCTGACTTTTCCTATATTTCTGTTGACTTCGCCAATTTTATTATTACGTACGTATATTATTACATATTAAGTAATATTGTAATTTTATAGCTCTTTTTTCTTTTTCCTTACATATATAGGAACTGAACTAAGGTTATATCATCTGTATGCATAATAAACTATACATTTAATACATTCGCTGACTTCCCACTTTTTTTTAACATACACAATATATTGTATACCATCTACAATACTCGATCTACAACAATATCTTATAATATGAGGATTCCTTAAATTATAAATTTTTATCGCTCATTCTAAAAATTAACTGTTTAAAAATATACGCAAAAACCCTCCTCATACTCTTCTCTTTCTTATAAACCGATCCTTTCGCTTCGCATCAAGAACGAGCCGATCACGCGAAATCCATTCAACCACGCACATCTGAGAATCATGCGCCGTATGTAAAGATATATTCACTCAACCCATATCATGCAAACTTATCAGCGCGCCATCGACGTCATAAATCCCCGACCCCGAATCATTTCGCGCTCCATCTCAATCCATGCTCCTCCTCCCATACCACATATACATACACCAACCAAAACACCCTACATTCTCTCTGCACTCGTCAAGCTCGCAATCCTCTCTGCGCGCACAGCACGTCGTCGCAGCGGGCTCAAGTGTATCAGCGCGCCTTTTTATCACTCGCGCAAACGCACGTGGAGAGAGAGAGAGAGAGAGAGAGAGAGCCCGCGGCGGAGCCACTAGATTAAGGCAATTGGATCAGGCGAGCGAGCTCCGCTCCGATGCACCGCGAGGCCCATACGCCGCGTGTCGTCCTCCTCCTTTGCTTCTTTCTCTTTCTAGCGCGCGAGTGTTGATATTGTCATAGGTCTACCTCGAGTCGCGCGCGGGCTTCCGCGAGCTATAGCGTATAGACGCGTGCAAAAAAGGTATAGAGGAGCGCGTGCCGCAGGGGTGGGCCGGTTTTCTGAATGTGTGCGAGGGGCATTGTAACCTATTAACGGCTTGCAGAGGAGGCTGGATGAGGTACAAATTTTCAGTTATGATTATCTGACGATTGGCACAAGGAGTTTTGTTTTGATTTTCGAGTGCTGCGGCGCTTGAAAATTAAATGACAAGTGTGACTGTGGGATATTTGGAGCTTCGATTATTTTTCAAGATATCTGTATTAAAAGTGTATATGTTAGCGAATGATTTTGCAAAAGTAAACAATGCTAGTCTTACAAATTTCAAGTAAATTAAAAAAATTCTTGTATTATTGTGAAGCGCGAAGTATAAATTAAAGCAATTAAAAATATCTAGAAGAAAAAATAAATTTTAATTCAAAATCATATAAAAATACATTTTTCTCTTCAAAAGAACTAATTTTCAGGAAATACTCGTTAATTAACCATTTTGGATATGTATAATCGAATAAATAAATTATCTTTTGATATTTAAGTGTGCTCGATTAATCAATCAAATTACAGATGTAAATCGACACATAATAGAAATTTCGGCAATGAACCAAATAATGAGTTCGAATTTAGCATTCGAACATTCACAGAGTCATTAAGATAAAATCTAACCAAATCTGAAGAACTATTTACTCCGAGGTTTACTCGTATATACGCCGATACCATTTCCAAATTGCTTGGAATTCCGATAATTTTCTTTCGTCTGTTGAACCCAATAAGGATTATAGGTATCATAATCCGTCATTTTAGGGAAATATTCTATTCAGTTCGATTTAGCAAACTACAAGCTTACGAATGTACATCGGTATTTTCTCGTAAAATGTTCATCATCCAAAACTTACGTTTTCCATTCCTCTGTTTCGCATCCTCATATCTTTCACACACGAACAAATAACTTATCATTCACAGAGCCAGCTGCACCGAAACCCCCAACTCCGCGGCCCGGCCATGAGCCGTGGCAGCATCTTGTCATTACGGCGCGAGCTCGCGCAAAACCGACGAAATTTCGACGCGTTTTATTTGATCGGCTCGTTAATTTGACCTGGAATCCCATATGCGCGCACGCGTAAACATCCGACCGGTTGGTAGGAGGGACACATGGTGTATGTGTCTTTAATATACCGATTCGAAAATATCTTTTCGTTTCGTTTAGTCTTTCGCTCTGTTTTCGTTCTTTTGTGTCTGTGCTAAAGAGGTTTGGGATATTATTGATTTGAGATTGTGGGGATATGTGGTCGGTGGCAGGGTTTGCATAGTAGGTGATTGTGATTTCGACGTATTATAAGAGCTATTATGTTATGGTGTCCTGGTGAGAAATGGCTTACTTATACGCTGGAATACTTTGGTGGTACACGAAAGAAAGGGAACTGGTACGACTCGTTCCGTTTTTTTCCCTTTTTAATTGTTAGTAAATATGGAGTGTGATTAGCCTTTTACGCTTTAATCATGACCTACTGTATAGTAATCTACGCTGACCCTTATTTAGGTTGATTGTTGATAACGTATTGATTATTTCAAAAGTACTTTGCAATAGGCTGTAAAGCCTGGAATAAAGGAGGATAAATAATATTAATTTAATTACATATTTCTTTATTTATATAAATGTAATTACCTTGATGGTGTCGTAATACCGATTTTCTTTATAATAGGTTATCTTCGATCTATAATAGTTATCTTCTATATAATTGCTTATTCACTTATTTATTCGTATACCTCTCATTTATCGACTGAGGCGGACAGAGCATGATACTTTTATCATTTTTCACGATTTTCAAATGCACGTAACTTTACACAGAACGGACCGATTTTAACGATCTTTAGTTAAATTAAAGCTCTTTTCTTCTACTTTAATCGCTTTTTTCTGGAATATTTGTTGTCAATTTTAATAGCTTACTATTGGTTAATCATCACACTGAGAGAAGAATATTGTTACTGTTAACATATTTATCTATTTGAACTACAACTATTTGACATGTTTAAGAATAAAATGTGATATTGCAATAGTTACAATATCTATATTAACTAATAGACATATTCAGATTTGAAAGTAGCTGATGGTAGAAGTTCTTGTAAATTGTAGTTTTTGAATCTAATAGCCAACTTTCTACCAGGATGATGTTATATACCAAAAGGTTTGAAATAAAAACTTCATTTACTCTAACGTTTCGGACATTTTTATTGTTTATGTCCCTCATCAGGATAAACAATAAAAATGTCCGAAACGTTGGAGTAAAAAAATAAATGATGTTTTTATTTCAAACGTTTTCGTTATAAAACAACATCATTCTGGTAAAAAATTGGCCATTAGATTCAAAAACTACTATAATAAGCATATTGTAACTATTAACAACATCAATATTCTCAAGTAACATATTGAAATTGTTTATGAGAACATGGTAACTTAACTGTTGACATGGCATTATAACGGTTACAATGCCTATATTTGGTTATATTTAAACATACGCATGTTAATAGTTACAATGCCATGTTAACAGTAAACAAATCCTTTTCTCAGTGCAGTGACTACTTTTCGTCCATTTTTCCACGTTAAATTTCCATAAGAAAAATTGATATGCAGTTAAAACAGTGTCACAAGACCGTTTTCCTGTGTTCCAAAGTTTTTTTCGTGTATTGTGTCGTATATAGAACAAGAAAAGACGTATTGCATAGGTGTGCCTCAAAATCTTTTTTCGTCGTTTTTATACCGGATTAAGGGAAATTTTCGGGAGAATTGCACATGTACGTCACGACGTCACTCGCGCCGAATATGAGCGTTGCTGAAATTCGGAACAGTATGCATGTTAAAACGAGAAAGTATTGATGTAATATTTGAAAGAATTTAGTAAATGATACGTCACAAGACATAACAAAGCATTAGTTCTGCGTGTAGTAATTTTTGAGTAAGTCATACTAAACTATATAACAAAACATAAATTTTTACATGAGGCTAAAGATAAAAATAATCGATTGTGTTACAGTCTCACTAACTCATTTTTACTGTTTATTTTTTTACAAGAAAATAGCGATCCCACATACTTGCTAATAAATCGTAAAAAAATGAAACAATAAAATACCAATAGTCGTACCAGCAATCTTCTTCTTAATTTAAAGCCCAATTGAAATTATAATCTTCGCAGAAAACTTTCGTGCACGTATCGCAATCTAACGGCCAAAACTTAAACCCCGACCAATAAAACCGCAAACGGCCCAACGATCATTCCTTCTTATACGTCTACCATGCAAATTACATTACCCGGTATACCTCGCAAAAAATACATCCCCTTATACACGATATTTTCCGATCGACTGCCTATATACAACTCGCTTGCAAACTCGCTCGCCCGCAAGGCTCCTACTACTACCACTCCGACCAATCGGAATTCCGCGCGGAAACGGCACGAAATTTAGCATAATGCGCCCCATAAGTAAATGCTCTCTCTCTCTCTAGCTCCACGCGCAACTTCGACTCGCGCTAATACGTACACGTAGCCGCGGGCGGGCGGGCGCGTCAAGTGCACTATCGTAAAACGGATTCGAAGTTTCGCGCGGGGAAGGGGCGCGAGCTTATGAAGGGGATTAATATTTGAGCGAAGCTTATTGAAATTCTTCTGAAGTTATCAGCGCGAAAGGTATAAGTACTTGGAAAAGAGGGCGAATCGCTGCCTCGGGGAGCGAAATTCGTAGGCGCCGAGGCTGTTTTTCCATTGTCGAGGAGCGAGAGGTAAGAGGCGATAGTTTGGTAGATTGTTGTCGAGATTAATATCTTTATTATTAAAATTGAAGTTGCTCTGAACCGCCAAACCTTTGAAAAGGGGCGTATTGAATTTCTTTATTCTTGCACATGGTGTATTGTACATAATCAATGAATAGCATAAAAATTGTATAAGATTCCTAATTTTGACTTTAAATTATTAAACTCTGAAATATCAGAGACTATAATACAACAAAGTATAAGTACAAATTTAAGTAAAAATTAAGTATTTGGCATAGTGTCTACTTTATTCGAAATTTCTTAAATTTGGTAAAGTTTTCTTAGACTCACTAGGAGAGTGCGAGACTCAGAAATCTGAATCGCGGATACGGGTCAAAATTTGGAATATATTTTTGGATGTAGAAATATGTAGAAAGCTGCTATTTGTACCTAGTAGATCGTAACGCTTATCACGGGCGAGCCGTGGCGGCTGTTTGGCCGTCCATTGGACACCTCGCAGCTCCGATAAGAGCTGTTCCCACGACACACGAGAGTCCGTCAGGCCTCGCCGGAAAGTGCAAGTCCACACTTTCCGTGGTGGGACCAGCTCGATGTATGTAGTTGCGACGGTGCTCCAGTGGGGTAACGAACGTCGCGCTACGAACATCTTCCAATAGATACGTAACACGCTCCAAAAAACTTAAGTTCTGGAAATTTTATTTTCATTTTGAAAAAATGTCTTTTTTGAAAGATCGTCATTTAACCTTTAAAAGTCTTAAATACAATTTCCAAAATTGAAAATAAAACTAAAAAATAACGACCATATATTTATTTTTTTCAGATTTGAAAAATATTGATTCTTTTTTAATAGTTATATGATGGTTTAGAGTTGAGCAACGAAAATGGACTGGTAAACGGCGAAAATTCACAGTGTAACTTCAAACGTATTTTGATGCATTTTCGTTGTTCAACTTTAAATTATAATAATTTTGGAAGAAATCAATATTTCTTAAATCTGCAAAAAGTAAATAAAAGCCCGTTCTTCCTAATTTTATTTCCAATTTTTGTAATTGTATTAAAGATTTGTTAACATTCAATAAGTATCGTTTGAAAAAGAGATTTTTTCAAACGAAACTATGAAAATATTGTAACAGAATTCGTGGTCTGTATCCCAAACACTCTCCTGCAGTTAGTACATTTTGTTTTGACCCAGAAACAATATATACATGGTATTTTTATGAATGCAAAAAATTCTTTTTAATTTCCCAAATTCTACTAGGGTAAGTGTGACTACTACGGCGGTATTTTTTCAGGTTAGTTTTAAACAATTATATTTCGTCTCCATGCAAAAAAATTATGCTGATTCTTTTTAATAACGAAACTTAGGTATCATATCTATCGATTAAAGTACAATTTTAGAACAAAAACTGATAAATAAATTTATAAAATGACTTTCAAAACAACATCTCTCTGCTGATGTTACTGCGAAGCTGCTTCAACTACTGCGTTGGTATTACGGTGCCATGTTAAAGCATAGGGAGAGCGCTCGCGCATGCGCAGAACCCCAAAAAAGTACGTCGCTGGTATTACTGCGATTTTCCATAAGATTATACAGAAGTAATACATACACAATAATACCCACGTCCGCAGTAGTACCCACACTTACCCTATTTCATACAGGAATCTTTAAAAGCAAAATTAGTTTGTAACATTTCTTACGTCATCCTTAAAAGCTTTTTCATCATACCCTGGCCGAAAGAACCACTTTCGTTCTCGACTCAAAAACACGAATGTGGTATTTTCAGCTCGGCTATGGTGAAAAATTGTATAGGTACTCAACACGAGGATAAAGAGATTACCCAATTATTGAAAAAATTAAGAAAAGCTCGTTCGAAAGTACCGAAAATTTTCGCCACCACCTAACTTACACACTCGGCGAAAAAATCCCTCCCTCCCCTATCGATCGAGCAATTCGCATCATATCGCGCGCGATAACCCGCACTGCACTCGAGCTCTACTTATTCGTGCACACTCGGTCGGAAACCTAGATATCTCTCCACTCCCACACACATACTCAGCGCTCCACGTGCGCGCGCGCACACACACGCGTTCGAAGTGTCTGTCTCTCTCTCTCTCTCTCTGGCAGTGCGCTGCGACGAGAACGGCGGCGCCAACTCTCATCACTCGCGAGAGTCGTGAGCTCCCAGCAAACGAACGAACGAACGGTGAGGCAATTCTCGTTGTCCCAACTCGCGCGCCATCCGCCGCGCGTGACCGTCGCCGTCGTCATGTCGTTCGCGCGCGGAGTCAGCCGCTGCTGCCTCGTCGCCACCAGCACCGAGACCCTGCTGAGTGCTGCTAAACAACGTTGTAATAGCAACAACAGCAGTCATGGAGGGGTGCGGAGAATGTGCCTGGAGCCGCCCCGAGTGTCGCGGGACAGAATGCGCCGCAGCTACGCCAAGATGCTCGAGAAGTGCAAATGTGAGTAGAGATAGGTATAGAGAGCGAGAAAGAGATGGAGAACACGTGCGACGGAGGAGCGCGCGTCGGCTGCTCCGAAATTGATTTCGGAGCTACGAGAAGCTGTTGGGGATGGTGTGGGAAGAGCGTGTATTATACGAGGGTGCTCGGAAGAGAGAATACCGCGCGACAGACGAGGGCCGCGAATGCAGTGACGGAAATAGAACCCGCGAAAGTGGAGAGGGGCTGCGACGGCAGTTCGTTCCCCGCTCGCGGCATGAGATAAAAGTCTCGCCCACTGCTCTACGCGCGCCGTATCCTCGATCCTAAATACCCGATGAAACTACTAAATGCGAAGGAGTCGCAGGTACATGTACACTCGCGATGGAATGCCGAGAGACGTAAACGGCCACAGCGCGTACACAGTGTGCAAAACGGCAACGCGCATGCGTCGCGTTTGCGCGCAAGCGCCCAGGTATGCGCGCTGTATATATAGGTATACACACGCGGCACCTGTCTTTAAATAGTCGCGCGTATAATACACTTGTCGCGAGCGCGCGGTCAATGTCAATCTCATGCACAGCGTGCTCTGATGCACTTTTTTCAAGAGCGAGCGCACGTGTACAGGGAAGAGAGGGAGAGATATAGCGATGATACGAAGCGCGTTATGCAAAGCGTGCGGTTCGCGATTGAGGTCTCGGTTATAGCGAGAGTTGGGTTTCGGTTCGTGTGGGTGTTATTTTGCGATAAGAAGAAGGAACGGGAGAATACGAAACAGGCTTTGATGAGAAATTGATGTTTTATACGGGAAAATGATAATAGGTGTAGGTGGTTATGGAACGTGAAGAAATAAATTGTAACCGACCGGCTTTGTAGTTTTTCAGAGTAGGCGATCTGTCATCATTGTCGCTCCGATTTTACGGCGTTTCGAGCGTTTTTATTTTTAGAATGTATTTTCAACTCGCTATTTTTGCAACCTCTTCTACCCTATTGACTATATTTATCCTATATGTATATTTATTAGCATGTCACGAACTCATTTTTTTCGTATAACTTCACCCTATGAAAATTATTTATAGAATACTTGTCGGAAATATCTCGTAAACTGCTCTGATCTTTTAATTCTGTGTGGGCAATTTAAAATTGAACTTCGGCTCCGTAAAACCTATTTGATAAACGATGAATTACACTTTATATGCTCTCGAAATTCAAAGTGTGACTGAGAACTGGTCTTTGGTTTAATTTATTTTATTGTATTAAATATTTTTAAAGAGAATGATTGGTATTCTAGACTGTCGCATCAGCAAACGCAAAAAACACTTCAAATCAATTAACATTTATAAATCAATAACAAGTGTGCGTAAACCTACAAAATTTCGAGATACTTTTACGTACACGGGAAAAAATTTATTTGTTAACTTTACTTTTTTTATAAAATATTTATTATTTACATAGTAGCGCTAAAACATACTTGACATGTGAAATTTTTACTTTTTAGATAATAGTTTTTATGATTTTTGTAGCAAATTTTTCTTTTTGAAATAGTAATGTTTATGACTGCTGAAACGAAATATCACAGAAACAGTCAATTCGCTATAAGAAATTGATGAAAATTATTATTTCAAAAAGTAAAATTTTCTACAAAAATTATAAAAATTATTATCTAAAAAGAAAAATTCGCTACGAAAATCATAACAATTACTATATAAAAAAAATAAAAATCCCAAATGACGATGTGTCCCAGCACTACTGTGCAAAAAGTAATCTTTACTAATAAAGTTTTCTCCGTGTATAAATCTTTATATACTATTAGTTAATACAGCTACGTAAGTCATACCTGTTAATTATACAAATTACTTTTGGCAATGCGGACGTTACACATTTGCCAACGCCATAATTAAATGTAGCTTCAACGCAAGCTAATTAGCAAAAAATAAACTCATGCATACATTATATTAAACAAAAAGAAACCACTTGCAATACCTCTTTACCCAAAACAATACTTCCATTCCGTTTAAAATGAAAATGACTTCTGTTCCCTCGTCAAATAAAAAAAAACCTCATTTGTTCGCACAGCGAAAAAGCTGCCGCAGGACGTTAACCCACTCGGCGTGTTCGCCTGCAACGAGCTGGACCTGAAGGAGGTGGAGGTCTACGGGTTCGATTATGACTACACGCTCGCGTGCTACAAGCCCAGCATGGATTACCTCCTGTACAACCTGGGCCGCGACATGCTCATCAAGAAGTACAAGGTCGGTAAACTGCCGCCACCGCTCTCTGAAATAATCAATTGTCCTCGATTTTAAAGCCGCGCTCACTGCCGAGAACAAAAACGTGGTTGTTGTAGCTGCTACGAGATTTTGCATATAGAAAGGAAAAAATGTAGAAAAGTTTGGCTAGTTATACGATTTTTCTAACGTAACATATTTCTTTTAATTATATTGAATTATCTTTTTAAATTAATGAATATGATAATCAATCATGGTCAACTAATACTAATTTGATACAATTACTAACTTCATATCTTTTGTTGACATATTTCTAAGCCCTAATTCTTTATTAACCTGCAACTTTGTAATTTAAAATATTTCAAGCACTAATATTACACCTTTCATTAAATTAAATCTACAATTAAAGTTTTCAAAATTTTATAACGTAAAATCTTCCAACCACCAAAACCCTTTCTTTCTTCCTTCTCAAGTACCCGGAGGGCATATCAAAGCTGGAGTACCGCGAGGACTTCTCAGTGCGCGGCCTGCACTACGACATCGAGAAAGGCCTGCTGCTGAAGCTCGACAGCTTCCTGCAGATCCAGCTGGGCACCGTCTACCGCGGCCTCAAACCCGTGCCCAACGATGAGGTCCTCAGGCTCTACAAGAACCGTATCATACCCATCGCCTACGTCGAGGCACCGTACAAGCATTCGCACGTGAGTCTCGCAATTGGTTTGCCCTGTCGAACGAAAATCCGATGGTTTTTGGTCCTCTATATGCGGGAATGAATTCTTATTAGGATAAGTAATTTTTGAAAAAGGATTCGTTTTTAAAAATGTTTTAATTCCTTAAATATTTCGTTTTATTTTTATAACGATGTAATCTTTTTTTAATAGTGTCAGAAAATTGTTAAGGATCAACATATGAAGAATCTGGATGGTGAACGTCATTGAATTATAAAAATTATTAAATTCTTTTCCTAAGATAATAAAATGCAATTCAAAAATCAATTTATAAACTAAAGAAAAAACTAAATGAATTTATCGACTTAGAAAAAAATTCATTTGAATTAAATTGAATTGCAAAGTGTTGAGACAGGTATTAAATGATACCATCCAAATTTTCCATATTGCAAAACCATCTGGTTTACTTTTACGGGGCAACAGAGTTTTTCTCTATTCCACTCACTCTTCATTTCAGCCAATTTCCTGTACACGTAATACTTAATAACGACGCGCGATTGTCCCCCCATTGTATACTTATATATATATATATATATATACCGCGCACCTCGCTCGTGTCTCTACCTAGTTCGTCATTGACAATACAAAAATGATGATAGGATGATGATGATGATGGCTACAATAATGATGATAATAATGATGATTATGATTTATACTAAATTGGTTTTTCGTGCAACTCTGTGAACTGTCTTTTTGCATGTCTGGCTCTCTCCCGGTGTGTGATAATCTCCCTTGGATTGTGGATGTTTGTTTGAGGAGTTAGAAGGTAAGTCGTTTACTAGAGTGCAAACTCGCTCGACGTTCTATATTTGCATATGCGTGTGTGTGTGCTGTTATTTTGTGTGTTCACAGCTGTTCTTTTACACAGTTACTGGTTTTAAAAATATTTGTTGTCTTGTTTCAGAGTACAATATTTTGTAGTATGGTATTCTTTTTATGAAAAATATTTATTTTCATTTGCATGCGACATTTTTATTTTAAAAAAAAAATCTTTACTCATTTTAAGCCTCGGGCGGTAAAAATTAAAACTAACAAAAGATATTCGTACAGACTATTTTCAATTTGCCGTGTGTCATAGCAGAAACGTTACGTAATAACAGAGCAAACGATCGAGCAGCTTAAAATTGAAAGATAGAGTTGTAGACTTTATGTGATAAACGAGCTCAACGGTGTTCAATTGATATTGCGCAAGAATGAAGAGTCATTTACAAAATCGTGAATTTTAAGCGGCGCTGCGGATGTTCTATATTCAACGCGCATACAATATGAAAGAAAAATTCCGATAAAACCGATCTAGTACCATTCATGTTTAAATTGCTGCCTTGAAAAGGCCGTCTACACCGGAAACACAGTAGACATTAATACGATAAAGTGAATCAACGAAAATCTTTTATGATGAATTTTTCGAACAGCATTGCATTTTTAAAACTCTTAATTAAATTAGACTTTTTATTAAACTATATTTATCGAATTAATTAAAAACTCAATCTCATTACATATCATTAATTTTACAATCAGTTCGTATAAAATCATCATTTGTCCGTTTTTGCATGCTTCTATTCATTTCAGAGTTATAGCATTTAAATTTGTTCTCTATGATAGTCATGTCTTGGAAAATTCAAATACATAACAATGACGATCACGTCGTGTTTAATGCTTTGCGATGCTTTGCGATCTTTCAGGATGGCGTGCGTCGCACGAAAATGGTCCAACTCGCCGATCTCTTCTCGCTTCCTGAAATGGGTCTGCTGTGCAACGTCACCGAGTACTTCGTGCAGAATCATATCGACTACCACCCTGAAATTCTGTTCAGAGACGTCAAGGTGAAATTAATTACTAATTACGGATAATGTAATTATTTTATGATTAAGTTATTGTTAATTGTTATGATGAATATTGCAGAAATCGGTCCAAGCCTGTCATCCCACAATGCACAAGCTCGTTACCCAAAACGTGAGTGAGTTTCTGGAGCCGAACAAAAGTATCAAGAGGTTTTTAGACCGTCTGAAAGCTGCCAATAAAAAGATGTTCCTCGTTACAAACAGCCCTTTTCATTTTGTGTAAGTTTTGTAATTAGTTATTCTCAATTAACGATGCGACTACATTTTTTGAGTGACTAATTATATAAAAAAAAAACTGGTTGATAACAAATTAAATTTCTAAATATCTCTCTTCATTCATTTAAAAAATCATCTGTCTAAATTACACAAACCACTGTACCATTTCGCATAACGCCAACATAAAACTACACATCCCCGTGTCCTTTCTTACAGGAACAAGGGCATGTGCTACCTGGTGGGCGACGACTGGAAGGAGTACTTCGACGTCGTCATCGTGCAGGCGCGTAAACCGCGCTTCTTCACCGAGGAGTCGCGCCCGCTGCGCGTCTACGACGAGAAAGAGGAGACGCAGCTCTGGGACCGCGTCACCCGCCTCGAGAAGGGCGTGATCTATCTCGAGGGCACGGTGAAGCAGCTCCAAGACACGACGGGATGGCGCGGCCACCAGGTGTTGTACTTCGGCGACCATCCGTACAGCGACCTGGCGGACGTGACGCTCGAGCACGGGTGGAGGACGGGAGCGATCATCAGGGAGCTCGCGGTAAGGGGAAGATTTTGCGAATTAAAGGAAAATGATACCCTGGTTGAAAATTAACCATATTTTATAACTAACGTGTTAATTAAATGGAAGCATTATTAGTAAACATCATAATGTAAAAATAATATAATTCATTTAAGAGTTCTATTATTATACTTAAAATGCATATTTTATGAAGTGTAAATGCCATAATTTATCTCACATAATTATGAAATACAAGCAACGTTCGTTTTTAGCCATAAAGTTATCTAAAAACAGCTTGCATCTGATTAACATTTTTACCAGGGTAACAATAAAAGGATAAAGGATTGTGTTGGAGCAAATTTTATTCTAAACTTATAACTATAGTTATAAATAATGTTTAAAATTTTTATTGAAATCCTATTTTAAAAAGAGGCATATTGTTGTAATAGAGTAATCGATTTTTTCAACAAGTTATGAGAAGAAGAACTTTTATTTTTAAATGTAATTAAATTAAAGAAAATAGAATTTAGGTTTTTTTGAGTTCAGTTGATTTGCGATAAAATAATCATTTTCATATAGTTTATTACTTACTTTATTATATGATTTTAAATAGAAATTTCAGTTTTCAGAATTTGATTTTTTTTACATAAGATTCAGGATAACATTTTATTATATAAAAGTGTAATGGAATGACGAAAATCTGAATGACTATTATTTTTTAAATCTGCGTAGTTTAATAATATATATCATCCAATTACTTATTTAATCTTTTTGTCTATAGTATTATTATACATTATCACCAATGATAATCTATAATACTAAAAACCTTAAAAGTAACTTTACAATACAGCAAGATTTCAAACCATACGAGCGTGAGAATAATTCCGAAATAAAACTCTCATATCAAAACCAGCGATGACAAAGTGTGAAAAACTCCCTGTCCACTGATCACAATCGCCTCTAAAACACATCCTCCCTCAATCAATCTCCACGACAGCCACAGCCCGTCACTCGCGCGTGCACGAAAAGAAAGTGCCCTTAAACGTGACAACACTATACAATACCGCGCGATAACAAATATCCCCGCATCTCTCCCACCACCTACATACATAATACATCTCTTTCTCTTTCTCGGTCCCTTCCAGCACGAAATCGAGACGCTAAACGACCCGAAGTTCAAGGAGAACGCGAACTGGTTGCAGATGTTGACCGCCCTGATTGAGGACCACCAGAACGTCGACGGCAGCGAGGCCGAGGCCGAACTCGCCGACTGGATCAGCGAGCGCGATCGCATCCGTCAGGAGATCAAGCGCGTCTTCAATCAGCAATTCGGCTCCGTATTTCGCACCTACCACAATCCGACGTACTTCTCGCGGCGGCTGTTCCGCTTCGCCGACATCTACATGAGCTCGATCACGAATCTCCTCTGCTACTCCACCAGCCACACGTTCTATCCGCGCCGCGGCGTCATGCCGCACGAGTACACCAGCTACTTCATGTAAAGAGAGAGAGAGAGATAGAATACACGCGCGGGTGTATGTATATACAGCGAATGCGAATAATGTGCAGCAGCGAGGAGAAAATCGCGATGGGGGGAGAGCATTGTTCGGAGCCGCGAGAAAGCTGCGCGTGAGTGGTAAAAATGCGACTAAACGCCTGCGGGGGGATATGTATGGCGTACAGATAAAGTTCACAGGGAGAATTTGTTTCTTTTTGAGAGAAAGAGAAGGAGTCATTGGGTAGAATGTGAAATCGGCATTTTTCCGGCTTTTGTGTTGCCTATATATGCGCGCGCGGCGAAGTGGTTTTTCTCTTTAGATAAAAGGAGGGAATTTCTCGGGTGTTCGTGCGAGACAATTGGAAAGAGCGTCGGGGTGATGGTAGATTTTGAAGGTTTACGGAAGCCGTGCAATTGATTAATTTTACGTACGACGATGGTTGTTATAAGTTTTAGAGATTTATTTTAATGAATAGATGCATATGCTTTGCAATCGATTCAGGTGATGTGAAAATCAAAGTTGCTTTTTTTCTGTTAAAATAATTTTATATTATAGTTATGTCAATTGTGAACAATACTCAATATGTATATATATTGTGAAAAAGCAACAAGAAGATTTTCTTTTAACTAAAAGTAGATAAAACGTGGGTTTTTTTATATATATTTTAAAGCTTGATACAGGGAGGACGGATTATCTCGGATTATTCGTAGTAAAACATAATTTTCTGTGTAAAATTGATCTATAAATCGACTTATATTTTAATAGAAAATCATTTTTTAAATCTAAAAGGTTTTATATTTATACGTTTCTTCTTGCGATCATTGGAAACTTCTAAGACGGTATTTATGAGTTCCTAAAATATACCATCTAAAATACACCTACAACTAACTTACGATCTCTCCACTACGAACGAAATATTAAGCACAGCATACATAACTCAATCACAATTTTCTTCTCGCTGCACGACAAAAAAAAAGAAGACGAGATAAAGAATGACTCTCGAACCGCTCCTTAATCTCATAACGAAAGTAAACAAAGCTAAGAAAAGAAGAAACCTCAACCTATTCACACAGTCCAGGGAATCTCCATCGATCCGAGAATCTCCCAGCCCTCGGAGCGGAATCTGCAAACGAAACCAATTATCGATCTGAGCGGAGAAATTCAACCGCGTCGCGTCCAATTCGCTAAGCGACCGAATAGGCGGAGACGCGCAGAGCGGAAGAACGACAGGAAAAAAGGCGCATATATTTTCGGAGCCGCGCACGCGGCGAATCTATAATTTTTCATCAGGCTAAGTAAACGCGATTGGCGATTCGCCGACGCCCGCGTCGATTGTCCCTCGAGAGAGTGAGTGAGAAGTATTTTGACGCCGCGTAATTAAGTAGAGTGTACTGCCTTATTATACAAGACACACACACACGTACACATTACATGGACGGATACGCGTCGAACGAAGCGAAATTCGAATTCCCCGTAGGTGTAGCGTACAAGTACGCGCGCGCGTGTTGTTACATTTGTTCCCACCGTTTACGTTGAGAAGCAGCACACATTATATATGTATAGATACATGTACACGTCGTTAACCCTTTCATTATACGATTATATTACTTCTCGGCGCGAGCCACACACGCGTCGCTTAATTTCATTTGTTCCATCAGATTTTTATTTTTCTAATGCGGTGTAACCGAGAGCAGCGAGGTGTGTAATTCAGCGTTCAATGACGAGAAAGTATCCAATATGTGATTAAAAGTAGGAGTAATGAAGGGGTTCAATGAGAAGTATATTATATTACATAAAAAAAAAGTATAAGCGTTCAATCGTAAGCTTGTATAAGTGCCATATATCTCGATGACAATAGTTAGCCTAGTAGAGTATTTCCACACGTTGAAAAACTGAGATTAAGTTGAGCCTATTACATTATACGAGCGCATATGTTGTTTTGAATACTGTTTGTAAAAGTGGGACAGGTCAGGTCATTTCATTATTGAGATTACGCGAGAAAAATTTTTTCCAAGGAGTGAACAAAAGTTGCTTTTTATATTTTGTAAAAGTGTATACACGTGATCACATATTATAATAGACTTTAATTGTTATGATATTATAAACGCGAGAAATATCTTTCCGACAGTGTTCAAAGTATGATATAGGTGTTTAGATTCAATGAAATTTCGTTTTCAACTGAAGAGAGTATGTGTGATGATGTATTATATATCATAAATTATATTAAAGAAAAAAATACGCTTAGCGATATATCACGTATGTGTTAATTTAAACGTCTGAGATTGTGCGAACTATATCGATGTTAATTTGCCCGAGAGAACGTGGTTCGCTCACGATGAAAATATATAGCTTTTAAATTGCACTCGTTTTATTTTCACGAGTAAGCGTAGCTTTCATTCATCGATCAGTCAATATTAGTCAATAGAATACAAAAGAGAAACTATATCAAACTGTTGTGAAAACGAATTTATGCATAAAATAAATATATATACATGTTTACCGCGTGTTGTGCGATAAAAGTGACTGTCGCGGTTGATGCATTATATGGTTGGTTGTAAACTTCGCGTGGTTAATCGAGCTTGGAAATTAAATATTGTATACTATCGAAATCAACGATGTGATTGTTAAAAACGAAGTAATAAAGAGAGCAAGTAAAACAAAAGAAGATGGAGTCTGCGGTGACTTATTTAAAATCTGTACTTTCCGTTCCTTTGTATTTTGTTTACTAGTCTGATGATGGTAAGCTATTTGTTTTTATAATCTAAAGGTTATTCTAGGTAGAAAAAAATGAAAAGCCGAAAAAGGACGTCAAAAATTCAAAAAAGAAGGCACTTAGCATAGCTGTACTCAACGATGATTCATCACCACCGTATTCGAAGCCAGATAAGCACAATGTTGAATCGAAGATTAAACGAAAAAGGGATAGCATCACTTCAAAAGCTTATTCCTTCAAATGTGTAAATATTTATATCATTTTTTACTTCATTGCTGTGAAAACATTTCAATAGTTTCAAACTACTTGCTTCTTGCGCACCAAGTAAATCTCTATTTGCGTTTGAATCTGAAAAGATTTTAAAATTTATTGGTGTTTAATATCAAAATCGTATTCAATATCCTGTGACATATTTGACAATCTTTTCTAAGAAAAGAAAATTAAATCAAAGCTCCATTGATTCTTTTCACATTCGATTTATTACCCATATGAAAAAAAAAATAAGTGTAGAAATCGTAATAAACTATACGAAACCTTAGCAAACCGTAACAAACTGTACAAAAGTGTTGGTTTTTGGACAGTTTGTATGGTTAATTTCTACGGTTTCCTACATTTCCTTACTATTTCATACAGTTTTGTAGAGTTTTCTAGATTTACTATTTGGACAGGAAAAATTTGTTATACACGCAAAAAATTTACGAATCGTAATAAAATGTATGAAAGTATATAAACTCGTACAAATCCGTAAATAAATGTACAAAACTGTACGAAACTAAGATTCATTAAAACTTACGGAAATGTTCGTTTTCGTACGTTTTCTTACATTTTCTTACGTTTTCGTATATCTTCTTACGTTTTCGTACATTTTCTTATGTTTTCATACATTTAATTTTTTACAAATTTGAGAAAATTTATAAATCGTATGAAAACGTATATAAAACCATACAAAAATGTACAAAATCGTACAAATTTGTCCGAAAACCCAACAGTTTCCTACACTTTCCTACATTTTCCTACAATTTCCTACAGCTTTCTATGATTTCCTACATTTATTATTTCCATTCGAGTAAATACAAAGAAAGACATTTTTATTCAAAATCTTCACCAATCATCAATACATATTATCCCTCTATTATAACCCATCCCCCTAGGCACTGGCGGACTCGACGGTGGGCTCGCTCCTCGATAGTCCGTCTGGCACTTTCGACATCCCCGCCTGCCCCTCGGAAAACATCGGCGTGCGCAGCATGTCCTTCGACTTCTCAACCGCCGGTGCCGAGCCTCTGGGTGCACTCGAAGCCGCGGCGTTCTCTGAAATCGTGCGCGAAGCTGCCTACGCTCTCGAGGTGCTGCGACGTGCCGTGGTTCTGGAGACAAGGTCCAGGGGCGGAGGGAGTGGAAAGGTGGCGAGTGGGGAAAGGAGAATGATGAGAGAGAAGAAAGGGTGCTCGAAGGAGGACGAGAGGAGGATGATGTTCGGCGAGGACGCAGGATACGTGGATGTGGAGCTTGGCGTGGGAGAGAAACTGCTGAGGGATAGGTGGGAGTGGTGAGAGGGTGGTGGGGTTATCGGAGCCTCTACTAGTCGCATTTTTATTCTATTACAGTTTTTATTTTTGGGTCGTATTAATGTAAGAGCAATTAATTCTATAATGTTTGGAGTAAATTTTAAACTATGAGATAAGGCCAAATTTCTGTTCAAATGGCAAATATTTTATAGATAGCTTGCAAAAATCTTTCCACAATATTGCAGAAAGTGTGTTAAAATATTTTTCCTAACGGAGTGTGCACAATTCGATTTTGTGAACTCGAATGAGTGTGCAAAATAGCATATTCCCGCACTAGTGTGCAAAATACACTATACTTTGCGCACTCATTCGGATTCGCAAAATCGAACTCTGCGCATCTCGTGAGGAAAAATAGTATACGCAATAACACGTGCACAAAAGGTCGCCCGCACTCGACTCGTGCGGGACTCACCAACTTTGCGCACTCGTATCGTAATGTAGGGACTTCACCAATATCCGAACAGTCACCAGTTAACGAACATTTTCTTTAAATATATGAAAATATCAAGCTTTCTATGTATTGTTTATCTAACATGACGATAATTTTCGGATCTTTGAAAATAAGATTATTCAGAAAAGAAATTATCTTGTTAAGAATAAAATCATGAAATCGCCGCTATTGTGTGTTTATTCACTGGCGACACGTATTTAGATACTAAGATCGCGTGTTCATTTACTGGTTTTTATGAGATATTTACAGATTTCTTTTAAACAAAATTTCTACTTTTATTCTTTATCTAAAATTTTATGACTGACGTAAAGTTTGAAGATTTTAAAATACGAGTTGAAAAAGATTTTTGCTCTTAATCTATTTTTAATTCTCTTAACTAAAAATTGAAATCTCGTTATTCGTTCATTCACTGGTGAAGTCACCCTACTATTCATTAAGATTTCGTGAAAAATTTGCCCTCCAATAATTACTTTAAACATTTCAAAAGATATTAGTGCAATCTTTCCGAAACACGTTGCATAATAAAAATAAAATATTAAAAGTGGCAAACTTTTTATGAAACCTTACAGAAACATTTCAACTATATGGGTATAATGTGTAAATGAATATATAATGGCTCCGAAATCAAATGAATTGAATATGATTTTTCAGATTTTGTATTCATATTTTAAAAAGAACGTTGAGAAAATATTATCATAAAAATGTGACATGGAAAACAGTTGATAAGGAATGACATAAATGGTTTTTAGAAAAATAAAAATTTATTTTGTTCTGTTTTGAACAAAAATATTTTGATTATCACGCTCATATTACAATTGAGAATTATAAAAACAAGAATAATTGACATAAGTTATCAAACAAAAAAATGAAATCATATCTTTACAAAAACATTACCAATAAAATTCAAGCTCAATTAGATCAAACTTCACAATCACCCGCAATCAAAGCAACACTCATCCTCAGAGACCTAGTCTACAACGTCTTCCGCAAGCTGGCCTATGAGCTCGGCACAAACGGCAGCTACTACTGGATTCGCTGTGAGTTGAACGCGATCATTGAAGCTCGCGAGAAAGAATGCAGCCTCTCAACGAATTTGATTATTTGGTCGGACCTAGCCAAGAGACTGCGCGACTCACAGAAAACATTTGAAAACGAATTTCAGAAACAGAGGCAAAAGCATCTCGAGGAGTTTAACAAACTGGCCGCGGAGATCGATAGCTCGTTTTGCGTCAACAATGAAAAATTAGGTGAATATCTCTCACAATCATTCTTGATCAAGCATACTATATATCGCAAGAAATTCTTTGACAGACTATAAGAGACGATGGGAGGCGTCCAAACTGGACCAACAGAACCTCCGAATGACACTGGAAGAAAAATCATTTCTCGACAAGATCGGAGAGCTCGAGAAGGCGCGCGTCGCTGACCGGATAGTGTCGAAGGAGCTGCAGTCGTACGGCGAGTCGGTGATTAAGAATTGCGAGGACGAAATCGCAGCTTGGTCCAAGCGCTACAACGAGGAGCTCGAACGCCGGCAGCAAGAGACGACAGACCTTCAGGTGATCTCTTTTCCAATTTGATTGGATGATGATCGTTGAGCGGTGGTGTGATTATGATTGGCCGTGTGTCGAATTGGATGATAAGTTGATTTGATTGTAGCGGTTATAATATATTTTGAAGGTGAATTAGAAGAAAGTCAAGTGGTCGGAATGCTTTCAAGTCAATGATATGAATTTGAATGATAATATTTTTGTTTTTACAAATGAATGCATAATTACAATATTATAAAGTTTAAAAATTTGCATTCGGTTGCAGTGTGAGGATAAACTTATTAATGTACACAATTTATCTATACAGATGCATGGATAATACTAGATTAAAAAATATTCAGAGGATTTCATAATATACGTTTTATATTTTTCTAATAGTTGAGATTATTCTTTTTCAAAAATTTTTTTATTCTTCCATAGGAAACAATTGACGGGATAAAAGAGTTCCTTGGAGAATCACGAAGAATACAAGCAGAAAAACAAAAAGTCATAGATGCGTACAACGAGGAACAGAAAAAAATTCAAGATGAAATAGATTACTGGAATGAAGTGAACAAAGCGGCAACCTTGATTCAAGCAATTTGGAGAGGATATATGGTGAGACATCGTTTAGGTCCTTACACAGAAATCTTTAAAAAGAAACCTACTAAGAAACCAAAGAAGAAGACCAAAAAGCCAAAAAAGAAAGTGAAATTTTCGGATTATTAAGCATGTATTATTGTGGTAAGTGTAGGCTGCACCGACATATTATTTTAAAAAACTGAAGCAATACAAAACACTGGTTTGTTAATTTTCGTATAAATAATTGAAATATATATTCTTAAACAATTGTCGGGACAATTTGATTACAAGTAATATTTACAAACAGCTCATATCAGCTCGCATAATCACTGTTTATACGCGACACGCGCACAGCACTGCCTCGAAAAAGTCTTTTTTTCAATCGAAAACCAGGCATCGGGTATCGGTAAAATTATATATATCTGATAACTGATATCTGATAACTGATGAAAAAAGGTAAAATAAAAACATTCTACCCATACCCGATGGCTAGATTCACGCGAATTCACAATACAAATGATAAGACGCATGCCTTCATCTAGTCATTGGAATCACGTGGAAGTATGTGTAGTCTCTCTTCGTGTCCATCATGATTACGTATTGGACCGAAAGTAAAAACAAAAAATCTTCACACCACTGTCTTTGGAACTTCTTGAGACGAGCCGCTTCCTCAGTCGTATAAAAAGAAAAAATTTTCTTTTCTCCGTACTCGTCGCATTCGTATAAAGCAGCATAATTCGCCTAAATAGTCCATCTTGTTAAAGATGGTGGTCTGGTGGTTTCAATTATATTTATATAAAGCTTTCTCTGATTCAAAATATTTTCGAACTCTCATGAATTGACATCGTGGAATGAAACATACCCACAGCCTATGAGTATAAAGAAACTTTTGATTTTTTACTTAAAAAGTCAACCGACACAAGTTTGCAATAAAAAAGATATCACAGATCTTAGAACAATTTTAACTTATCTAATTACTTTTATTGTCTCTTTACAAAAAATATAAAATTTAAATAAACTATACAAATAATTAGATAAAATGAACTATAAAAAAAATTAAAATCCTTCTAAAGTGATAATCCTTTTCTTGCATTGTAAAAAAAAAACTTCCAAAAAGATTTAAAAAATCAATTGATTCAGAACAATTTTTAAGTAAAAAATACCTCCAGCGCAAAGAAAAAATGATTTCATTCCACAAACATCTATAATCCATGAGAATGCATGAATTTCACTGTACACAATTTAATTTTAAAAAATTGAGAGATTAGAACACCAGAGTCTCTAGTTGAAGTGGAACTTGAACTGGAAGGGCGAGCCCTGGAAGTGATGGAACTCTTGGAAGGGATTGAAGCCATGTCCGCCATGCTTGCCAGACTCGGGATCAAGTGGATCCTCGCCCCGGTCGAACTTGGCGCGCTTCTCATCGTCAGTCAGGACCTCCTTTGCCGCCGCTATATCAATGAACTTCTTCTGGGCACGCTTCTTCTCTTCCTCATCGGGGAAGTTGTCTGGGTGCCACTTTTGCGCGGCTTTCCTGTACGCTTTCACGATCTGCTGCTTCTTCGCGTTTCGCGGCACGTTCAGGATCTTATAATAGTCCCTCGTTTCCGAAACTTTCTGTCTCTGTTGAGCTTTTTGTAGACCGGACTTCGCTCGCTGATTGTTTGAGTCAATTTCCAGCGCGTCCTTGTAATCTCTTATGGCTGTGGGCAAAATGTTTTTAGCGTTAGATGAAACATTATTTTTGAGCATTAAGTGATTGGTGAATTTGATTATTTATAAACTGCATAGTTGGCATGCAAATACTAATATAAATGGAAATTAATGAATTTGGAACTAGTACAAAACTTTTGAGAAACATGAGTGTCATCTCACATCCTACAAAATGTGGTTTCCTCAAATATTTAAAATAAAAATTCTGACATCTAGGTGGCAACTTTATGCATTTATATTTTTAAATGCCATATAGATTAGCATATAATTATTATTTAACTTGAAACTATAGATAGACAAAATACTGAATCTATCAAGGAAACATTCTACACAAATACTGACATAAATTAAACATGTATATCACCTTGAAACTGATAAGAAATTATAACAGCTGGTGAAGTTTTACAATGTAATATCTATTTTAAAATTTGAATGCATTTAAAATCATGAAAAGTTATTATACAAGCCTATAGTGTTCACTTACTGTTATTCAGTAAAACCTTTATTAGTCAAACATATGGGAAATGAGATAAGAAAAATCTTAGTCCAATAAAACTCATAATTCCAAGCAATTATTTGACTCAAAATTTTGGGTGAATGTCTGAATGATAAAGAAATTAATGATAGAAAATTTTTAAAACAAAAACTTACCATCATCAAACATATCTGCAGTTAAATATGCTTCAGCACTATCACATAACGTATCTGGATCACGTTGTAATTTCACTGCAGCTTGACAGTTTTTCACTGCGAGTTCAGAATCTGAATTGACAGTGTGGCACTTACAAAGTAAACGTAGTGCAGTAAACCTAACATTTTGTATTCCAGATTCACTCTTAAGTACACGATTCGCCTTATCAATACAAGTCTCTAAATCATTTGAATCTGCTGCAGCTTCTGCATCTTCCATAAATTTCGCTACTTTTTTAATTTTTTTATAAAATGGAAAACAATCTCGATGTTCTGGATCTAATTTCAAACATTCTCTTATTTCTCTGTAAATAAAACATTGATTTTGATTAGTAAAAATGAAGAATTGAATCTATCTGATGTTACTCAAAGTAAAACTCACTTTAAAGAATCTTGAACTTGTCCTAGTTCGTACAGCAGTTTTGAAAGTTCAAAGTATCCTTCAGTATTGTCTGATGTAAGTTTGGTCGTTGACCTAATATCTGACACTGCTCCAGCATAGTCTCCTAACTGTATACGGCACTTTGCTCTTAAATTTCTAAGATAAGATGACCACGAACAGGTCTCAATGGCATTTGACAATTCTATAGAGGCTGTGTAATAATCACCATGGTCATAAAACGTCTCCGCAGACACTATTTGATCTCTAACCAACTGTAACCTGTGAATACCATTAATGGCATCGTCATTACCAGGATATATCATCAACTGAAAACAACAATACATCATTAGAATCAATACTGCATCAACTTACTCCATAATCTTCAAACTCTTCTATTCTAACAATAAACTCACAGCATTTGAGAAATCCTCCTCTGCAGCGTTAAGGTCTCCGTGCTTCAAGTGCACAGTACCCCTCTGAATTCGGGCAGCAGTGAAATCTGGCTTTAATTCTAGAACTTTATCAAAATCTAACAGGGCCTGCTTAGCCTTACCTAATGCTAAATAAACCGTTCCTCGCTTGTAGTAAGTCAGGTAATTGTTGGGATCACCCTCTGAAAACAAACATGCACATTCATGAATAATGGACCCGTGTACTGCACGCGCGAATAACCATTGAGTTATCAAAAGGTGAACGTACCAACGGCTTCGTGAAAATACGATAAGGCATCCTGATATCGTCCCGTCGACAGGAAATCCGTGCCTAGCTCCAGCAACCTGTCCAAGCCCTTGGATGTACTGGCGGTCACTGCAATAAAGCACGACCAAAGAGGTTAGAAACACCCTTCAATCATATAAACACGCAACCAGACTCCCCCGAAGTACCGCATGTAGCAATCTCCTCGAAACAAACAATCCGACAACAATCCACTACTTCAAAACAAACAGCAACAACTTACCGTCATGACTGAAATTCAGCAGGACCAGCAACAATCCGCAGCGATACATGACGATGGTGACAACGACGTCGACGACGGATCCAGCGTCGCTGACCCACTTGCACTGAACAACAACAGCGATTCTCACGACGACAAACTATTATTATATTTGTCTCTCTCCTCCTCGGCACACGTCGTCGCGTAATGTGCGTGGGCCGCCGGCACCTGACAGTCTGTCTTTCTCTCCTAGCACGGCGTATACGAAAACACTGCAGCGAGAGCCACAGTTGCACTCACTCACAGGTCCCCGTCGAGCTGCCTGCCTGCTTGCCTACCCCTCGCGCAAAACTCCGTTCCGTGCAGTACCTATATCGCGACTCCTCTCATGAGCGCGCTTCTGCGGCGGCGGCGTGGTCTCACGCGATTGGTCCAACGCATATCGCCCAGCGTCGAGTCGAGGCTAACCAGCTGGCGCGCACAGTTACGTGGGTACGTTCGTGTTGTCGGATGTCTGACACAGCTGCTATTATACTATATACCTAGCGCCTATTCGAAAGTCCTGCTGATGTGGGTTTTGCCGAGAGACTGTTTTTCGTAAGGTCGTTCGTCCAATGATGTATAACGTTCCAGAATGTCACAGTAGCGTATTGGTTTATTTATGTACCTATTATGTTTTTTACAGCCCTGGGTATATGTATAAATAGATTTATATCTCTGACGCGGGGAAATCGATTTGCGAAGGTTGGATCGCGATGAAAGAATTTACTGTGCTCCGAATGATTTATAAATAAAAAAATTGAGTCCACTGAAACGTTCTATTCTAAAATGTAAATTGAATTTAATTTATTAATCTTTAATTATGACAGGATATTGAACAAATTGTTGGAAAAAATAGAAAAAGAAGTTAAATGTTTTTGAAGCAGCAATAGAAGCGGATAATGTTCAAACGCACTTATCGGATTTACGCATGCGCACACGATGGTTAAAGATCCACTTTATACGTGAATCATAATATAGAGCTATACATTACATCGTTATCAAACATGCCGTGTTTTAACTTATCAAATTTGCGATATTAAAAAGTTTTTCCTGTTTTTTATAAAATATGGCAAGTATCTTCATTTTATAACTATTTTTTAAATAAACTAAATTCTATAATATTTATTCGATTTTAAAATATAAACTATGTAATATAAGTTGTACTATGCGTAATACCTGCAAAACTGCTTTCACAGTTCCGATAAGATAAAAATAGTCTTTATATAATTGGAGAAACCAGAAACTTTTTACAGTATATATCTCGTCTCGATAGATAAATTTCATAAATATTTAAAAATATTCTATTAAGATCCAGTATAAAAAGATTGGGATAGCTCTAACGAAATAATTCACCATATTATTTTTATTAGACGAACGAAAGAAATTTTCGAATATAATCATACCATCATACAATAAAACGGAAATAGGCTGACGCAAGATTTTTGGCACATCAAATTGATATCATTCTGTTTATCGCTATTTGCTATCATATAACAATTCGCCCCAATCATATAAAACCTCGTAAAAGTAAACTCCACGTGTCTGCAAAGCCTCCAACCCGCAAGCTCTACTCGAGCTTCTGCATCATAACAACCGCCGTCACTGTAAAAACACCTCTCTTCCTCCTCAAACCTAATCGTGGAGAAAAAACCTTACACTCTCCAAACCGCTTCTAATACCGGCCTAATGTGACGGCTTGTACAAAAAAAAATAATACAATAAAATCGCCAAATTTAAAATATAAAACAAGGATATCACAATTTAAAAACTTATACATGATATCAAAGTCAAAATAATACTGAAGGTAACGCTAGTGATATCACAGATTAAATACTTAGGGAGTCATGTAGAAATAAAAAAATAAACAAAAGGATTATTTAAATACTTTTCAAACCCAAGTAGGCGGGGAATATGAGGTCCACGCATATATAAGGGAGTCATGCAGACATGAAAAAATAAGCAAAACCATTATTTAAATCATTTTTAAATCCAAGTAGGCGGAAGATATGGGGTCCACATATGTAAGAGAGTATTGTAGACATGAAAAAATAAGCAAAGCGGCTATTTAAATAATTTTTAAAACCAAGTAGCCGGGGGATATGGGGTCCACCCATATACGCGAGTCATGTAGACATGAAAAAATAAGCAAAACAATTATTTAAATAATTTTGAAATCCAAGTAGCCGAGGGTTATGGGCAGTGCCGGTCTTACGTATTATGAGACCTGGGGCAAATATTTATTGCGGGGCCTACTTAAGGGGAGCATTTCCCTAATGAAATTCAGAATTGCTTGAAAAAGTACAAATATTCTCAAGAAAATACAAATGTATAGCCAAGGGAGTTGATGTATACATAAAAACGATTATTTAAATAATTTTTAAACCCAAGAAGGCGGAGGATATGAGGTCCGCGCATGTTAGGGAATTACGTAGACGTGCAACAATAAGCAAGACAATTATTTAAATAATTTTTAAACCCAAGTAGTCGGGGGACGCGAGCTCCAGGCATATTAGGGAATTACGCAGACATCCAACACTAAGCAAGACAATTATTTAAACAATATTTAATCCCAAGTAGGCGGGGGATACGAGGTCCACGCATATTAGGAAATTACGTATACATGCATTAATAAGCAAGACTATTATTTAAATAATTTTTAAACCCAAGTATCCGGGGGACGCGAGTTCCAAGCATATAGCGGAGTTACGTAGACGTGCGACGTAAGCAAGACGATTATTTGAATAATTTTTAAACCCAAGTAGCCGGGGGTCACGAGATTCACGAATATGAAGGAGTCATGAAGACACAAAATAATAAGCAAAACGATTATTTAAATAATTTTTAAACCCAAGTAGGCAGGAGATATGAGATCCACGCATATTAGGGAATTACGTAGACGTGTAAAAATAAGCAAGACAATTATTTAAACAATTTTTAAACTCAAATAGCCGGGGGATATGAGGTCCATGCACGTAAGGGAGTAACGTAGACATGAAAAACTAAGCAAAACGATTATTTAAATAATGTTTAAACTCAAGTAGGCGGGGGATATGAGATCCACCCATATTAGGGAATTACGTAGATGTGCAACAATAAGCAAGACTATTATTTAAACAATTTTAAACGCAAGTAGCCGGGGGATGCGAGATACAAGCATATAAGGGAGTCATGTAGACATGAAAAATAAGCAAAACGCTTATTTAAATAATTTTATTCCCATCTCTACTATAATGGCCCTTTTATAGCCTGACAAGCGCCGCAAAAGTGGCGTCTGGATCTCTCTATAAAGTACTTTATTCCCGCACATGCGAGAATAATGTAACATAGTCTAATTTTTTACTTTTATGGTGAATTGGGTTAAAACTAACAAAATTATATTACACATTGATACAAAATAACTTTTTAAATCTATGAAACGGCTACAGTGGATGTGGCCGCTACGAAAAAATACATCTCGCTTCGCTACGCACGCTCGGGCACCCGCGGGAATAATCTGCGACTACAGCCCCTCGTTACATAATGTATTATTTAAACCCAAGTACCCGGGGGATGCGAGTTCCACGCTTATTACGGAGTTATGTAGACTTACGACGTAAGCAAGACTTTTATTTCCAAAATTCTTAACATCTATAACTTGATTCCCTTATATGCGTGGACCCCGCGTCCCCCGGCTACTTGGGTACACAAATTATTTAAATAATCGTTTTGCTTATTGTTTCATGTCTTCATGACTCCATTATATTCGTGGACCTCGTGTCCCCCGGCTACTTGGGTTTAAAAATTATTCAAATAATCGTCTTGCTTACGTCTCGCGTCTACGTAACTCCGTTATATGCTTGGAACTCGCGTCTCCCGGATACTTGGGTTTAAAAATTATTCAAATAATAGTCTTGTTTATTAATGCATGTCTACGTAATTCCCTAATATGCGTCGACCTCGTATCCCCCGCCTACTTGGGTTTAAAAATTGCTTAAATAATTGTCTTGCTTATTGTTGCATGGCTACGTAATTACTTAATATGCGTGGACCTCGCATCCCCCGGCTACTTGGGTTTAAAAATTATTTAAATAATCATTTTCCTTATTTTTTCATGTCTACATGACTCCCTTACTTGCGTGGACCTCATATCCCCCGGATAGTTTGGTTTAAAATTGTTTAAATAATTGTCTTGCTTATTGTTGCACGTCTATGTAATTCCCTAGCATGCGCGGACCTCATATCCCCCGCCTACTTGGGTTTAAAAATTATTTTCTTCATCCCCTAGCCGAAAGTACGGTCTTCCCGGCTCGATTTCGCGACTTTTGTGGCCGCTCTTTGTTGATCGTTGCGTGGCAACGTCCGCGACAGCGCACGTGTTGTAACCTAAACTATGCTAACTCTTCCAAATGTTATGACAAGAAAATCATTTGTAAAATCGGAAAATTGAAAAGATATAGGCGTATTAAATTAATTTTATGTTATTATTAATATATTGAACAATATATTTATAACTCTGATAATCAATTATGTTCTTATATTGCATACACGCTGTCAGAAAGCTTCTATACATATATAGACATGATGTTTACATTTTGAGTTTCAAGACATGGTGTAACTATATACTTATATGTGAAAGTTTTTTGACTCTCATTCTATAATGTACCGCTTATGGGATAGAAAAAGACAAACAGAGGAACCATTGAGAGGTTGTTCTGTAGTTGAAATGAGTATCAATTAAGTATGTACATATTGTTGGTCCATCATCTCTTTTAAGCATCTTTTGCTAGTGTTTTTGATGCCCGCCCCGAAAAGTCGGGCGGGCATCAAAAAAAAGGAGAAGTCGAGCTTACGCTCCGCGATATGTAAAGTAGCGCTGAAGCAGGCCTTTTATACATATGGCCGAGCCGTAGTTAGCAACAAAGAACGCTATTTTACTAATTAATATCAAAACTATATGGGCGTACTTTCGGCGGGGGATGAAGAAAAATAGTATATGACACTTGGCCAGGAAATCCAACTTCCTGGCCTTGTGTCGTAATATACTATTAAATAATCGTTTTTATGTATACATCAACTCCCTTGGCTATACATTTGTATTTTCTTGACAATATTTGTACTTTTTCAAGCAATTCTGAATTTCATTAGGAAAATCCTCCCCTTAAGTAGGCCCCGCAATAAATATTTTCCCCATGTCTCATAATACGTAAGACCGGGGCTGATCATAATGAGTTGTTTTCAGCCGTGGCACTTTAATTGGCCACAAAACCCTACCTGGCTCCTAGACTACTACCATAATTAAGATTTTTGTAATTTCCCTAACTTCCCAGCACTTTCTTACTTATGACAATGGTCATAAACTTGTAGAATTTATGTTGATGTACCTAGAAGTAATCCATCAATCCATCTGATCCTATCTCGAAACGGATTAGAGGGACCTTGCATGCCTTAATTATACCTGAGCCAAAGGCAAACCAAAACGGGAAAATAGCCCTCCCCCCATTTACTAATGGGAGCAGAAAGGGCATGCAGAGGAGACACCCTAACCCTCTTCCACTAGTAAAGTAGAGGGGTATTTCCCGACTAGGTTAGCCTTCCACTCAAGTATAAATAAGGCTCACAAGGGTTTTGAAGATCACATTCAAAATATCTTTTGGCGAGGAAGCATCTAAGTCTAGGAGTATCTTCCAACAAAGTACTTACTTGCTACAAGTAACATTGAATCACCGTTAAATTTCAATTTTAGCAGAGTATTTTTAAATTTAGAAATGGAGTTCATCCCATCAATTGCGACAGAGAAGCGGAAAAGACCGGAGCTTGACGATAATACGATGGGTAGTGAAGGCAAGCATTTAAAAAAGATAAAAACAACGCATGCTCATAAATACTGTGTGTATACCGAGAGTATCGAAATAGACAAAAAGATTGAAAAGGTCCAAGAAGATTTGGAGCGCTTGAGGGAAAAGCTAGGGATCAAAGGAATACCTGAATCATTAACTCTTATGGATAAAATAATTAAAAATAATAGTTGCGTGCGGGCTATTGAGAGTTTAAATCAGATGAATAGACAAATAAACCAGGAATTGTACATTTTGGAAATTGAGGGGAGAGAGGCACAGGAAAATTTGTATCAAAAGAGAAAAATATGGTTCAATCAGCAAAACATTATCAAGACACAATGCATATTAGAAGAAAAAATTGCTATGTTGGAAAAAGAAATCATTAATAATCCAAAAATTTAACCCATTATTAAGTGGTATAATATGGCTATTGGCGAAGGTCCACTATAAAATCTAACGCGCCTTGGGCAGAACCTCCTGGATGGTGTGGAATACTGCGGGATCTAATGAACCGGCACAATTTCATTGAAATTCTTCTTGTAATGCTCTTGTTAACTAATCTGTCGTAGCTATTTAGTATGTGAACAAAAAGCTTTTTTTATTTATTTTGACCAAATTATGTTATTTATAAATAAATTGTTTGAAGTTCATTCTGACGCCAGCCATTTATGTTAGTGCAGTTAGTTTTATTTAAAGTATTTTATAGTGTAATTTCATCTGTTTAATAAAAAGTCTGGACAAGAGACAAAAAAGTGTCCGAAACGTCGTCCACTTAACGTATTTTCAGAGGAACAGTCTTTGTCTCAGGAATGACTTTATATTACAGGAAATTTATACAGAAAAGTAATATATATATATATTTGACAAAAAAAGCAATGAATTTATTGCTATCCCTGAAACCTATTAATACCCGAACAGAAATAAAAACATACGTTCCTGTTACGTTTGCGTACTTTTTCATACGTTTAGATACGTTTTGGTTACGATTCGGAAATCTGTATATATCGGACACCTATTTCGAAGAGTGAATGGCACGGTCGACTCCTAGCCTCTTTCTATACTTGCCTTCGAAGCGCTCCCGCGCTCGATGACTCCTGTTAATGGTGAACAAATATAAATAACTTAAAATATAACCAAATGTAATAGAAACACTAAAATAATAAAAAATTAATAATATTATAAAGCTGCACAAGAGTTCAAGTTTTATAAAAATTAAACATTTCTGTCATGGCCATTAAACGGTATAGTTTTAGATATATAGAGCTCATATCAGTTCTAATTTAAGTAATGAAGAATGTTACGAAGTAGCAAAAAAGAAAATGAGAATGGAAACGAATTTAAGCGGAGTGGAATTGATGGACATTATAGGTAAAGCAGAGAATGCAAATGAAATTATAAAGCCTATAAAATATGATAAAAGTGTAAGGCTGACTGCAGAGAAAGCGCTTGCATTGCTTATAGAGGCGAACCTGACAAAAAATGCGTACAATATAATGAGAGCTACTGCATTAGATGCCAACCATGATTTATGTCCGTCATATAAACAGGTTATTATTCCGAATATTTATAATTATTCTTAATACTTTTAATCTTAAAAAGTTTAAATAATTTATCATTTGCTCAGTTAAATAATTTTAAAATAAATTATAAGCTTAGGAGTGTAGGCTAGGGAAACTACACTAAGAAAAAAGTTCATTTGCCCGTGTGGCTTCCTCAAACTTAATTTGCTTATTCCTTTAATTAATTTTTAATAACAAAATTTATCATTTTTGCAGCAATTGATGACATAATTATAATTATATTCATTTATGCAGATTAAAAATTATTAATTTTGAAATTATGTATAAAATATGAATAAAATAATAGGTAAGGTTATTCTCGGATTTTGTGTGTCTCGAGTGTGAGACATTTTTAGAATCAGGCCCCGGGAGCTCTCCCGAATTCCCGATGGCCAGTCCAGGCCTGCATCGCGGGGCTCCTGTCAGCGCGAGGCCCGGCGCGACTGCCCTTCTCGCCCCGCCCTAAGACCGGCACTGGTTATGGGGTCCACGCATATAAGGGATTTTTTCGTGTCTACATGACTCCCTTATATGCGTGGACTTCACGCCTACTTGGGTTTAAAAAGTATTTAAATAACCGTTTTGCTTATTGTTGCACGTCGACGAAATTCCCTAATATGCGTGGACCTCGCGTCCCCCGGCTACTTGAGTTAAAAAATTATTCAAATAATAGTCTTGCTTATTGTTGCATGTCTACATGATATCCTTATACGCGTGGACCTCATATCCCCCGCCTACGAGGGTTAAAAAATTATTTAAATAACCGTTTTGCTTATTTTTTCATGTCTATGTAACTCACTTATATATGCATGGACCTCATATCCCCCGCCTACTTGGGTTTAAAAATTGTTTAAATAATTGTCTTGCTTATTGTTACTCGTCTACGTAATTCCCTAATACGCGTGGACCTCATATCCCCGCCTACTTGGGTTTAAAAATGATTTAAATAGTCGTTTTGCTTATTTTTTCATGTCTACAATATTCCCTTATATGTGTTGGACCCCATATCCCCCGGCTACTTGGGTTTAGAAATAATTTTAATAATTATCTCGCTTAGTTTCGCACATCTACGTATCTTCATTGTATGTTTAAGGCTAGGACACTTAAAAAAGAACAGTTCACAGACACAAGAAATAGCATTGGTTGTATATCTATATATATATCAAGAAGAACAGCGAGGAACAACGAGCAGTTCCTCATATATATAGATACACAACCAATGCTATTTCTTGTGTCTGTGCACTGTTCTTTTTGGGGGGGGAGGAGTCCAGAGTTTCGACGATTCACTATAAAATTCAAGTCAACTACATAGATGTTTTTCAGTTCGACATATGATAATGCAGATTGTTCTTAATTTCGAAATTCTAAATTACGAAAATCATATTTACGAATGTAACACTTCACCTACTGTCCAAAACATCGAATTTTATTAATAGCAGGGGTACAATATATAGACATTTCTAAATAAATCATTAGAAACAGGTTATATTTGCTTTGAGATCGTATTGATGAAATTCGATGTTTTATAGGCAGTAGGTGAACTGTTACATTCGAAAATATGAATTTCGTAATTTAGAATTTCGAAATTAAGAACAATCTGCATTACCATATGTCGAACTGAAAAACGTCTATAGTTAACTTGAATTTTATAGTGAATCGTCGAAACTCTGGACCGCCCCCCCCCCCCTTTTTAAGTGTCCGGGTCCTTATAGTTTGAAATTCGATATTTTGGACAGTAGGTAAATTGTTATATTCGAAAATACGTTTTCGTCATTTAAAATTTCGGAATTATGTACATTCGACAACGACTTATGTAGAATTTATAAAAATCGTTAGTTGGCTCGATTTTATAGTGAATCGTCGAAACTTTGGACCCCCCTTAGAAAACATTATTTTCTAAATTAAGAACAGATATTTTCTGTAGATGCTTATTCTACAATTTGCATTAGATAAATTGGGTTACCGAAATTGTGTCATTCTGAAATAGTGAAGTCAATTCTATAAATGTATTTTCTAAAATTTTAATATTCGTTGAGGTGGTACTTTGTAAAATCGATTTCGACGTCATCAATTTTCGAAATTATGAATTTTTAATTTTTAATTTTCTACATTCCATGTTTTCCATGATAAAAATTTCTAATATATTACTTTTCTGAAGAAAAATATTCTATTTTTCGATACCCACCCGTGACCCGCCTACTCGTGCGCTCGCTGTTTGAACGCGCATACTATACTCATGCCGCTACAGCCGCTCGAGCGCCCAATCGGCGAAGGCCTCTAGTGCGCAGGCGCCAGAAGACAGTAAAGTATCGACGCTGACGCACCGCTTTTACCTTCTGTGGTCATGCGCGATGCCCGCGTGTGCGACGTTTCATGACGACACACGCGGATAATCGTTTCCGCGCGGGCGTTTCGTAATCTCTCGCTGTTCGTCTGCGTGGGTTCAGCGTTCGATGACGTTGTTAGAGAGAAAAAGCTGACCAAGAAGACGATTACGGTGATTTGCTCCGGCGTTACCTATATTGTTGTACTTTATGCGCAGTCCTGCATTGTTATGCGATTTTGTTTTGGTTCGTGTGGATGAGACAGCTGAGAGAATCGAATATTGTTTGATACGAAATAGTTATTTTCGATACAAGTGCGAAAAAGTGATTTTATCCTCGTGTGGACGTTTGCGCCCAAGCGAAGCGAGGGTGAAAAGGCCACACGAGGATAAAATCACTTTCTCACTCGTGTATCGAACACTATTTTTTTATACGACGTGTGCAAAACTCGATTTTGCGAGCACGGTTTTGGCCGAGCGTGCGCAAAGTGGACGCTTTGCGCACGGAGTGTGAAAAATTATTGTATAATTCGGTTTTGAAGCAGCAGCTGTGTTGAAAATAAAATTTATGAATATATTGACATGAATTGACAGAAGTTTCATATAAGTATAGTAAGTTCAGATGATAAGTAGTCTATTTGATGGGCTTTATAACGTTAAGGAGGTTGACTACCCAAATGAAAATGGTTACCTCATTCCAAAAACTTAATATTGTTGTTCTTCGATTGATTCCGTACAAGTGTTCGAAATTTCAGATCGTTTGTCAACTCGGTTATGGAATTATTCAACTTCAAAGTTCAACTCTTATACATTGGTTCTTATGAAAATAAAACCACAACCTTAGTAAACACGCAAAACACTTAGGCAGGATGCGATTCTCCTCTCTTAAAAAAACGATGGCCGGATGTTGTGAAGCACTTAAAGAGTGATTTTGATTGGTCTGTAAGGAATAGGTGCGAAAATTCGCTACTTCCGCTATATTTGAATTTTTTAAATTGAATTTTTATTCTTAACTATATTTAAAACTAATTAAAACTAAATAATTAAATCAAATTAGAATAAAAAGATTAATTTTGTCATGCTTTGAAAAATGGTCTGATTATCCTATCATTTAAACCAATTAAAATGAAATCATAATGAAAAATTATCGGCGCGGCTATTTGTACAACAGATTGTATTCGTGGTATATCTATATATACATAGATACGACAGAAAGGCGTATCGTTTGAGTGCGGAAATTTTGATAAGAGCAGGTAAGAAAATAGTTACCACACAATAAGGGATATTATTTCTTTAGTCATCTATCAAAGTTTGTCTAATTTTCAAAATTTTCTAGTGTACTCCTTTCGTCTATTGATATATTTTGAGGTTAGGAAATCTGTCGTACAAATAGCATCAGCCAAAAATTATATATTCATAACCTAAAAAAAAAAATAGTACGCGCACAGCGCGTTTGGATTTTACTAGTTCTTTAAAAAAGGTTACAATGAACCAAACAGCTACTGGCAATTCCCTAATCACATAACCGCGTACGATCGCGTACATCTGCGTACAACCGCGTCCGACGTTAAGGAAGAATCTAGTGATTTTCGCTGTTGCCAACAGCGGCAATGTCAGTGCAATAACTAGTACTTTCGAGGAACAGACCTACGTATACGAAAGTCGGCTACTACACCAACGACAACAGACATAAACAAGCAAGCGTTACTCCGATCTACTGCACTTCGTGTGAGTAGGTCTGTTCCTCGAAAGTACTAGTTATTGCACTGACATTGCCGCTGTTGGCAACAGCGAAAATCACTAGATTCTTCCTTAACGTCGGACGCGGTTGTACGTAGACGTACGCGATCGTACGCGGTTATGTGATTAGGGCATAACACAGCAAATATACAGGAGAATGTGTATACGAAATTTGAACGCGACAGACAACACCGATTCCGAGTACTGCAGCAAAACATAAACAAACGATCGAGTTCGTTGGTTGCGAGAGGGGGTGCACGGTAAGCGGAGCAGCGCGCGGTGCGAGGAGACTCCTTCCCCTTGCCCCGCGCAAGCAGCGGTAGCCAACCTCGTTAAATAATCTAGTTTACGTGATTCATAGGATGATCTATATAGGTATCTTTTGCACATACCGAAGTGTTTCAAAATTTAAATGGTTCGATTTGTCTATTAACATGAATTATAGATACTATTTGATATAAACTCAGCGTGGGAGCTAGTACGATAGGATGACGGTTAACGGAAAAAAGTTTAGAATAAAATGCGTACAAAAATTAAATTTAAAATAAACATTTCAATAAGTACGGTAGAGCAAAATGTAAAGAAACAAAAATAAGAAAAATAATTAAAATTAGGTGTTACGAGATCGCGTTCGTTTTGCGGTCCGGCGAGACTCTACCCAGGGTGCTCCTGCCTTGTCCAAGTGACACCGAGGACTCGGCATGTCCCTCCCTGTATGCCTGAGCGGAGCGTTGGTCCGCACTTGGCGAGGGTCAGGACACTCCTTATACCGATAGCGACTAAGTCGCCGTTGGCGGGAGTGCAAGCGAGGCTACCTGGTGCGAAAGCCTGGCGAGAGGAGGCCCATCTCCGGCGGAGCGCGGATGTGCTCCGAAATTTCGGAGTCAAGCAGAATACCTAGGAAAGGGTTGGGGGGTGAGCGATCGCGTGCGCTGATTGGTTACCGCAAGGTGACAGTAAAAAGTCGGCAGATAGGCTGCTGCTGGGATTGCGGACCGCTCACTCCCCTCTCCGCCGTTCGAGGATACGGGCCGTCGCGCCAAGTCGTGACGCGAGCTTCTCAAGCAAAAGCATAGAATTGAAAAAAATAAGTACGCAATCGTTGCGAACGTCATATTGCATCTTAGGAATTGCATAATTTAATATTCTACTATTTAATAATAATTATAAATATTTAACTAACTATATTTTTATATTTTTTACGCAAACAAAAGATTACTGTAATTCTTTTAAAACCAAATATTACTGCTATCGAGAAACTTAATACTATACTTTTGTCATCGTAACAACAGTGAGGAAAAGAAGAACGTAGGAAGGTAACTTGGGAATTAGGTTGCAACAAACGCAAAGTGGCACTAAACAGTTTTTTTTCTCGTGAAAGCCGTAAAAGGCATCATTTGTCGAGATACCTTTCTCTTTATTTCTCGTTTTTCATTTTCAATACACGTGTACAATGTACAGCGATTTGTAGATTCATCTAATATTTTTTTTTGTATCTTCTTTCATCCTATTTTTTTTTTGTCTTTTTGTTTGTATTCTTTTCACGTTCTGTCAACTAACGTAGAGTGTAAATATTTTAATTACTAGTAAAAGACCGACAGAATGGTACGTCACCGTTCCGCTTTAAAACGCACTATTTCCCGCCCCCCTAAACACACCCCCCTCAATCTCATTTATTTCACTAAAAACCCCTATGATTTTTCTTTCACTTCATCTCGCGAGACATAATTATAATCGTTTGTTGGTGAGCTCCGCTCGCGAGAGCGACTTCTCGTCGTTAAATCGACTCCTCGTCTCTTCAATTTCTTCTTTTTTTTTATCTTATCTTTTAATAATTTACGGTGTTTTTTTTCTTCACTGTTTCCGTGAATTATAATATACGGCGAACGTGCGAGAGTTGCGTGTTTGTTCTCTGTTTATCTGTCGCTGCTCGACGCGAAAAAGACAAAAGCCCGAAAAGCGCTCTGAGAGACTTTGCCGAATTCACTCTCTCACTCCCTTCGCGTACAGTATATGTGTTTTCCCTTTTTCCATTCTCTACAATGTATAACTTAAACATTCGACTCACTTAACAATAATTTTAACAGCAGTTTTAAACATCGTTGTAGTCTTTTGCATTTGAAACAAAATATGTATATATAGATGACGGTAAAAAAAACGGGATTTCAAAGCATTTACAAAAGAAAAGAAAAACGTTAAACGTCGATCTGAAATCGTTGGGCGTTGCAATATTAAAAAAGAGAACACAGCAAATCGTACGCAGTTTATTTGTTTGTTATTTTGTCTTCGGCAAAACTCAATTTGTGCGACTTTCAGTGTAAAACGTTCGAAGCTCCCGGGAGCTTATTATTTTTCTTTCGTACACAACGCGAAATGAAAAAAAAAAAAATTAAACACAGACTAATAATAGAAACTTGTCAATTGCACAGTACAAAAAGAAGGATAATCACGCTCACGCGCGAGCGAGCGCGTCGACGCTACCGATCGGCCTCCCTTCTGTATTACAACAACATATTATATATGCCGAAGGGTCTTCAGCGCGCGCACGCGCGTATACAGGCGCGACGTGTGAATTGTTACGAGGACGAAAGTAACGGAAAGAAAATCGTTAATTCCACAGTGAAACGCGGTAAAACATAAAAGCTAAGAGAGACACCACCGAGTTTTCGCGTTCGTGTGTGTCTTAGATTACATAAATAAATAAACTTCATTTGTTTTTTCATCATTCTCGCGTCAACACGACTTCTTTCATTTTTTTGTAATCATCTGCTCTCCTTCCTTTCTCTCTCGTTCGCTCTGCATATAGCTTGTGCACGCTACTCTCACTCTCTCATCAGATAACATACTCCTTCTCCTTCTCTCCCTCTCTCCATCGTATTTCATGGCAAGAACGCGTGAACAAAAAGTCGCCGATACAAAGACTCACTAAACTGACCGACGTACCTAATGGCTGCTCCTGATAAAGAATCATTTTCCAAACAGATTTTACGTGTTCAAGTTTGACATTCTTTTAACACAGCAGCCGTTATCTACGTCACCGCGAGCCAATTTTCACAACAATACAATATCTTCCTCCTCTCTATCTCTCTTTACCTATCTATCCAATCTTGTTTTCCTTTCTCGCACGCCGCATTTGTTTGTCATGCAAAAATGATACTCTGAATTTTTCCCGCTGGCTCCGTGAGAGAGCGATTTTCGCACGATCACGCGCGCCGATAAACCTATTCATTCGTATACAATCACGTACAGTCTGACTGACCGTATCTGAATTTATGCGTTCATCGACGACACGCATAGATTATAGCTTTGCAGCAACAACAAGAACTCTACGAAATCATGCATGTATCAACAGGTATACCGAGCAGAGCAACGAGGCATTTGTAGGTGCCCGCGCACTGATTGATAATACACGATTCCAAGCTCTCATGATACCGCAACGACATACGTGGTCGCGTGGAAATGACTCTTGCACCCACGACACCTTCATCATTCCCCTGTGTATCCTTCAGTTTATAATGATTGCAGTCACAGTCAACACTTTTTCTCCCATCTCTTTTTTTTTTATATACTTGTTATAATATAATAGATTGTGATATTCATAGCCACCCACCCCACCCCCAATTGTTTTTTCCACACTTTCTGACAAAGTCGCACGTATACACTCATCATCATCATCATCATCATCATCATCATCATATCACTCACACACGTGTTTTATCATCTAATCATCATCGCCGCGGTCGCAAAAGACTGGCGAAATCTAATAAAAGAGCGCAAACACTTTGCAAAATTGTCGTTTTTTATGAAATCTTTGCTATTTCCCATCTGCTCTCGCCAATCTCCCACGACAGCGACATCACATCGCGCATCGCACTTTTTTCATTCAAATTCTCTCTAAATCGTCTTGTCTTTTTTATTCCACGCCTCCTAACACCGCGAAAGTATACGTTATCTTCATCATCCTCATCACCGCCCTCATCACGACCGCATCGGCCTCCTAAATATATACTCAAGCGTGAAGAAGGCTGCCCACGTAAATTTTCGGCCCGCCCTATATATTTAACTTTATTTATCCATTTTTTCCACTATCGCGTATTTTTCCGGCAATACTCACTTTATTTTATGTATTTGTTTTCACTTCAAAAGCCACCTTTCAATGTAAATTTTTACTCATTTCTTATATGTTGCATTATCTCGCGCGCGCGTCCGCGACAGACGCGCGCGTGCCTACACTCTTCTTCCCTTTCTTTCTTTACAATATGAGACCGTCGACATTTTTTCGTTATCGCAATATTACAATGCGAGATAACTGCTCGTGTCCGATTTAACACTCTCTCGGAGGACTAAACGCGCAAACGAAGGAAAAAACGAATATATTTTAATTAATTAATATTATGAGAGTCGCGCGATCACGCGTCAATGCAATCAAGCACGCGTGTGTGCGTGCATGTGTACGCGCGCGATTGCGTGCGCACAACACGCGTGCGCGTCACTGGAACAAAATAACGAGAGACGCGTACGTAATAAATGTTATACATATACGTGTAATAGTATAATAATAATAATAATAATAATAATAATAATAATAATAATAATAATATCCTATTTACGAGGGGGAGAATAGAAAGACAACGAACGCTAGGGAAATAGACATTTACTTTTTTGCGTTATACACTTCATCGTTATAGATAAAAAAAAAATAATAATAATAATAAACGGAAGCAAAACAATCGTCAATTGGTTTAAACGCTCTAAAACTTTTATTTATCTTTCGCCGAGAGAGAGAATCACCTCCTCCCCCTCGATTTTTTCCTAATAACCCGCGTGGGGAAAAAAGGCACCGAGTCGCGCCTTTTTCCGACCATCTTTCTTTACATGTTCGTGTGTGTTCATGTGTGTGTTTATGTGTGTGTACATTCGTCACTTTCTCGTTTTCTGTCATCGACTATATAAAAAATACTGCGCGCGAATCCCTATACAAGAATATAGAAAAAACCGCGATGATCGATCTTATCGGAGGTACTCTAGCACATTGTGTCTTCGCAACCCTTTTCCCGTTCGCACACACTCCTCTATTCTTCGCTCCCTAATCTTACCCGTCTCTCATATACCTTTTTCCTTAAACACTTTTTTTTTAATAAATTCGACTATTGACTCGCGGAAACAGAATGGTCCTACAATATGTACACGTGTCGCAGTCGTCATGCGAATTTTACTTCCGACTCGTATTTCTTTATTTAGATTAAACGACGCAAGCTCCGCCAGCCGAGGCAAAAAAAGGGTTCGGCTGAGGAACGATATTGAGACGAAAAAAAAAGAAACTTATTTATTATAATAATAGAGATAGGTCGCGCGAGGAAAGCCGAGGAGAGACGGAATAATTTCGCGCTCTCGCTCACTCGATGTCTTGATTCGCGTGTCGTTTGTGCTCCCCGTCGTCGCGGAATTCGCAACTAATTACGTAACGCTATAACATCCTCTCTCTCTTTCCTGTTCTCTCACTGGAATATATGATCCTCTGGAATTTCGGTATAAAAAAAAAAAACCCCAAGAAAAGAACGGCGGCGTCAGGACAAGTCTATATCTCTTCAGCGAGATATTGGCACGTTTTGTTACTTTGTAACAGAAACCCTTTATATATTTGTGTCAATTTTTATTTTTGTTTAGTAGTAAAGTATATAGAAATGGTGATGGTTTTTCAGAAATTTAAACTCACAATAATTTATTAAATTTGTTTTCAATATTTGAAATTTATTAATGCAGTAGTTATAGCCAATCAATGGTTTTACAAAAAATATGTTACAGATAAACAATAATTATTATCTCTTAAAAATAACAAAATTGAAATGATACAAGTGCTTAAATCTCATTTATAATACCAGTCGAGACGCTGACGTTCCTGGATATGAGAACAATCAGTTAATTAATCATAAAAAGATTAAAAAAAAAAGAAATAAATAAAAAAATAATAGGATAATAATAGATGTAGCACGAAAAGCAAATGCACAACGTTCGCGTGGAAAACGCTTGCAAAACAAGAGAGTCCGAAGATTAATGACTGCTCTAAATTTCTTGGAGTCCAGATTGAAATTATATTTGCTAAATTTACAAAAGTGCGGCAATTATTGCAAATGTAGAAATAAAGTGTTTCTACGGTTACGAATAAAACGGTACAATATATAATACTTGCGGTAAAATAGGAGCATATCGATGCGTGCGCAGCGACGCAATTTGAGAAATTTACTATACATAATTATTAGTAGCATGTACATAAAAGGGAATATTAACGACGCTCCAAGAAATTTTGAAAGACAATGTAAATATACGCGTCTCACGTAAAACTTCGATAATGCGCGCCCCATATATTATAACACGCGCGAAGATATCCTTTACTCCATGTGTCTCTGCGCAAAAGGAATAATTAAGCTCGGCGAAAAGCAAAAGAAGAATAATCATCGTCATAGCTCCTCGTCGACGAGGATATTAACAATTATTCAATCGAACACCATCAACTTGGTCCACGAACGCGCCGCGACCTGCGCTCAACATTTTCTCTAATAATCGTTCCGATTGTTCGCTTCTCTTCTTATTTCTCTCTACACGCACGATTAGCGTTTTTTTTGTACTCTAGTGTGTTTTATGTTTGCGTGTACGTATGTATGCATGTGAGTGTGCAAGAGTGCGCGTGATCATATAGAGAATTCGCCGACGCGATTTGCTCGTGTTTCGAAAACGCGAGAGAGAAAGATAGAGAGAGGGATCAGTCTTTTATGTTTTATATAGTTTTATATAGTTTCTTTATAACTTCTTTTTTTAAATCTTTTTCATCTTTCACTCAGTTTGTCACTCGACGAAAAAACTTGCACGTAGTTAATTGGAAGTACTAAGAGGCGCGCACTCACGGCCGAGTACGCGCGGGGCGCGCGAGTATATGTATATACTTGGCAAAGAACGTGTGTATAAAGAGTATAACTTGCACTGACCCTAGATAGCAAAAATTCTTTTCTTTATATAATTTTTTCGACTCTGCGAAGACTAGCACATATCACTCACAATGTTACCGGTCTTACAGAGAATATAAGTTACTTTTACTTTAAATTTTATTATACTAAAATGAAAAACTAATTCGTCTTTAAGATTCGAATATGTTGACTACAAAATTTAAAGCTAAATTTTGTTCTTTATTTTTAAATAAATGCTTCATTGGCAAAGCTAAAATGTCACACGCGCGTTTCACGTATATATAGCGTTGTAGCGAAGATTCGTTTCGCCTTTCTCGCTGCCAGCAACGAACATGCGTGTGGGCAACGCGAAAACCGACGTCGATCCCTCAAGACACGCGACTGACGTAAACAAAAACAAAAAAAAATGAATTAAATAATTTTCTTTATCGCGTTCATTATATTTACATTAAACTACAGATCATCTAGATCGTCATACTTAAAAACTTTGCAAGCATCATTGTCTCTGTCGCCCTCTCATCGTATATAGCGGTCCCTCGCTCTTTTTCTCTCTCGTCCTCGCCCGGAGTTTCCACCCTTTTTTAAACATCGCCTTGTGTATATAATATATAAACGTTCGGCCCTCCCTTGACGAGATATCGGACAGTACAGCGCAGTTTAAACTTATTTACCATTTTTATGCTTTACAAACCCATTCCTATCGCATTCCATTTTTTACTTCTGTTAACATTTTTCCCGAACTTTCGTTTATTTATTTTCTTTTTAAATACAGAAACGACTCGAAAGTATGTTTTAACTTTTTTGTACCCGTGTGTTTCGAATAATAAAGAGGGACATTCGATACCTGTCCCGGCAGCGATTCGACAGTTTTTTATTTCTCTCTCTTACTTTTATCTCTAAGGTCCGTTCTCTCGACTCTTGGTCGCTCGTCTTATTATCTCTTCTCTCCTGTCTTTCGTTTACAAAAAACCGACTCGAAACGCCTAAATCGAATGTCACAAGATCGTTTCAATATCACAGTCGTCTTTTTTCTTTTGTTTTATTATTTTGTTGTTCATAATTACTTTTACGGTACGTTAACTTTATGATTATTATCTTTAACGTTATTTATAATATGTATAGAGCACGTTATTATACCGTGTTTTCTTTTAAATACAGTTACAAAAATTGCAATGCGAATGCTCGACGGCTTCACACGGGGTTATCTTTACTGTTTCTTTTTTCGCCTGCGACGAGCCGCAAAAAAAAAGTTCATTGATCGCGCGTCATTCACACACATAGTCACTCTTTCATCGGAATTTCTTGCAGGGCACACATTCTTACTCTTTTGTTCTCTCTCTTGTATTTTTTTATCATTTTACCCTCTCTTTACCCCCACCCTCTTCCCGTATGTGAGCTGCTCCCTGTAACTGCAACCTTAGTTTTATAGTTATCTACCACTTTTTTGGCTCGCTATAATCAAATCGCGCCCCTTCCCCCTTAGAATAAACGAACGAAATAAAAAAATACGTTCGATGCGAGATACATTTTTTTCATTCGTATGTACGTGTGTAAACATGTCCTCCTGCCGCAAACGACGATTTCACACACATATATATATATATATTCTCGAGATAAATTGCGAAACGAGACAATAGCATCGATAGCATCTTCGACGTCGTTATCCTTTAACCTTTGTGTTTCATCTTCTTTTTCTCCTGCACGAGATCCGACTTTCGCGACTCGCGTTAAAAAGAACTGTGATGTCGAGCTCGATACATATATATATCAGCCGCTCGTTGTTCGCGAAGAGGAAAAATTATAATAATAGTCTATAGAACAGGGAGAAAAAAAAGAAAGCAGAGCTGCTGCTTTTGTCTCTCCCTATAAGAGTCTAGGATTTATATTCGGCTTACTTCTTTCCCCATTTACGAAGGCGCGCGTATGATTTTGTAACGTTCTATTATTTCTGGTTGTCGCGTGCATCATTATGTTTTTTCGATTTTGAAAGATTTTCAACGCTATTCGTCGCGTTATTTGTGTATTTATATTTTCTGTTGTCTCTTTATTTTTAGGGACGGCAAAGGACAAAAGTACCATTCGTCGATTTGAATTATATAAATCCAAGAAAGAATCATATTTTTGTTTCTTCAAAACTTACGAGTGCCCGACAAATCGAGCAAAAAATTTACTTAGAAAAAAAAGTCACAACGAGCCACACTTGTCGCAAATAATTATCTTTAAACGAGTTTCGACACATCAAAGAAAACTTTGCTAAGTTAAGCGCAGTTTCGAATTGCCACATTAATACTCGTTTTCTCATTTTTCTTCTTAACTGCTTATACCAGAACATTGAGTAGCGACGCTCATTTACGTTTTATTTGATTAATTAGTAATATTCTACTAACACGTGCGTTAGTCGGCGCAACGAGACGCTTCTTTTGTGGACGAACGTCAGACCCTCGCTCTTGCAAACGGGGGTAATCGTTTCGTCAATTCAATCTGTACTTTGTTATCATCATTCATCGTCTCTTTTATCTTTTCACGGAATACAAAGCGCTATTGTATCCGCGTTGATTTTTCTTACTGCCGTGATCACGCATTACTGTGTACACGAACAGTTTTGACAGTTATATACTACTTACAAATGTCTCTGTAATGTTTGCCTACTCATTCGCGCATTTTTAAACGCCCGTGTAATTTTGTAAGTGTGATTGCACGTGTGTATCTGTGTGTCTCACATTTTATGACTTTTAATTTTAACTATTGCGCTCGCGCATGTCCGTTTAAAAATTGTCATGTAGTTTTATGTTGTTTACGTGTTTTCCTCGCGTGACTTTCTTACATATAGTTGAATTTGCATGTAGATAGTAGTAATAATGGTAGCGCGGTGATGATGGTGCGATGAGTTTTTTTTTAATTAATTCATCTATTTGCCTCATGATTACCACCAATCGACACCACCACTGCTACCGCTATTGTTACTGGAATTGTTGTAATTGCCTCCATAGCCGCCACCTCCATAACCTAAATCAGAACAAAGATCACATTAGAATAAGGCTTCCGTTAACAACTCACCAACTAAAAATAGCTACGGCAACAACAAATAATTTAGACAAAGTAAATGGTCATAAATGTTTTGAGAAAAACATTCACCTCCATAACCAAATCTAGAAGAGCCATTACCACGTCCAGGCGGTCCACCGCCACCGCCACCTCCGCTCGACTGACGATAATCTTTCGCGCCGAAGCCACCGGCGAAGCGATTGCCCTTGGAAGTCGGTCGTCGGCTACCCGCTCCACCATGCTTGGCATCCGTGAACATGCCCTCCAACCATGGCGGCAGCTCCTGATTCGCCTCGAGGAGCAGGGACACCAAATCGCGCACCAAATTCGCGTTCTTGTGGTTGAAGAACGACGTGGCCAAACCTAAAATAGATTAATTTAACAATGATTATTTAGAAATCGACGATTAAAAGTAAAGAGTTGGATATATATCTGCATTGAGAATGATGAGAACTTACCAAGATTACCCATACGTCCGGTACGACCAATACGATGTACGTACTCTTCGACATCGCCAGGGAGATCAAAGTTGATGACGTGCTTGACGTGAGGAATATCCAAACCACGAGCGGCAACAGCGGTCGCGACTAAAATCGGTGTGTGTCCAGTACGGAAACTGCGCAGAGCATCCTCACGCTCGTATTGGCTCCTGTCACCGTGAATACTGGTTACCGGGAATCTCAAGTTGTGCAAAAACTCTTCCAACGTGTCGGCGCCCTTCTTTGTTTCGACGAACACCAGTGTCAAAGACTCCGAAGCTGTTAAACATCAGAAAAATTATCGATAATTCAACAAATTCTCATAGATAATCAAGAATGAAAACCGGATAGACCTAATTTGGTTCTTAATACTTACACGGCTGCTCGAAGTTGTTAGCCTGAAGCAAATCAAGAAGATAAGAGCGCTTCTCGTGCTCCTCCACCCAGACAATCTTCTGCGTGATATTCTCGGAGGTCGAGCCGACCCTGCCAACGGCCAAGAAAATGTAATCGCTCAAGAAGTCTCTGGCAAGCATCTGAATCTCCTTCGGGAAGGTAGCGGAGAACATAAGCGTCTGTCTCTCGCCAGTCGGTGGCATATTATCCTCCTCAACGATACGTCGAATCTGCGGCTCGAAACCCATATCCAACATACGATCGGCCTCGTCAAGTACCAAGTAACGGCAATTGTGCAGACCGATCCTGCCACGGCCCAACATGTCCACGAGACGTCCGGGCGTGGCGACGAGCAAATGACAGCCGCGATCGAGCTCCCGCATCTGCTCGGAGACGTTGCTACCACCGTAGACGACAGCGGGACGCATACGCGATCTGTAGGCGAACTTGCGCGCCTCGTCGTAGATTTGCGTAGCAAGCTCGCGGGTCGGCGCCAGCACCAGACCCAACGGGTACTGCTTGCGCCGGCTGCCACCCGCATTTGGCGGCGGCGGCGGCACTCCCATCTCGTAGATCTGATTCAGAATCGGCACGAGGAAGGCAGCTGTTTTACCAGAGCCCGTCTGAGCGCAGGCCATCACGTCGCGACGAGCAATGATGATCGGGATAGCGTACTTCTGCACGGGCGTCGGCTTGTCGTAGCCGGTCAGGGAGATACTGTTCTTAATTATCTCTGTCAGCTTGACGTCCTCAAACTGCAAATCAAAGAAATTACATTGTAATACTTTTCCATCTGTATGTTCATGATATTAACAATCAAAATTAAATGTAATAAGAATGTCACATTCGTACACTGAGAAAAAGGTCCAATTTATCAACTTTCTTCCCAAATCAAAAAAATGCTTTTCAATATTCCATGGTCTTGGTTCAAAGTAAAGTAAGCATTATCTCTGAATTTCAATCGAACACATGGAAATAAACACGCCGTCTAAACAAACCTTCCTTTATCCAGTCAGTCCGATAAATCTAATCTCACATGTACATCACTCTCAAATGAAATAATACGCGACTTACAGATGATATGTGTGGTGGTATATTCTCGCCGGACGCCTGGACGGGTATGTCCTCGTATTTGCTGAAGTTGATACCAGTGCTCCTCTCGCCGAACAGCTCGAGCTCCAGTCTCTCGTCCCTCGCAGTCGGCATGGTCCAGTCGATCTCCTTGCGACTCCTATCTTCGTCCTTCCATCTTCCGCCGCCTCCAGTACCAGCGCCGCCTGCGCTACCACCGCCACCGCCCATGCGGTCGTTACGTTGCGGTTCGACCCAGCGATCATTACGCTGAGGCTCTTGCCACCTGTCGTTACCGCTGCGTGGCGGTCCTCCTTGGTCACGCTCGTAGCGGAAGTCACGGCCATTCTCCGGGCGTCTACTGCGACCGCCAAAGTTTCCAAAGTCAGCGTCGTTGCGGCCACGAGAGTAGCCACTCCCGGGTCCACCGCCTCCGCCGTTGCCGCCACCTACGCTTCCACGACCCCGGTCGCGATCGTCGCGTCGGTCGCCACGGTCAGGGAAGCGCGACGGTGGTGCGCGATCGCCACCCTGGGGACCGTCTGAAAACGAGTCTGAGACTTCGTATTCATTAGGGTACCCGTCTATTTGTTTAGAGAGAAGGAACAAAGCAGAAAAACAAAAGCGTGGTGCTGGATTAGTGGTTGAATTTTGAGGTGGATTGTGCGTTCGGGCGATTTTTTTATCCGAAACACAAGCCTTGATTTAAAATTTTTGGCATTACTTTTTGCAAAAGTTCCAATTGATATTTCAATGTTTAGTGTAATATATGTGGTGTGTATAATGTGAACTGAGATACATCACTAACTACTTGGGAATTCTAAGCTTATGGTACACCCAAAACAGTAGTAAATCATCCACCCACACTGATTCTCATTTGAATACTAATACTTATAGTACTTAATGGATTAAACATTAACTTGCTCTTGGACAAACATGGTTTTCAAGGAATAAATAATTGCATTACGAGATGCTTATTTGTGCAATTGGTTTATACCGTTTCACAATATTGCATCACAGGTGATTTGAAAACTTATACTGAATGAGTGTACACGTAAGCTAAGCAAAACGAAACTAAAAAAAAAGAAAAAAAAATTAAATAGTCATAAATTTCTAACTACACATACAACTAAACTAATAAAACTTTAAAAATTAGTCACTTCTCTTGCCAAAAATAACAATAAAATCCTTCATATTATACATACTTGACGATTTGTTTCGAAGATGTGGTGGAACGTAGCGACCGCTTGGCTGGCGGTCTCCCAAGTCCAGACCAGCTAACTGTAAAACAACAAATAAAAATTGTAAATCAATTCAGCCAACAATTACTCATACACTGCGTCGGGGCATCATCGGTGAATATTTACAATAGATAATAGCCAATGACACCGAAATAACCCGCGCCCGACAGTCTTTATCTTCCCCCCCTATCCGCGCCCGATACCATTACATAAACTCGAAAAAATTGCGAAAAATTCCACTCGCCACAAATCGCGAGCTCGCGCGCGCTGTCGGTCATCATTCTCGCTATGGTCCATCTGGCACATGCATGCGCACACCTATACATACATCCGAGGCGACCGCGAGACTTTCACCCCGCGCGTCATCGCCAGCAAAAAAAAAGATCATCGTTATGTACCACCGCCGCTGCTGCTCGCGTTATCTGTCACTGCTCAAGCTCCCACGTGGCCCGTGTCTTGCATGTCGCAAGATACATACACACACACAGACAACGAGCGAGTTAACGGGGGAAAAACCCGCGTAGGTCGCGAGCGCTGACACTAGCGCTACATCGTCGTCGTAGTATATACGTGTACGGTACCTACTCTCGCACGCGCGCGCACACACCAGCCGCCATTGTCGTGAAATTCACGCGCGTTGACTCATTCTTGCGCGCACGAGAGAAATCTCTCTCTCTCGCTTGCGGAAAATGCGGCGCGCGTGACGTAGACACACACTCTGCACACACGTTATACGCAAGAGTCTTGACGAGAAAAAAGAACTATATATATACTGCGCGAGAGCGTGTGTATTAGAGCGATGTAACCTAAATTTACGTAGGCGCGCGAAGAGCGAGGTGTGCCGTTGTAAAAGTGTGTCACGAGGCGCGAAGTTACAAGCCGCTGCTCGTTTCGGTAAAGCTATAAATAGTAGGCTAATGCCATGTGTAGCTACCCCCCGCGCCGTGTGGCATGGGGTGAAAGCCGTTCTCCGGTTTATTGTTTACGGTGGCTTGTATATACACATGCTCGGCAATGTGGGATCCGGAACGTCGTTACAGTAGGTACGCGCTTAAAGAGCGAAAAGAAAGCTGTACAGTGTGTAATGATTCTCTTACCTGCTGCTCTAGACCTGATCCATTCTGGTTGGCTGCATTACTCATATTACTCCGCCTCGGTGCGTAGTTTTCGTGGCGCTTTGTCGGTACGGGTATTCTTCTCGCTTCTTTCTCGACCAACTTCTCACGAAATCACAACAAAAATATCTCCTCAAACTCCTTCGGTATATCGATATTATATATCAATCTCCTCACAACACTTTCCCTGCACTTAGACACGTATAGTCAATGTTCCTTACAGAGGTGTGAATAATACGCCGTTCACACAGTTCGACGACGTGCGTCGACGTAGTGTAAAGCGTTATAGTACAGCGTTTACGATTCGGAAAAAGTAGACGTCTGGCGTCCTCGCTTCCTCGATGCACACTGCAAATATAGAAAGATGGGGGAATGAGATCGACGCTTTTCCAAGCTGTGCTATGCCTACGCTGCGCGCGCAGTGGGAGGGAGAGAAAGAACGTGTGTAGGTATAACATATATACAGGAAAGGGGTGGGGAGAAAATTCCAAGTCGAAAGGTCACGCTTCCGCGAACGAGCACGCAAGGCGAGGTGCGCGCGCACACGTCGTCGTCGCACCGTCTCTTCTTTGGAGCAAGAGAGGAAGAGAAAGAGACAGAGAGAATGGTGCAGAAGCGATCCGCACCCGCACAAAGGAAAGCTATATGCTGCGGAAGGAACGAGATATGCTAATTGCGGGATGTAGGATCAAAGGAAACAGTAGGATTCTGCGCGTGTGTCGGATGAAAGATGGCAGACAATACGGGAAGCGCAGCTGTGCTGTCTGCTCGGTTGTGTATACTTGAGAGCGAGAGGCTGATGAAAACGCGCTATGACAACGTGGACGCGAAATACAGACGACAACCATTGATACGATAATATAAATAAACAAGGCGGACGATGTTACGAACGTACGTGATATGCAGGGGTCGGAGAGAGCTGCACAATCTACAGCGCTGCACGCAAACTATGCACGCACGATAAAGAGAAAAAGTATGATGGCCGCCGTGACTGTCGTGCCAGACGCCGCCAGCGAGCGAGCGCGTGCACAGAGGGTGGACGGCCAAGATGGCCGACTAGCGACTTCCGCTGCTGTTGCATCAATGCTCTGTCTCTCTACTCTCGCACCCACGACGTGGGCGTCTATATCTACTACACGCGACGCGTGGAAAAAACCCGTACCTCCGAAAAAACTCTCCTATGCCGCGTGGTACTCCCGTGCTACGATATAGATATACGTATATGTGTAGTCAAGGATGGCGAGACGGACGCGATCGATGGATGGCTTCATCAGCGCGTTTCCTTTCCTCCCTCTCTTTCCCCCTATACGAGGCACATACGACAAAGAGCGCGCGCGGAAGCACATTATGTGCCTTCGTGTTCCCGTTAATCCTCACGCGAATATCTCTCTCTCTCTCCCGTTATTAGGGTTACGGAATAAGAAGTGTACGGGGAAGAGTAATGTGATAACATGTGTATAGGTATACCTTGGTTCTTTTGATCGTTGCTTCACGGGGTAAAAGCAGCACAAGCACACGCGCTCGCACGAGTCAATTCTCGACGCTCCTGCCTACAACCGCCTCGCAGGCTGACTGCCGTCCGTGCCAGCCAAGTGCCACTGTCAGCACCATCGTGGTGGGGGTATATAGGGGTAAAAAAGTAGGGGACGATACCGCGCCGCAGCCGAGATAGCTGCGGAATGCGCACAGGCGCACGGAATGAAAGAATGATATAAATCGCACGGGTTACGTGTCCGGAGATTCTTTATTTTTCGGCTTTGGAAATATTTTTTTGGAGTTGTGATATTTTTGGATTGGATTGTTTGGAAATAAAGATTTTTTTTTTAGTTTTGTAGAGAAATGGGGTAATGGTGTATATAGGTGTTGACAGAATTTTAGTTGAGTATACGAGGCTATATGAAGTATATATGAACTAAATAAGTAAAAATTAATAATTATTTTGGATTTAAAAATAGTAAAAATGATAAAAAGTAAATTTTTAAAATTTTAAGTACATATTCAAGTCAGATATTACATATTGTTTTACATTTTTTTTTTAATTTTAGTTTGAATTGAGATATCAAAAACGCTTATTTATGTTTTTGTTTATAAATATGCATTTTCCTGATTATATTCACGTTCAAGTTTATTAACGGGAAGTGGACCGGAAGTGAAAATGGAACTAGGAATGCATTTCCGTTTGATGCATCCGCGTTTTAGTTCTCATCTTAATTATATATAAGATAACGGAATATTTAATATTTAATTTATCACTTAATTCGTCTATTATTAGTCAGATTTGACTTACATCTTATGTGGAATTTAAAATTTCAATTTTGGGAAATTGTAAAATTTAATTTTAACTATGAATTACTATATTTACTGATGCGTGCATCATATATCAATTGTTATTATTCAAATTTTAAAGTTTAGCTATCGAAATGAGTTATTGTTTTCTAAAATTAGATTGTAAAGAAAATATTTTTCGAGACTTTACCCCGTCTTAAAATTAAAATTAAAATAAAACAAACATGCATACTCAATTGCATGTAATAAGTATTGATAAATTTAATAAAAAAGAATTTTATGAATCAACACAAGACAATTTATTGCAATAGGCCTTTTTTTGCTCGCCACCACCCCAGCTCCAAGTGAAAAAATTGTAATCTTGCAGATGAAGCAGTGGCAACATAAATAGTATATTGCGCACCTAGGGAGGAAAAAACTTGTCCATATCTCGTGTACTTAAATTGCCACCCGAGCCGAAGTGCGTAATATACTATTTCACCATACCCGAGCCGAAAATACCACATTCGCGTTTTTGAGCCGGGAGCGAAAGTGGCACTTTCGGCCAAGGTATGGTGAAAAGTAAAATATTCTGTCCTTTAAGTCAATAAATTCAATGTCCATATAAAATAAAATTCCTTTTAAAAAAAGTTTATTAGGCAGAACTGTTCACTCGGGAGAGCCTTATATTTTCACCAGAGCGACAATTGTTACACCTCAAATACTAATAATTTATTATATTTTTATTTTATAAAAATTGTTTTCAAGCCAAAATAAGTTCATTTTAAGCGTTCCCGACATGCATGTATTGTACGCCCGTATGTAACCAAGTTCTTTGATTATATCATCGAAAACATAAAAAATAGTCCATTTTTTGCTATTACTCTACAGGATTTAATTTTACACAAAAATGTTAAATACAATAGTTGTATATAATATTAAAACAAAACTTTTTCCCGTTTAACATTTTCATGTACAATCAATTTCTGACAAACTAAATTTATAAAAACGATTTTCAACGCCTATAATATACACCTCGATTTTTGCCTATCATTTAACGCGATTTGATTTTACATAGAAACGTTGAATACAAAAGTTGTAGATAACATCCAAACAAAACTTTTTTCCATTTAACATTTTCATGTACAATCAAGTGTTGACGAGCTAGACCTATAAAGACGATTTTTAAACATACAAACATATTGTGAAAAGAACTTAAAATAAATTTACTTTTTTGGAAGCACATTATTATAAAATAATATATAAGTATTTAAGATGTAACATTTTTTGCAACAACGAAGATATATATAAGGTTCTCCTGAGTAGTAGTGGGCTTGCCTCATATAGGTATGTAAGAATTTTTACATAGACAGAGAGGGGTTGGCGTGGCGAGCGAAGCGAGACCGCCTAGTTTTTATTGCAGTAGCAAGTGTTCAAACGCAAAATTTTAGCATATTACCTAAAATTTTCATGGTTTTGCAAAGTACTTTAAATTATTTAAATATGTAATTTCATTAATTGAAAAAATGAAAGATAAAAATATATAACGGACAAATAATTTGGATAATGAAATTATAAATTCAAGTCCGGTTAACGGTGTGTTTTTATTTCGGCACTATTTCGGCTAATCGTTAAAAAAGTTATCTCAAATAAACTTTAAAAGTAAATTTTTTTTTCATGTTTATTGACAATACCAAACACCAAAGCGTTTTATTAAAAAAAAAATATCTATTGAAAAAATAATTATGCAATTTTTGAAGTATGAGACTGCAACTTTTAATTAATTGAAAGGTTTATATATAGTCTGTAGTTTAATCATTTAAAATTTTCTTTCAATAAAAAAACTGTTTTTAGGTTTTTAGTACTACCTAATTAAATTTAAAAGCATTATTCTATCTATTTCCCTTGACAATGACTAAGATAACTTGTTTTTTGATACTTCAAGAAACTATCTTTTTTTCATCTGTAATACAAAAATTATCGACTTTTATAAATGTTACAGAGAAAATAGATTCCTTTTCTGAAAATAATTTAGAACTTTTTTTAAAGAACAAAGATTTTTGTTTTGATAATGAAGAACTTCCTAGTTTCTTTGATGTAACATGCAAAATACATTTTTAAATGTACTTGAACTTTGCAAGCTCATTAAAAATATTAAATCTGAGTTTTCGTTTACGATTCAATTTTAGTCATTTTTTATTATTATTTATACTTGTATTGTGTATCAAATATAATTGATAAACTAAATCTACTATAAAAGTATTGGTGTATTTAAATAAATTAAGCAGATTAAATTTTTTTACGGGTTTTCCAATTTTTTATTATAATAAACACCAGGAAATAATTAGCGGTTAGTCTAATCTTCTTTCTTGGCGTCTGTCTTTCCTCCCCTGATCCTACCAGTTCTCCTGGCGGCAATGAGACCGATCTTGCGACCAGCGCTGGTGCCTCGCTTGACAGTCGAAGCCTTACCAATATGTTGATGGTTACCACCACCGTGAGGATGCTCAACGGGGTTCATAGCAACACCACGAACCTAGAATTGAAAATAATTTCGATTTTAGTAGATGAACATACAATTTATTTAAAAATATTTTAATAAATTGATATTATCAGTGAAAAATTTTGTCCTTCAAATTAAATTCGGTTTTCAAATGTCTTATGCCATCATTGAAATTTTCTTTTTTAATTATTCTAAAAGAGAATAAAAATATTGCTTCAAAATCATGATTATTTACCTTTGGCCAGCAGTTCCTCTTGACCTTGTATTTGTGGTAGGCACGACCAGCCTTCAGGATGGGTTTGTCAATACGTCCACCACCAGCAACAATTCCAACCATGCCTCTGTTCGCAGAGGGAATGACTTTCTTAGCTCCTGAAGGGAGCTTTACCCTGGTCTTCTTTGTGTCAGGGTTGTGGGCAATGACTGTGGCATACAAACCAGATGCTCTGGCCAATCGGCCTCGGTCACCAGTCTTCTCCTCGAGATTACAGACAATGGTACCCTCAGGCATTGTGCCAACAGGCATAACATTGCCAATGTGGAGATTAGCTACAAAATAAAATACATTTCATGAAAATTGTGATAGAATATTTCAAACTAATATACTGAAACTGTTATTTAATATATAAATATTAGAATAATTAAAAAAAACTATAAGTATATTTGAATTTTCTTTACCCTTCTTTCCACAGTACAAGAATTGGCCGGTGTACATGCCCTCGGGGGCAATGAACAGTTCCTTGCGTGTCTTGAACTTGTACGGATCACGGAAGTGGACTACAGCAAGAGGAGCACCTCTGCCAGGATCGTGGATGATTTCCTTTGAAATGTGTTAAAATGATATATTTCTTATTAATTTCAGACACAATTTATGTAACACTATTACATTAGATAGTAGTAATTTATATAAAAAAAAAATATATAAGGATGTCGTAATAAATTTAAATTCTGATTTTAGAAGTTAGTCATATTAATAATTGCTTTAGATTTGAAATATAGCTTGTTATAATATTTTGACCACCTCATTATTGTAATTTATAATAGTTTAGTGACAAAAAGATTATAGCGTGTATCAGTTTACTTTAACACTTTGATTCTGATATAATTGTAAATTTTAAATTTGCTTAGATATACTATTTTTTACCAAACATTAGATATTTTTTATAATTTTTAATAGAGATGAAATACATCTAATTAGCCAAAACAAACAAAAGTGAATCAACGACAACAGGTTTCCAAAACACAAATTGGAGTTCAGAAGACCCCCGTTGATTAGGAAGTGAAGTTAAGAAAAAATTAAACTGATAACGAACCTTCACGACACCCTTGATGTATCCATGCTTCTCGGCGTAGTCGAGAGATCGGAGCTTCGGTGCTCCCTTCCTCCTCTTGGTGTGGGAGCGGAAAACGGATCCAGCTCCCTTACGCTGAGCACGAATTACTCGACCCATGGCTCACGATTGCCTGCAAAAAACAAAATCATACCATATTGCATAAATATCATTATCACTTGCCCATGTTTACATGGTGAATCTATTGACACACTCGACATCGGCTCCCATAGTACGCGCGCAACACAGCCGACATAACCTCGCAAAAGGGTCGCGGACTTTCGCTGCGCGAAAGTCGGGAAAATTGAAAAATAATCAGATTTGAAGATACATCGGGGGTCCAGTCGTCGACCTGGTGATCGTTTTCGCGAGGATGGCGGCTGTTTAGCGGTGATAATTACGGATTTTGAAGGCCGAGAATCGCACGAGGAACGTACCGAAAAAGCCCACGAACAAAATAGAGGAAGTCAAAGGTGGTGCAATGGGTGCCAACACTTCGCTTAGCCGTTCAGCTGCACGCCGTCATATAGGATTCAGTGATACCAATGCCGCGGGAGATTATGAATTTACAATATTTTACCATCTGTTTTTAATTAATTAACGAAAAACGTGAAATTTGAAAAAATGCCGATTGAAAATAAAATTTAACTGGTATATTTTGATAAAATCTTTCAGTTTAATTATTATGTAAATATTTACTTTTGTAAAATAACACTGTTTTAGTTTGAAATATTACTTTAGATACACTATAATTGAATAAGGATAATTATTTGAATTGCTAAAACTACCCGAACAGTATCACATAAACTGCAAAGTTTTCTTTTTAATAAATTATATTTACAACTAATAAAATGGACGGCGTTTTTAAATTCAACTCCAAAGGTATGATATATGGTACACATATTTAGTTTATTATCATTAATAATTTGCATTATTTTCATTCGGAGTATTTTATTTAACCGGATGATTTCACTTCTGAAGAAATATATTTTTAGTCGTTTTGATAAACATATAAATTTGCCATTTAAAACGATATTTAAAGATAACATAAAATGAAAATAATTTTTTTAATTTTGAAAATCAAAAATTTAAAAATGGAATTTTTCGATTTGGAAATTAGTGATTTTTAATAAGAATTTTATAGAAGCTTCATATAATTATCCTTCATTTCGAATTTTCTAAAATGTTATATAGTTGAAGATTAATTTTATTTAGCATGTCACTCGACCTACCAAAATTTTTGAAGAATACACTCTGCTGGAAATCGTCGATTTTTTCCGCAGTTGTGAAACGATTTTTCGAACATTTCCTAGCCATTTTATGGCGAATTGACTGAAATCGCCATAAACCCGCTAGGAAATGTTCGAAAAATCGTTTCACAAATGGGAGAAAAATGGACGATTTCCAGCAGGGTATAAGATAAGGTAAAGAAAGATTGTGAGTTGGAAACGTCAAAAGATATCTACTAAGTCTGTATTTTTCTCGACAGCTGAGCTTCTGTATACCGGCTTTTGTATTTTATCAGTTCTATCGAGTCGAGCACGATTTTCTAAAATGTTCGAGACCTTAGACGTAATCAAAAAACAAACCTAGGGTGAAGGAATTAAAAGATAAAACTTAGTTTTCGTTACATAATAAAGAGCATATATGTCAATTAAAATGTATTTCAATAATTTTATATCTCCAGAAATGATTTTGTGATGGAAGAATAACAAATAAAAATTCAATACAAATTTTTGGAAAACCCTAACTTTTCATTCGAAATAAATAATTTTTGTTTTACCAATTACTTCTAGAAAATGAATTACTTTGTCAATGAGTTTAATTTAATTATAATAATATAAGTTAATAATTGTACGAAATAAGTTACTCAGTCAACAATGTACAAAATTTATTTAAATACACAAAACTCCTTATTGTTCATAACAATCCAGTCAACCGTGAGGCCAAGGCTGTCCGATCAGCCCCTTAAAAGAACCACTCTATAATAAAACGATCGCCCCAATCCAATCATAAATACCCCGTCAATTATATTATCCCACCCAATGCAAAGTGCGCGCGACACATCATTTCGACCAAAATGATTTATATCGCTCCTCTCGCACAACGAAGACGCGCGCATAAGCTCGCTCATTACGCGCGGCTCTTGGCGCTATATCATAATGGAGGGGTGAGGGAGTGGTATAACGCGCGCGCGGACTCCACCGCATTCGAACCTCTCCGTGCTCCGAGACAGTTCCTCGTCGATTTTTTCATCGCACGCGCGTTCCCCTCTCACGTCTATAAGCTTCCGGCTCTCCTGAATATACTCCAAAAACCTCGAGGACAAAGTTTTTCATCTTCTCTATAGGTATACTCATTTGTCACGAGAGAAAATATTGCCGCGACAATAGTTCCACGACCGAATTCTTATCCCGAGCGAACCGGGCAGAAGTGGATCCGCGCGACGCATCGCATCTCTAGCGCGGAATTTTTTTCGTCTAGCGCATGATGCACACGCGCTGAGGTGAATTACGACGACACGTAAGACCGCGCGCCCGCCTCACCGCAAAGATCGCGACGAGACGGGATCATAAGGCCTGCGATTCTTCGCGACTTTATATCTGTCGCGGCAGCAGCCGGCGTCGAACGTGCGTATAGCGTCCCCACCGCGGACTTTCCTCACATGAATAGAGCACAGAGCGTATCGGAGTAGAACGGAGGTTCTGAAGAAAGAGAGAGATAAACGCGTGCGCGCACACACGCCAAGTTCAAAGCGGTTCGCGCGCGACGAGAGAATTAGCTGCGGTGCTCTGCGAGGAGTGCGGTGTGTGCGTGATCGCGAAGTGCGCGGGATCGGTGTGCAGTCATGACGAAAGGTGAGTTTTTTTTTGTTGGGAAACAATGGGTGGGTTTGTTTCTTGTGGGGTATAGTGGAGGATGGTGTAGTGTGGTTCAGTTGAGTTTTATGTAATTGTATTTTATATGACGCAGGATTGAAGACTCGTGAATAAAGTGGTCCGTGTTGAAAGCATTAAATTGTAATTGGTCGGCGATGTATCTGAAAACTATATTACTCGTACATGATAATATAGTTAGATTGACAGTCTATAATTAGTAACGTGTGACATGCATTAGCGAATGATCAAATTAAGTCTGTTAAGTATATCTATATAAAATATTTATCTTCAGTTATAAACTTTATTTTTTGACTGATCACCACATTTTTAATATAAAAAAAAAAAAACTTTTCTTTCCATCTGTTTTTAAAGTTTTCATCGTGGAACGTGAAAATTATTTTTTTATAATAAAAATAACTACTATTACATCAAAAAGTGTAAAGCGTTTTAGAAACATCACACCGAATTCACTCACCATTTTCCAAACCTCATCAATCAGTCACACCTCTACGCCAATTCCAGCGCGCGCTCTTCAAGTCCACTATACTTATACCGGAAGGATCGACCACTCGGGGAAGCTCTCCTCTCTCGCTCTTTATACCTCGAGGACCAATCATATTCCATATAATCTCTCTGTTCCATATAATTGACTTTTAACAGAGTTTGAGAGAAACGTTTTGCACCTTCATAAACGAGCGCGCGCGTATATATCTGTCTCTGACATGCATCGCGGTGGCGGCGCTCCGCCGATGTGTGTGGTGAGCGCGCTCGCGCTTAATTGAAACAATGATATCATTGATGCATCGTGAATTGCCCTTGGACGACGATAGGGCCGCGCGCGTGTGTGCAGGAGAGAGCGTTTTGGCGCACGAAACCCATATAAAGTGAGCCGGCAATTTTCAATCGGAGTTGTAGTACATCGCTGCGGGGTAATTAGCGCGAAAGATAAGGGGAGGCTTGGGGTGTAGTATTTAGAGTGACGAGCGGGTTTGAATGAATAGGAGAAATTGTCGGTTTCGCGGTGTTGGGGGTTACGTCTTAATTGATTTTATCGTAATGGTGGTTGAGAGAAGAGTTTTTTATATAGGTATTTATTTCCTACACTTGTTTCAATATAGTAAAATGGAAAGTAACCGTGGCAAGACTTTTGCTAAATTTTTAAGTCAGATTTCCACTAAACCAATACCAAACTTATTTAATTCTTTTATGATGATATTCACAAGTATTTCACATAATAGTACTCGGAGAAAAATTTATTAGTGTAAACTTTACTTTTTTTATAAGCAAATTTACTCTTTTCGTAGTATAGTGCTGAGATACACTCGTCAGGTGGTATTTTTACTTTTTTAAATAATAATTCTTTTGATTTTCGTAGCAAATTTTACTTTTTGAAATAATAATATTTATTATTTTTGTAGTAAATTGACTGATTCTGTGATATTTCGTTTCAGCAGTCATAAACATTACTATTTCAATAAGTAAAATTTGCTACAAAACTCACAAAAATTATCATTTAAAAAATAAAATTTGCTACGAAAATCTTAAAAATTTCTATTTAAAAAGTAAAAATTCCATATGTTGGGTGTGTTCCAGCGCTACTATAATAATAAATTCACAGAAACTTGATGAATTTAATTCAATTGATACAGTTGTGATTGATCTAATTTACGTTCGATCAAATCTTCTTGTACTATTCCCACATCTATCATGCTTAATTATAGTGCGAAAAATAATCATCCAAAAAAGATTCTCAATCAAATCTCAGTCAACTTTTTCTTAATATAAGAATTACTAAGTTTTCCGCTACCTTGATGATAAAATTCTTTGTGATTTTGTATTATTTCTGTTATACATATGTGAAAATAAGAAAATCTAAAGTAAAAATAACTAGCTAACATTATTTCATAAAGCACACTTATCTAGAACTCATCTAAACTTAACATATAAAAAGTATTTTATCTACCTGGCGAAATTGAAAGCAAAAAATTGCTCAAGGCCTGATAATAAATGGATTATTCGAGGATACGACGCGCCGAACTTTATCAGCGAAATTAAACAACGATTTTGATGACAAAACGTAATTTAATGCCATTTCACGATCATAAAGACGATAAGGTGAATGATTTGCGATCGAACAACTGCTGCCGTATCTATCGAAATAGTGTCAACACAATAACCTGTTTACGTAAACTCCTAATGCGACGAATAATTAATTCCGAAAATAATATAATACTTAAAAATAAATATCCGTATAATCACACGACAATATACAGGCGGGAACCAATGCATCTCCTGCCGAGATGTGCTGTGGGTCTTGGTTTTCTGGGGCTTCGCCGTCAACTACATGCTCAGGAACAATCTAAATCTGGCGATCGTCGCCATAGTCATACCACGCGAAGTCTCCGCCGCCGCCACCGAATGCCTTCAGCAGCCTGAAAACGTAACGAATGGAAATTCGACTATGCAGAGGCTTGCGATGAGCACGACCACTGATAACACGGTGCTGGTATTGAGATAAATTGATAATGATAATTATTAATTTGTGTAAATTGTGAAATGATGCTTTCAACTAGTTATATAGGTATATTATGTATATATAAAACGTTATAGTGGTATATTACAATATTTATGATGTATAAGTTAATTAGATTGTTTGATAACAGTGAATAGTGGTACAGTAAACTTTGCTTTTAAATGATTTTATTGAAATGTCAATAAACTGCAGACTTTCGGTAAACTGAAAAAATCCTTAATCATTCTACTTTATTTCCATTTTTCTTTGTAAGTTCTTCTTAAAGTGCAAATATGATGAAAAGTGATTCACAGCTATATATTTGTGTTATTTCAGTCATGAATTTTTATCTTACGTTAATTCATTGCTCAGCTTAAACATCATTATCTTAAAATGTTCAGCATGATTAACTAAGATTCCCCAAATCTGGAAGATTGTAAATTCACTTCCGAGAGAAATTTAAAATTATCACCTTTTCAATTCAGAAAACTCCCAGAATTGAACAACTTTTCATTCATGCATATGAAATTTACCGTCGATAAAAGCTTATAATTCTTACAATATCTAATGATACCACTAATTAATTGCAGAGTGCTAAATGGCCTTATCACTCGGTTGTTTGATTAATTTGATGCTGTGCTGACTATTCATCTTTTCTAGTTCATTAGGGTGTTTTTTAATGTAAAACCTAATAATTAACTTTTTGATAAGAGAACAATCATACGTTCAATACTTTGCTAAATATATTCAACCTCTTTCTATTATTACTTAAAAAAACTTATACTGTATCACCTCGTTAATCTACCACAGACAGTAAAAATCTGTCTATTTTTCTAGTGAAATTTCCTATGATGTATACAGTAACTTATGGGTTTTCACAATCTGCGCTTCTTTACCAAACGACATGATAATTTTTTGAAAACTTTTTATAAACTTTCACTACCCGATCATTGGGAAAAAATCTATATTCTCTCTTCCCTCTTTCTAGAACGGTGAGAAACTAACAGACCGCTACCAATGGAACGAGTACCAGCAGGGCCTGGCGATCGGCGCCTACTACTGGCTTCACTGGCTTACGCAGCTGCCTGGCGGGCTGCTCGCCCGCAAGTACGGCACCAAGATCGTCTTCGGGATGGGCAACCTACTCGTCGCGTTCGTCGGCTTCCTCATACCCGTCGCCACCCACTACAGCCTCAACGCCCTTATCTTCCTCAGGGTGCTGCAGGGTCTCATTTCGGTGAGTTGCTGCTTTTGTCCGGGTATTTTGACGGGTACAGTGACTTTTTTTAAGCATTACGAGAGAGGATTATCTAATATCATGTAGGTCAGTAGGAAGCGCTCGAGGTCGTACAATAGAGCTGAAATTTAATTTTTTCACTGGGGTCGAAGTTACGGTTATAATTATTGAATAAAGATTATAACGTGATTGGAAGATTAAAATTGTTAATATACAGTAGCACTATAATAAGTCATAATTTGTGAATTGGGGTACGTATATCATAATTAATAAAAAGAAACAATTACGTTTATTCTGAAACTTGATTTCTGTTATGTAAATACAGTCGAATCAAATTATTTTCACTGAACCTACTTTATTAATATTGTTTTGTTAAATAACAATAATAAAACAATAAGTAGAGATGTTTACTAACTTAACTTAAGCTCTTCGTAATATATTAAGTTGAGATTGTGTTGAGACAAATAAGTTAGACAACAATGTATAGGCTTAATCTAAATGTAAAAAATGATTAAGTTTAAACTTCTACATTTCATTCTTGAAATTCTGTATATGATAAACGTTCACATTTTACAACATCTTGTATCTAATAATTCGTCAAACCAAAAGTACCTATGAAAATAATGATACAATCATCACCAATAATCCGACGAACTTTCTTCACACGTAGGGAATCGTGTGGCCGTCTATGCACGACATGACAGCCAAGTGGATACCACCGAACGAGCGCAGCCGCTTCGTCAGCTCGTACCTCGGTGAGAGCGTCAATAATATTATTCCGCTATACATTACTACCATATCACTACGCCAAAAAAACGTTCGCTCTCGATCAGCCTAGCCCCTCTATCGGTCCGCAGGTAGCTCCGTCGGCGCGGCAATCACCTACCCACTGTGCGCTGCCATCATCGCCGCTTACGGCTGGGAAGCTGTGTTCTATATTACCTCTGCCATCGGCATCGCCTGGTAAGTTTGATCTTTGTATGTCGATTTTTCTTTTGTTGTTGAAGAAAAATGGTTGGGGGTGTGGATGTGAAGAGCGATATTTTTATTTTTTCATGTTTATCAGGGCCTGTACAATAAAATTATAACGTTGATCATTAATATAAAAGTCTTTTATAAAAAAAGGCTCATTATAGAATGTATTGAGTCTAGGCTTTATATACTGTACAGGAGATACAAGCGGCGTCGTCAAAATTTTCGGAGTTTTTGAGTAGTACATATAGCCAAAGTGCGGATTATCATATTTATCTTAGAACGATTTTTTATTATCTAAGATATCTTCTAATAATGAAAAATCAAACCTTTTTCTATAATAGCAGTACTAGAATAATGATCGATTCTGCAAAAATACAAAAGATATAAGAAACTTTTACTGCACTATTCTGTTTACTGCAGACAATAGATATTACGTATCTAATGAAGATTATTTAAAGTTACGTCATCAATTAATTAGTTCCACACGTAAACCAATAAAAATTTAATTATCCTTTACTAATATGTCATTATAAAATTTATATTCGCACACATTATTAAACCTGTTTTTAAATTTACGAAATACTAAACTATTAACTAAAAATATACTAACAAACGTCATTCTTCCGCTCAACCAACAACTCCATCCCAAACTACGCGACAGGTACGTTTTCTGGCTGTTCCTCGTGTACGACTCGCCTCGTCAACATCCGCGCATCTCCGACGAGGAGAGCAACTACATCACGAAGAGCCTCGCCGAGTCGTCGAACGAGCACGACGACACTGACGGCCGTAAACCTAGCAAAAAGGTACCGTGGAGGGCGATCCTCACCTCAGCTCCGTTCTGGGTGACGATAATCGCACACTGGGGTGGAGTCTGGGGGTTCCTCACATTCATGACCCAGGCGCCGTCGTACTTTAATTACGTGCAGGGATGGAACATCAATGCGGTGAGATTATTATTATATTATTACACCTTCACTCATGTACGTTGGTTCTATAAATGTGGGTGATCTTATTATCGCGTGTGCTTGAAATCGTCACAATGCTTGTGCATTGTTCTCATAGCAAGTGTTAATCAGCAGTGCTGTCGCGTATAAATAATAGCTATAAGACACTTGATGACATGCGGCGCATCGCGGTAAATTATAAGTTTGTAACGAAGTGCGTAAACAATGCCAAACGTTTACTTATAACACTCTTTACTTCTTTTTTAAAAGTGAATACTCGATCAAGTTGTGTTCTTTTTTTCTTATATTAATTGTTACTCGTATTTTAATATCATTCTTTTTTTTATATCAATTAAATAATAAATTTTTTTCTTTCATAAAAAGAACATCTTGAATATTTGACTGTAATTAAAAATAAATTATACATTTTTCATACATCTTTTCAATAAAACTAATTTTAAAAAATAATTTTATTTTTTAAATAAACAAGGAACTTAATCAATCTACTTATTTACCTTTTGTCTCCCCATTTACAGACGGGCCTGCTCTCGGGTTCGCCGCACATCGCCCGCATGCTCTTCTCCTACGCGTTCTCGGTGCTCGCCGACTGGCTGCTACGTCGCAAGCACCTCACGCTGACAGGTGTCCGCAAACTGGCCAACTTCGTATGCGCGGGCGGTCAGTGCATCCTCGCCGTAGGCCTCAGCTACAGCGGCTGCGAGCCCATCTACGCCGCGATCTTCATGATCGCCGGCACAGCGATCAACGGAGCTGTCTCCTCGGGGACGATACCGGCGTTCGTGGACCTTAGCCCGAACTACGCAAGTGTGCTGTTTGGCATTTGCAATCTGGTGACGTCGCCAGCTGGGTTCCTCTCGCCGTTGGTTGTGGGTATTCTGACGAATGGCAACGTGAGTATATGGTTTAGATTTTTGATAAATATATGTAGAATAAAAATTTCTTAAATTCGTGTTTTATGATAATTACGTTAAATAAAAGTGATATCCATAGCTTGTATGCAAACGGATTGTTAGCTAATGCTAATCCTGTCGATGAAAATTATTTTTCTCTGATCTCAATTAGAAGAATCTATAGATTAAATCATTTTTTTATACATGTACTACAATTTACATAAAATTAAATTTCCTAATATTTTTCCATTTAAGGTAGCGCAGATTAATATTAAATTTAAAAACTTTAATAGTTCATTTTCTACGAAAAATACTGCTTCTAAAGATTTTTTTATATAAAACTTATTTTTCTGGAAGCAGATCAAGATTCAGTATTTCAAAAATGGCAGAAAAACAACATTTGAAAATTTTTCAAATAATTATATTTTAATTTATTTAACATAGCAAACAATCGGCCAATGGCGCCTAGTCTTCCTGATCGCGGCGGCGAACCTCGGTATGAGCTGCATCGTTCACCTGATCTGGGGCACGTCGGTCGAGCAGCCCTGGAACAACTTCGCCAAGATGAAGGCGGCGGCGAAAGATGCCGAAGAAGCTGTTGAGGGCCAGGAACTCATCACGATGAAAAGTGAGAAGAAAGAAGCTAATTCCAAAGAAGTCGCGACGATGGTGACGTCGACTACTGAGAAAGATCAGGAGGATAAGAAGTGATGTTGATGAATGATTAGCTAGCCGAATTTTGTGTGTTTGAGCATTTGTAAAAGATTAATGTAACATTTACGTAATGTTTATGCCATATTTTACGAGAGTGAGAGTATATAATATATATGCATTTTGTCGATGGTACAGACCTGACGTAAAAGCACTTTAAAGTGCTTAAAGCTTTAAAGCTAAAGATTTTACTTATGATCTGTCGGTCAAGTAAAGAGGGGACCAAAGTATTCTGTACCTCAATATAAATAATTACAATTTGTATTTTCGTTATTTTGTTCTTTTTCCGAGCACGACGAATGAACGAGAACAAAATAATATCAACTCACAATACTGCTATCGCCTGTCATTTATTTTTGGGCTAGAAAGCTACCGAGCTTTTTTGTTATTATAGTTCCTCTTTATGAAATTTTAAAAATTGTAATGGAGTGTAACAATCACAAAGATTGTCATCGTCGTCTTCGAAAAATAATCAAGAAAGTAGAAAAAGAGATAATTAAGGTATATGATTATTTACGAATCATTGTAAATATTTTTATTACAAATAAAAATCTTTATAAGAAATAAAAAAAAAACTTTGTAGGCTGATTCATTCTTACAAGAGTGTGATGATAACGAAATTTGTTATGATCCCGACAAAGATGAAAAAAAGAAAATTATTAATGCAATTAAAGCGAAATCTCCTAATAACTGTCGTCTTATAGAAGAGCTAAAAACACATCGAAGAGAAATAAAATATTTATTTGACACTTATATTAAAGTTACGCAAAAGAATGAAAGACTAAAAAATCTACGTAAAAAGCAATTAGAACAGGCAAGTTACTGATAAGGCACTTATAAATAAACATAAATTCTATTTTAATGTATACAATTAATTGTATAAATCAAATCGTATACATTAAATTGCAGATTGAAAATATTCAGTGCTATTTAAAAAATGAATTGTTACCGATGGCGAAACTCCAACAAAGAAAACCCAATACAAAAATATTTAAAATTTCAAATCAACCAGAAAATGAAGAGTTAGAAAAAATATATAAAGGTATCACTTCTCAGTATACTGTGTTATCAAAAGAATATGATGAGTATATCAAAACCTTTAATAAACGTTTGAATCATATGACGGAAGAAAATAATCGGGATAGAATGCTATTTTGCCTCGCTACAAAATATATTCAAAAAGCATTTGAAATTCGTACGAAAATTGAATGCAAACCAACAAATGTAAGCTTCAAATTCTGATAACTAAAACAAAAATAATATATTTCATTGATTTGTCTTACTAAATTCCATTTTAGTTCATGGACTACTGTTGTTTCGAGTCGCAAAGCGATCTTGATGAGGAAAAGCATCCCTCGAGGAAATGTCCCTCCCCCAAGGAACCAAGGAAACAGAAAAAATGCTAAACATCAATCACATCATGCCGCACTCTCGAAAGTTTATTTGAGAACGTTTTTATTAATTCATACACATCTCCGTCTTTTTAAAGGCGTGTGCGTGGCACGCTTTCATATGACTATAATAAATAATATTAGATAAAATGTACCTTTTTTTGGAATACATAACAGCAATATATATTATATATATCATATAATATGTATGTCTCGAAGTTTATTCTCTACAAAATAGCTTGGATTCGCGTTCATAAGCGCGCTGTACTCGCAATTAAGCTCACTCGGTCGCTTCATAGGCGTCCCTCCTTCTCCTTCCCCCTTCGCTTTTGATCCACATCTTTTTCCGTGACAGCTATTTTTTTGATTAAGGTACAATGTCGATAAAATGGACCGTATGTGCCAACCACCGAAGACAGCAAGAACCACAAATGGATGTTTCAATATTTTTATTTTCAGTACCACTCTTTTATAGGTTACAGACATTTAATCATTGATACGTAAGAACGAATTAAATAATACTAATTAATAGTTAGTTACTTTTAAATTATGTATAATCTTATAATTATAGTGTTAACACACGTGTAAATATATATAATATAATCTTTTAAATAGAATCTGTGTAAGCATCAACTTTTATTGACCTACAGGAACTCTATCCGAAAATTAAATGATATGCATATAAAAGCTTGGTACGTATAAATAAACATTCTGAAACAAAGTTCTTGGAACAGTTGATCGGCAATAAGGCGACTAGATTTGCGCAATGACAAGCTCCGAAGTTCAGTGCGTGACAATTTGTTTTTAAATATTTTCTATTATTTTTAATTTCTTCGAAATTTGACCTAAATCTACGATAGATGCTCTATATGAGCGCAGGACCTTTGGAACTTGTGTGCGTTCTACATCGTATATTATGTACGATTGATCAATGGAAGCGTCGACGCCCCTTGTTATATATTAAGATCTGAACATAATTTATCCAAAGAAATTTTACTAAATATTTTAGCAAAAAAGAAAAAAGCATAAGATATGTCACGCATATGAAAATCAAGAGTAAATATCAATGTATCAAAAAAGCTGCTCGAAATTTAATACAATAAAGCAACTTATCGCACAGTAATCATTGTAAAGATAAATAATAATACAATAAAGTATTTTTATATAGCGTTTCACATAAATTCTCAGCTCAAAATACATTGGCACGTATGCCTAAATTTTTAATGTATCGCAAATGCGTGGAATATTATGATTCGAATTAGCATATTATTATTAAGTTAATAGTTAATATTAATAAATAAATTAATTTAATTACAGCAGAAATAGCGAGTTAATGCTAATGCGCTTATCACATTCTACGACCCGGGTAAATAACGAGTAACAAAGCGAGGATCGACGAATGCTGTGAAGTCTCTGAAACAGCTGATGCACTTAACTCTTTATCCGGTGATTCATCTTCGTGCATGGTATGTTATAATGTAAAGTACATTTTTCAAAATTGGTCTCGCATAATAGTTTTTGTGTTCACTATACTTGAAAATCGTCGTAAATACTAATATGATACTAAAAACATTTCTATAAAAGACTCTGTGGTTTTCGGCACCAGTTGAAATACTGAAGGACGTATTTTGTAAATGTATCATGTAATAATGCACAGTTACGAGCATACATTTTGGTATATGGATTCGTTAAAGCATAGATTTATATGCTACACTCAATGAGAACATCAATTGTATACTTATGCCAATATAAAATACGAACTTCGGTTATAGTAAAGTCAGTACAAATAACAAATGTCACAAGCGTATTACAAAAGTAGAAAAGAAAATGTCAAAAGCCTTTTAAACTTATTTCTTTACCAGATAAAAAGTTAAGAATGTCGAATCTATGATCACACCATAGATTCGCGAGTCTTCTTTCTTCATAGACTATAAATTCATATTTACATGTATTTGGAATACAACAAGAAGAGAGAAGTTTTAATAGTCATATAATATATGACAGCACAGCTGTCCAATTTCTAATAGAGTTTTGATCTAGATCATAGAGATTTAGCGCTACAATATTATTACTATTAATATCCATAGCATCTGTCATTTTTTCTTCTATTAGAGTCATTATTATTATAGTTTTACCCATAGATTGTGCTATTTGATTTGTATATTTTGTATCTTCCGAAAAGGTCACTCTTCGCAGGTCACTAACTTTGACATTTTAACGATAATACAATTTATTAATAATGGAAGAATGGAATATTTAGCCGTTTTGATTATACTTTCTAAACTCGAAAATAAATTCAAATGCAACTTTACAAATAACTGGAGCAAAAACTAAGTAAGGAAGAAGCAAAAAAAGTCATTGATAAAAGGTAAATACAGTTCGCACTAAATTCCCTCAATTTTCAAAAATACACTTTATACTTTCAGCATTCCTTCCTGCATTCCAAAATGTAATTTTGATTTTCTTTCCTTCCAAACCCTATAAACTCTAACAAAGAAAAAAAAAATAATAAAACAGACTATAATCTCGCAATAATGTAGATCAAAACCCCAGTCTCACTCTTCCATCCTCCTCCCAACCCATTACTTCTTGTACGGCGAGGGCGGGTCCATGGCGCAAATCATGGCCTTGGCGACGCTCGCCGCGGCCAGTGCGGCGAACGGCTGCCACTCCTTGCCGCGCGAGCCGTCCTTGTAGTCGGCGATGCCGCGTATCACGGCGAAACTGTCGCGACAATTGCCCAGGATGCTGTCGACTACGGCGTCCATTTCGGCATCGAAGGCGAGAATGCCGAAGCGGTTGGAGAACTTCTGACGGAGCTGGTCGTCGCGAGCGATGCGACGGCCCGAGGCTACCGGGGCCAGATGGATTTGCGGGCAGCCGTCGTTTCTGGAAAGCGGTGCATGAATTGTTAATGAAATTCACAATGTTAACTTTTTTTTCTGTTTGGCAAATTTAAAACATAATTTTTACGACATTAAAATTAAATAATTAATTTAAGATGAAGTTCAAAAAGTATTCTAAAATTTATAAGTTGTTCTAAGATTTCAACAAATACAATAGCCAATACTAAAAAATTGTTATCCACCTTTATTTTTACTATAGCAAAAAACGAAAAATATTTCAAATGTTAAGATGTTAAGCTGAAATTTAAGAAATATTTTAAAATTTTTAAAATGCTTAATTTTTCAAGTTTTTAAAAAATACGATAATCAATAATAAAAATATTGTCATCATCCAGAATTTTTAACCGTCGTATAAAAATAATAAGTATTTAAAATAATTTAAGGCGCCTACAAAGTAACCGAATTATAAAGCATTAAACTGCATTAGTAAATAAGAGCATACATTGTGATAAATGCAATACTAATTGTATATGAGAATTGAGCCTCTGTTAGAGTCTCGAGTAACCGCAATTACCTTGCGTATGCAGCGTCTCCTTTAGGAGCGCTCGGATGCGATACTTCAATTACATCGCGCTCTCCGATATTCATGTAGAGCTTATCAGATTCAACCGGAGGAGCCTCGAAGTTGTGCTCAGATTGAGTGGCTAAATTTTTCAAGCCTTCGCGCATGCAACTCTGCCAAGGCGGATTGAGGCCGTCACTGGCTTGTACCTGTAAATATTAAAATTATATCGATAAACGCTTAATATATGTGTTATAAATTTTCAGGAATTATAATCTTCGTGAATTCAATAATAATGTTTTTTAATTAATTTTTATACTTAATTAAGCGAAAAATACTTAAATAAATTTTTATTCTACAGCTTACTGATAAAATCAATTAAACTTATTTTTTTCAATTTAACGACTATGCGATGCTAAACTTTCCTTTTAATTTTTACGCTTGACGTCATCTCGTTAAAATATTCAGCGCTGCTCATGATTCACTGATTTGCGAAATAGCATAATTTAACCGATTCGAAAAGATTACATTAACTCGTCTGTATAATCTGATCATCACACAAATAAAAACAATAAAAAATCAAACGTATCTTTTTCTTATATAATAAACAAAAATATTATCATTCTTTAAGCATTATCTTTCTTTTACACACCTGCTTCTTGATATTCGCCGCGATATCCTGCAACCCGAGATTCGTCGGGCAGTACTCCTTGGTCTCGAACTGATAGCTCCCGTCGTCGCTCATCTTCGCGCTCTCGCAGTACATATAAACGAACTTATTATTAATCCTCGTGGGATACGACACCACAACATCTCCTAGACGCACGTGCTTCTTGTAATCAGTGTAATGAGGCACTCCTCCGCCAACACCCACGAGAAAGACGTAGTCGACCTTCTGGAAGGTGCCCAGCAATCGCGTAGTCGTATTCCCTGCAGCTGTAAGAGCTTCCCGTGTATGCCCAACTGTTGGCAGCTTCGTGCAGACGATGCGGTGCGCGCCGATGTCACCCAGTGTGTACACATTTGACTCGCCTGTTTGCGGAGAAGATAAGCGAAAGGAAATTAAAAGAGGGAAGCGTATGGGAGAGAGAAAAGAAGAAAGGCTTTTTTCACACAATGGGCTGACACTTTCCCATCACCTCGTGTTTCCTGTTGGATTATATGTATATATGTATTCCCAAAAGCAAATCAGACGGCTGATGATGGCTGTATATATTCTTTGGCTTAGCGGCGGATATATATTCTTTGGCTTAGGTCTTTGAAGCGAGACTTGCTCTAGTTTTTCCTTTGTGCGTTCGAGAGAAGTTTTTATTGAGCTGTCATAAAAGTAGCTGGGTGTGAAAGTGAGAGTGCTTATTTACTAATATACTTTGTGAAAGAAAGGAGGATATTTTGGGCGCATTGTTTGGTCTACAAATACAATGAGCCTTTTCTTCAAAAATAAATGTTATTCAATAGGGAACGAGAATGGCAATTTAAAAATATAAGCAAATTATAGTTCCAGTTCAGTTTAACTATTACTCAATCATTTACCGGAATAGTTAGCTATTATAACGTTTTATGCTTCCTCCCCTAAATGAATACATAAAAAGATCCTCTATTCAAGACTATTTTTACGATCACTATAATTTCTATAATTTATAACATTTAAACTGCAATAATGCGACGGCTGTTTAAAACAATGCTCAAGTCTCGCTTCAAAAAGCTTAAAGGCTTGCTTTTTTTATTTTCTCTTACGTAAAAATGCCATTACACTCGATGGGTGCAATTTCTGCATTTTTATTCTTGCAAAAGCAGACAATGAGAGGCGATAAACAACAATAAGAGTGGACGACACGTATAATGTGTATAAGCGGACGAAAAATCACGGAGCGCGTTATGAGCGCTCAACTTTACCGAAACGGACACGTCGTGTCACACGTGGGTGTTTCGTGCTGCTCGCATTATTGGGCGAATTAGCCGCTGAGCTTTCTGCATCTTGCTCGCTTCCTACGGGTGTTCACGCGACAGAAAGATCGCTTATAATGTCACACATGCAATTTTATGTATATATAATATTGTAGAAGTGTTATATATGTCGCTGGAAATATAGGTAAAACAAAGCTCTCATTATTTAAGTTGATATTTTATCATTGAAAGTAATTTGTGTTTGCTTTAACGATGAATAGATCAAGGTTAATCGTTCATCACATGCCATATATACGGGGAATTGATTCAGACACTCACCGACGGTGTTGTAGCGCACGAAAGTCTCCTTGTTTTCGATCATCGAGTCCACGGCGAGTTTTTCGCAGTACTGTGCCGTAATTATAGCTATGGTCGGCTGCTTCGAACTTGCCATTGTGGGCATTTGCTTAACGACCTAAAGAGGAAATAATTAAATTAATTGCGCTTTCGAGTCTTTTTTTGCTGCTTTGCTAAGAGCAAATAGAATCGTGCATGTGTGCTCACTTGAATTTGAACATCTTGGTGAACGACTCTTGTGAAGGCACCGTTATCCATCGCCACGACGAGGCCTTTTTTCTGCAACTCCGCCAGCTTCTCCGCCACGGCGTCCACGTCCCAGCCATGATCTCTGAATGAACCATAATGCAACGCATTCAAATAGAATAAAAGCATTTTATTTTAAAACGAATAAAATTAATGTTGTTAATTGGACTTACTCGGCTAGATCTTGAATAGTCAGAGGGTTTGGATAGGCCGATTCGATCAGCTCCAGAATCTTCTCTGTGGTGAGCTCGACGATCTGAGTGCCGCCCAGAATAGTCTCGTCCGCGGATACTAAAAATATTTTCGAAAAATACATCATAATGTCGTCAAAGCTGCTTCTTTCTGTTACGAAATACGTGTTTGTCAAATGAAATATCGCGTTCGACGAATGCGTTCGGACGTGTCTGAATTTCGGTCACGTCTCCGTGCCAGAATTATAACATGAGTATTATAAAAGGAAGTCTTAGAAACGCGAGCTGAATCAGATATTCAAAAGAAATATTAGTGTGTACAAATATATTGGTAAAATGCAATTTCGAAATTAAATAAATATATATAGCTGTTCATTGATAACAATTCTATGGCAAAAAAATCGATTATTCAAATTCATTGAAAGTGATAGTTTGGCAGTTATGGAACAGATATAAGTTATCTCTGCATATATTTGCATATGACCTAAATATTGTAATTGAATTTCTCCAGCCTACTGTTTGATCAATATTGTTATGGTTACTTTTCAGTTAATATTGCTCTGCTTAAATAATTTGCTATTTGAATTTTCTTGGCAAGTTAATTCATTTTTATAGCCAAATAATGATATACTCACATGGCCTGACTGGAAATTCAACATTTTCTTCAATTTGTTTCAGTTCTACCTCTACACGGTCAATAGTAGGGTATTTGTGCTGCACTAATTTCATAATTTTTTTAATAAATCCTACATAGTCTGTAAAAAGTTTTTTTTATTATTAATAATTTTGTTTGTTATTAGTGTGATAATATGCAAAATAGATAAGAAACATCTGAGTAACTTACCTCTGGGAAATTCTTGAGGACTGACAAGTTCTCTGAAGAACTCTTGTGCTACAGTAGGTCGGGTTTCAGCTGATAAAGTATCACTGAACCAGAAGTTCAAAGTTCTTTGTTCCTTTGTGTGTGTGCCACTTTGTGCGCTTACTAGAAACACTCTAAATTGCAGAGATAATTGTGCAGGCTTTTCCACACCATTGGTAGCTGCAATAAACATAAAACAATTAAAAATCAAACCCACAAATTCTCTCCAATAAAAATAAACAAACACAATGAATCATCACTCAACTCACCAGTCATTTGTTTGTTAATAACAATCCCTTTATGGTCTCCCCCAGCCACATGAACGTCCTTCTCTTCCCCATTGGAAAGGACCTCAACCTGCCTTTTCCTCTCGATGATCAGGGTCGTGGAATTCGCAGTCTTGCACTTTGGTGTCATGACTATTTGCTCCGCTGTAACGACAAAAAAAAAACCCAACCATCAGTGCAATTATCACACTTCTCACGCTCACTTGCACACGCGGCCAGCTGTAAAAACACTCTCATTTCTTTTTTGCACAAGATTAATTTCTCGCCAAGGCTGCTGCTCTCATCCTCTCTATGACTAAACTCATTGACAACATTGTACTATATAAGAGACAATTGGAAATGAAACTACAAAGACTGTCAAGGCCAGGTCGACTGGTATTCCTAACAGAAAACCCATTGAGATAAGCCGGCGGCGCGCTATCCAGTGCCAATGTCGCCCGCTCCGATAACAGGTACAAGTAACAAACGAAACTCGTGCCGCTGAGATAACAGCTTGTGCGTACAATCAAAGTAAAAAGAGAGAAGCTCTGACTCACCCATTTTAGCCGACTGTTTTTATGCTAATCAGCGACCGTTACATGCACTTCAACCCACAACCTTTCTTTCTCTCCTCTCCTTCTTCGAAAAAAGCCCTTCGCTAGGGAGATCCTCGTTTCTTAACTGGCTGCGCCTGCTATCAACCGCCTTAGCAGCATATCGCGCGTGGGCGGAGCGAATGTGTGCAATAGATTATACACGAGCGGCCGCGGCGGAGGAGCACTCCAGACTACTGCTTTCGCTCGCGCGTGTGTGTACCTGCCAAAACGGAGCAGAAAACATGAGCGCGCGCGCCAACTCCCGCGCGCACGGGGTACGGCCGATCGCAGCGACATCTTCCCTGCAGCCAGCAGCCGTATATAGCTAAACAGTATATATGTATATATATATATTCATCAATTGATTCCTGGAAGCGCATGAGGCTGCACGGTTTTTCTCTCGAGCGCGCGCGTGGCGGCATGAATCGAGGTAGTATTAATAGCGATTGCGCCCGATCGCATTTGCATATATGTTCGTGCGCGCGTGCATTAATCACGATATCAGCCTTCCTATATACTTTTTTTCTTCTTTATATTTTAAATATACACGTATCCGCTGCGTATTTAGGATATATATTCGAAAAGAAGGAAATTAGACGAGGGGGCGAAGAAATTAGCAGTCTCGTATGTATAGGTATGCGCGCCTATGCGAGTGCATCATTTCCGGGGTCGACGGCGCGATGGAGAGATTCACGCACCCGACCCACGGGGGGGGGGGGGGGGTGCCTGTAGTAGTGCGCATGTGTGTGAATTGCACGCCGCCGAGCACGTAATAGGGGCGCGGCAGAGAGGAAATAAGCGCGCACGAGACGAGCGAGCGAACACCGAGGGGATGAAGTCCACGCGTATCGACGGTATTACGGGTTATTGACTTATCAAGTATTTCTGAGTATAAGAGACAGGTCTCGATGGGCCGGGTAAATGGATTGGGAATACCGAAAGTAAAAAAGGCTTATGAGGAAAGTTTGAAGGGAGATTTGTTTTGTTTAATGTAACGGGATTGTATATAGTTGACTGTAAGAGGTGGAGTTGAATAATGAAAGTATGGGACGTGGTGTTATATGACCTGGAAAATATCAATGTTTTTGTTTTCCTTTGTATTATAGCTTCTATTATTTTATTAAGTTTAATCTTGTTATGTTAAACACTAAAACAATAAATATAATAACAAATAATAATATATATAATAATACTAATTGTAAGAACCATGACATTATATATTATTTTTTTTTTATAAATAAACGAAACAAAATAAAATTTATTTATAATGAATGTTTGTACAGAAACATTTTTATTTGTTTTTTAAACAAAACCAACAGTATAATAATTTCTACACCTTTAACGGAACTGAAATAGAACGTAATGAAGTAAATTATGAGCCAAATAAATCACCATTATAGGGTATCATTATTTTTTATTCATAGAATGAATGGCGGGGAGAAAACTTTTTGATGTGACTATATAAGAGGTGAAACTCACGCGTGATGGAGCATTCATATATTACTCAATAGTTTCATATAGGAAAGAGGGTGTGAAACAACTTGTTACTCTCTGGTTACATAGCAGAGGAAAGCCGAGGCTTTGACCAACGTTTTTTAATGACACCTATTTTAAATTCGTTAAGCAGTCTATTTTCGTATTATATTAATGCTCCGCGAGTGCTGTTGGATTATTGTTTTGATTTACGTTGCACTTTAGTAATAAATATTTTTTTATCATTCGACATGTAAAACGGCTTAAATTGAAGTACTGAGATTACAAGTATCTTGAGTGGCTTTACTATAAAAAAAAATCTTTAATTAAATTTAATTTATATAAAGTATAATTATTCACTATAAAACTGCGAAATTATTATTAAGAATTATTTTTTTTATGGATTTTATGCTCAGTAAACCAGATAATTTATTTTTCCGCGCAAACCGGTATTTAAAGCCAGTTATAATTAAAAATATTCCGTCACATTGTTATTTGTCACCAACCTACCTACTTATTATCTAATTTAAAATACAGTTATTTAAAAACAACAAGAGACACATGTACAGGAAAACAATTTATAAATTATGTAAAGGTATAATTAATTAACCATACCAATAAAATCACTTCTTTGTTTAAACAACATTTTAAACGTCTTTTCACGGCGCTAACAAAAACGCACTACTATGCGTACATCTGTCCAGCAAATTAGTGCTACAAAAATGACGTAATTGTAACTGCACGTTATCCCAATGCGCCCCGGCCATTGTTTCGACAGCGCCATTATCTCTTGCCTTTTTTTGGATCCCCGAAAAAAATCCCCTTGGCATTATATACACTTACATATACACACACACACACACACACACACACCTGAACAGAGGACGCTAATGCGTAAGACGATAAAACAATTACCCAGACTAACTGTTTGCGAAGCTAATGGATTATATAAGTCGCGCGCAACGCAAGAAGGTTACGCGCGCGCGTTATCTGCGTACCCCGCGATAAACGAGGTATGCATATATCTATCAACGACGAGGATCGATGACCCACGATCATCCTCATCCTCCTCATCATCGTCGGACTTAACAAGCGAATTCGCATATATACGTGTGGTAAGGTGCGTATAAGTGACATTTAACGATGCGTAACGCGCGGCGCAGCGGCTGCGGCTATTATTTAATTGGTATCAATTTCAGTTCTTAACGGCTCGTAAATTCCGACCGCACTGATCCCATCGGCAAGACGTCAACCGCGTCGGTATAGGTATATCGTTAAACAGTCATTTTTGGCTATTGTCCGGCGGAAAGCGTTAATTGACTTCGAACGTTTGAAACCCATACCGTCAATTTGGAAAGTGTGTATGTGTGCGTGTGTGTGTACGCACACACACACGCGCGCGCGCAGCTAGTGAAATTGTTGATTTGGTAGTTAGTGAGTTGTAATGAATACCGTCAATGTAGATGGTACTTATGGCTTGAGTTGACGATGGATATTTTTAAGCGGTCGAGTTAGAGGTGAACGTCTTATCGTCGCGAGGTGGATGATTCATTGGTTTTGCAAAGAATTTAAGGCACGATAGTCCGTGGCTGAGTTGCTCTATTTTACAGCTCGTAGAAAAAGATAAACTGTTTCTTTATAGTATTTTACAATGTACATTTGTAAGCGCTTAAAAATGTTTTGTGCGATTTGACAAAAACGTTTAGCAGATTAAGTATAGACCGTACTATTCATGCAAAAAAATATATATTTTTTTCGAGTATTAATTAAACTTTGAATTTTTATGAAACAAGGAAACTGATAATTTAAAATTTAAACTCTATTTCTAAATTTATATATTAGGATAATTAGTGTGATAGTCATATTAATGTTACTTTTTATATATATAGATGTATATTATCGTCACTGAACCTTATAGCGAGACGATAAGGAATTCCAAAACTATATCCATGAGACATGGCCCATTAACGTTAATTTCTCATATGTGTGTGTGTGTGTGTGTGTGTGTGTGTGTGTGTGTGTGTGTGTGTGTGTGTGTGTGTGTGTGTGTGTGTGTGTGTGTGTGTGTGTGTGTGTGTGTGTGTGTGTGTGTGTGTGTGTGTGTGTGTGTGTGTCATGATGTAAGAATTCCGGATAAATCCGAAAAATGATGTCATTCTGCAATCTTCTGAAAATATTTATATAAACATAACTGAATGTGGAAGATAAAAGAATAGAATATATATGTCAAATTTCTACTTATGCTCCTCTTACACTTTTTCGTTCTAAATTTCTAGTAAACAAGATCGTTGGCTAATAAAATCACGCAAGTTACATATCACATGTTATACGCAAGCGTAAACTTTCTCAATCTTTGACTTTTGGAATAAACAATTATTATTATAAACTATTGATATGTTTAAGCTAAAAGAAAAGACTAAGTTTAATTGTAAAATAAATACACAGTCATTACTTTTTTTATAACAAATTACATATAAGATTACTAAATTAGAACACAGTGAAATACAAATTCACCACCCTGGTAGAAAATAGGCCAACTTCGTTGGTTAACATCTTAATCAAATTGAAGCATTTTTACTTAAGATTAACATCGAAATTTAATTAAAACTATTTAAAATTATCACTATATTTTGGCATGGTGTGGTTTGTGCACATAAGAATTATGCACATATTTATTGTGCACACTTTAGCATTGGAGTATACACATAGATATAAATATACACCAATGCTAAAGTGTGCACAATAAATATGTGCATAATTCTTATGTGCACAAACCACACCATGCCTATATTTTAAAGCATCTACAATATAATATTTCCACATGTATAAATAGTTATTCTTCGTCGACAATAGCAACATATATAATCATGGTGTGACGTTTTTAATTTAAAAATTGACGAACGGTTCGCCAACCGTTGGTTAGGATTTCTACCAGGGCAATGTTTATTTTGAAAGTATTATTTAAAAAGACTTCATATATTTTCCTGGACGTAATGAATGTAAATGTTAATTATAATTTACATGTTTATAAATATTAGTGCTATTCTCAATCAATGTACTCCTCTGACATACATAAAGCCACATGTGTAAAAACCCGCATGTATAAGCAAAACTGAAACAACGATAAAAAGTCGTAACTTCTAACAGTAATCATATGATTTATGCCTTTCTCTATCTAGAATAGAAAAGCACTTTCATGAGTGAAAAATCATCTAAAATGACACTTGCTGAGTCACATACATGGAATGAAATATGCATATATTACACAATGGGCTAGTTTACAACCAAATATCTGCAAGATTTATATTAAAAATCTGAACAAAATTGCGAGAAAAATATGCTTAGGTGTTTACTTCTTATGGTTTAGCTTTAACAATATACTTATAGTTTCTAGACTTTTTACTAGAATATACTATATATTATAGCATTTTAAACTACATGCGGTAAACAATTTTGCACTATACATTATCGTACTGCATTATCGTACTATATTTTCGGCTTACTGTATCAAGTTGAGATTTGCACATATTTCGATGAGCATTATAGAAAACATAGTATTTGTCTTCGGTGTAACTTGAAAAACTTTTGTTACCGTCATTTCCTTTGGGAAATAGCAGATAGGAACTTACAAAACATTACGTGTAAATAACAGATTTAGAAACAAATACCGTCTACGGAATTTCCTGAAATTTCAATCGAAAGTTTTTTCTGATCGTTGTTTCATAGATGACCTCGAATTACGCGTATTACAAAGTAACGTATGTTGATTTCGAGATTTGTCTGTATACATGATAATGAATATTACTTTTCACAAACATGATCTGAATTTATATTCTAGGAAGAAGACTACTTTTGATAGTCCGTGGATGGTCAGATTATCTATAGATAATATGTGTCGTAAAATAATTCTAGGTGATTTGAAATTTTTTTCGGCAACTTTTGTTAATGTACCACTTGCTTTCTTTTTAATAAATTTAATAAAGCTAAACATTTAACGTCAAATACTATTTCAGAACTCATCTATATTTAGAAAATAAAGACTTGACTGCACCAGGAATGCAGGTCATGGATTTTTCTAACAACAGTGGGAAACACTTATACCTAATTTTTAAATAATGAAACCACTATCTCAGGGTTTGTCTGAATAGGCCCCAGTTTTTTATCTAGAGACCAACCAATATTTGTATTTTTCATAATTTTCTTTATTTTCCTTTTTAGGCCATTGGCTTCAATTGTACCAGCACCTGCAGGATCATGATCTTATAAATACATACATTTTTGTAACTTTCCACATCTAAGAAGTAATATTAAAGATAATATACTCATAATAATTATTAGTTATCCCAAAATTTAATATCAATATAATTAATATAAAAAAGGCAACTTACTTGTATTCAACATAAACCTTTTCCACTTATAGATTATTTCTTCTAAAATATACTCTTGCTTACCTTTGTATGGCCAAATACTGTGGTAAGTAATTACAGATGTCCTCCTTTTCAAGAAATAAACAAATCCTTATAATAATTCTTAAAATAATATCTGTAAAATCATTTGGAATAAATATTCTTTGTTCCAGCTTTTCCTTTAAGTTGACTTCATTCAAGCCTCCTATTACTATAATTGAGTTATTTTCTAAAACAAAATTTAAAAAATTACAAAGTATTCGCATTCATTAGTGCTTAAGTTTAAATTTTAAGTAAATGTTTATAATAATTTTATTATTAATTATTAATAATAAGAAAAAAGAGCATAGAGGATACTAAATCATTGAACGTGAGCAAATATTTTGAATAATGCGAATTTATAACGGTTTTTATTGTAAATAACGTTTAAAAAATTAAAACGATGACTTTATAAAAAGTAAGTACAGATAAATTTAAACTTTGGTTCAATCATGTGCTTTGTAAAGAACTTGTGTTATAGGCTTTTAAATCTAGAGTTTTGGAGTTACCAAAATTTTAAAAGTTTCTGGCTTTTGTTCATACGTAATCAGTTCAATTTCAATTAGTTATTTTTCATCCTGTCAGTCATATGTCATCTATTAAAGACAGCTAGATTTTCGTTTTTTAAATTTCACGAGGAATTAAAAAATTTATAAAAAACAAATAGGCTCAATCATTTAGATAAGTATAACTATTCTACACTGTTAATACAATCGTCAATTATTTTATATAAGAAAAAAAATCTTCGAAATTTCAGAAACTAAGTAGAAATAAAAATTTTTCATGCAAAAAATTGACTCAGAAAGGCAACAAAGTATCCTTGACTAATACAATGAAAAAGAAGTTGATACTGAAATGATTAATTATTACTTTCTACATCCTTTTTTATAAAATTACAAATTATTTACAGAATTACAAAACAAAAATACATTCCTGTTTAACGGTACATATATTATCTGAAATAAACTCTTTTCAGCTCTAAAATACATGAGTTACATTTGTAATTTTCATCGAGGTCTCCTTTTACTCCAAACTTCAACACTCCGCTCGGCTAAAAGCTTAAAAAAAACGCAGAAAATTTCCAACCGTCCAACTACGCTACGTCCACATATTTTACGAAAAAAAAACCTTATCTGGAAAGTACGCATGCTCGTATGCTCGAGGCACGCGTCTATACTTCCATAATACATTATATATATAACAAATCGCAGAAATTATCTCCAGCCTTTCCGCTTCGTTCGCGTGCAACTCGAAAGATCGTTAAAAAAAAGTTACCATGTACAATAGAAAGACAGCTTGTACACAAGAAAACATAGCAGACTATAGTCACTCGGCCGCGATTAGGCAACATCGAAGCGTATATCGACGCGTGGCACGCGCACCGCCTTATCGCGCGAGATACTGGCACTTCTTTTCCGTACGCTCGCAGCCAATTAATTCCATGTCCCAGGAAGTTTATGTATATACATACGTATTATGTACAGAGATTGCCTAGTTCGCGTCGCCTATCGCGCCCATATTTCGTATCACGAGTGTAGCGCTGTGATTCGAGTTATTGGGAGACGAGGGGCGAATCGTATATATGTATATCGTGAAGAGATCTCCGTACGGATGATTTACTGTGTGCGCATCGCGAGCGGAAAAATTGTGTCGGGAAATGACGCGGCGGCGATGATCAGTCGGTGTGACTGCAACGCTGCGGATTTTATTCGAGCGCCGTTTATTGACGTAATTGTGTTGCATTGTTTGGGCCGGTTTGATTGGTCGGGCGATTGAAATGCGATTATTTGGGAAAAAGTTGGATGTTGTAGGTTTTTTATATGAGATTAGCAGGTATTTTATGAGTGATAATGTTTTTTTTTAATGGAGTATTTGGCGAGTTATAGGTAATTGAAATATTCGCATTTTTATAATTTTATGCGATTGGAGAGCTTTAAAAGCGGGAATCCATACCAATGATTATCGGTAGTCAATTGTATCAATGAAATGATGAGTCGTTTTTGCTGCTAATGTGTGTTGATAAACGGAGTCTCTTACAAAATAAACAAACATCATTTAGCATATAATAAATCACTTGTATCAATAAGGTTTCTCCACAAATAGACAGACAGTAAAGTCCAATAGATTGACTTACTGTTGATAAATAGACGAAACAGAATTTCTTTTTTTCCATTTTACTTACTTCTTCAAAATAAAATAGTTATGGTGTGTAAATTAGCTAAACGACGATTCTTTTTTAATCGTGCTTATATTATAGTCTATATCAACTTCATAAATTAAAATTTTCATTTAATTTTATTGAATTTTTTTAGAATTTTCGATAAAAAAAATTCACTCTGTCGTGCTGGAAAATCCAAAATAGTTCCTCGAAGAGTAATAATTAGAATTGAAACTCTTCTTGTGTTAAAAAAAAAAACAATCGAAATCCAAATTTTCAACGAAAATGAATATTGCGCAGGTATGAAGCATCCTTATAATGGCGCATCGGGCATATCGTGAGACGATAAAGCGCTCGTAACAATCATTTTAAAGAAAACCTTTATCTCGTCGAGTCGCCCGGCGAGCCGACCATCGTCGCTGAAAGTTCAAAGATTAATTGCCGACTTAGTGAGGAGATCGGCAAAAGTTCGAGATTCCTCGTTAATTTCGTCAAACTGCCCGAGAGCTCGTCTTTTTCTCGTTGCCACGCGGCCTGGTATGAGTCCGTCGACATAATACATTTGTATGTGTAATGAGGGAGAAATTGCGTTCTGAATGTCAACTGTGTTTTCATGCATATATATTTTAAACGAAAAGCTTATAGTGTTGTCGGCTTTAGCTATATTAAATAAACGAAAATATTTATATTGTACTCTCTTGAAATGAATCGATGAGTTTCACTGTAATTCACTTACAAGTTTCCAAATTAACGGGAATTCCATTAAAGTATAATTTTTGGGTATAAGTAATTATAACTTCTTTTCAGTGAAATTCCGCTGATTCATACGCACATTGTAGGACATAAAAAACAAAAAAAATATTTCCCGAATAATGAGAATGCTCAGGGATCCTACGTTTTTTTTTCTACACTCGAGGAAATGCCACGAGATCCTTGATACAGATATAATCCTGGCATCGTGGACGAGTCCTCGATTATCTCGAAGATCGCGAATCCGACCTTTTTATAAATGCTGCGAGTGCGCAAGGACACTTGCAGCGAATTATCATACACTACATACACACTATACACACTCATTGTGTTTTTCGCGCAGCGCGAAAAGCCGAAGGTTTTCTCGCTCGAGGATCATTGAACGATTGTTTACATGTCTTTTTCCTCTCACTCTCTGTTTCTCTCAGCTCCAATTGCGACTTTTTCCACTATATATAGAGAAGAGAGAAGACACTTGCGCGCGCAATGCGCATCATTGCAAAAGTAAAATAAATCGTCTGATTAATTTTTTCTTATGGGTAATTATTTATGCAAGAAATTAATAACGGCACGATAATGCCAATAAAATGCTTTCAATAAAGACGTTTGCTTATCGTGTGTATATTCAATGAAGGAAAAATTATGCATTTTTTTACGTATTTAAGAAGCTATATCGACATTAATTACGAACAAGTTTACAATATTTGTCGGATTTTTATAGGCGTTTTCATTATACGTTTCGAGAAAGTATTTTTTACAACCATGGCAATTAAAATAGCTGCACAACCATAAAGCTAGCTCTAATGATCGAAAAATTACTACTCCCGTTTTATGTTGAAATAAAGTAGAGGCGCGTGACTGGTCTGATGAACCGCATTGGAGCGCGGAATATACGCGAAAGTAGGAAATGTCTTCTGCACTTAACGTCACTAAAATATTACATTATTAACTTCTGCTGCTGATTACGTTTTCTTTTAACAGCCTTTAATCTATATTAAATAAGACGAAATAGAATTTTGCATCCATTTTGTTATAAACTTCGTAGGCCTCATGTATGCATGCAGAGTTTGTAATTTTTTAAAGTATACTTATATAGCTGAGTTTGAAATTTCAGCATGTTCTGCTAGCATGAGTGATATGCGCGCGTGACAGCGGCCAGCGACACGCATGGGGCACGTTCGTGCAGCGTCTCTCGGTGACAACATTTTCGCCGTTTTACGGGTAGTGTGCGTGCGTGCGTGCGTGCGTGCGTGCGTGTGTGTGTGTGTGTGTGTGTGTGTGTGTGTGTGTGTGTTTCCGGAATGGCTGAAGTAAAGAAATGTATCGCGAAGATCAAACTTCAAAATGTCGGAATGTTTAATAAATCAAAAGTTGTCCTTGCATGTCTCCATTTGTAATTCCTGCAATTTTTTTATTCAGTTTTTACATCCGCACCAGAAGGTTACTTATTTTTTAATAAAAGACTTCTTTAAAGTTTCTGCTACTGTTTAACATATTTATTATGTTCTAAAATACAATGAAATGTCTTACAACTTTTATCTATTCATACTCTTTTAATTTTTATTCTTTTATACGTTATTCTATTTAAATAATTCTATCAAAACAACCTACTGGTCCTACAATTTCATTTTCATACAAACATTTACAACCATCCTAAAATTCCTCGACACTGTTCCGCAAACCTACACTATCCCTATCTTTTCTCAAACTAAGACACTACTCTCACTCACTTCACCAACCATCCGAGAAAAGAAAACCCATTTCCACTCAAAAGAAAAAAAGAAAAAAAATAGCCTCCATTAGAACCTCCGCTTAGGTCCCGTACCTGCCAATCTCCTCTACTCGGCGCGCGTGGTATATATACCTATACCTACACTTACTCGGCTACACGTGACGCCGAATGGAAGCTAAGTGCGCGCACTTTGCAAGCGTCGACGGCACTGGATCGTTAATTGCCCGCGGCTATGCAGCTAGCGCGTCGGGCTACCTGGAGTATAGCCTAGTTGTAGGCTGCCGAGAGATGAGGGAAAGTGTCCGTCGCTGAATGATTCACACACTGTATAAGCGAGAGCCGCTGCCGCATAGTGTTGAGGAGACGCGATCTTTTTACGAAGGCAGACATATTGTCAGCGAGATGAGAATGTGCAATATAGCTGCAGCATGGTGAAGGTTGTTGGGGGACTTTTATGACTCGCAGGTGGCTTGTATATGAAAATGTCTGCGACTTTTCAAAAAGTATTTTTTGCGATTAGTCGATGTAAATAGGGGATTGCGCGACTTATAGGACAAATTGCTTGACTAAAATTTCGGGATCGTAAAATATAAGGTAAGAAGAACTAGCTTGGTGGTCTATATAGCGTTGCAAAAAAAATGAACTAATTAAATTTTTGAAAGCTATTAAAAATTTATTATTGGAATTTTTGAAAAATGTGACTTCAGAAAAAAAAAACCACTACCAATTCATTGGCCCGTAGCTTCCTCAAACTTAATTTGCTGATTCCTTTAGTTAATTTTTAATAACAAAATTTATAATTTTTAGAACAATTCATTACATAATTATAATTAAATTCATTTATGAAGATTAACTAGGGGGATTAACTAGATTAACTTCGAAAAAATTTCAAAATAATTAGTTCTTTAAGAAATAACAAACATCTGTATTATTTTAATAAATTTTTTATTTTCATCTTATTTGCTTTTATAATGTTTGAAAACTCGCTGTAAAACTGTGGAAAAAACGATCATACAGGCAGCAATGACGAGAAAAGTCAATTGACAATTGCAGTAATTTTTTAATAATACAAATTACTATAAAAGAATTCTGCATTATCATGATTTTTCTCGAAAAAATTGACCATTTAGTTTGGGAGTTATAAGAGTTATAAGTTTTTTAAAATAAACACGTTTTTATTAATAACAAAAAAACCGTGATAGCTAGAAAAAATTTTTTTATAGAAAATATAGGTATTATAATTCTCTTTCGAATGCTACCCATCCGATTAAAATATCTCGATCCTATCATTAAAAAAAAAAGCAAGAATAAATGTGGAGAAAATCGAAAATTCGGATTTTTGACCCGCAATCACACAAAAAAAAAAACAAAAAAATGAGACCTGTCCGGTTAAAATCGACCGAGTAGAAGTTGAGATCCACCCTTATACACGCACACACGCGCACACAACCACCCACACACACACGCGCGCGCGCACAGACACAACACACACACACCCACACATGCGCGCACACTGCACACACACACACATACACACACACACACACACATCCATACAGATATTTTTCAAAAACCATATATTTTGATTCCTAACACCTCGGAAAACAATTATAACATCTTTTTACAACAATTAAAAAAATTACTATCACAAAGCTTCCTCTAGGAGGAAGCAACAATTTTTATTTTCTTTTTATAATCAAAAAAGGATTTTTCATAGTTTTTCAAAATTATGTTTGCCTAAAATAAAACAACAAAAACTAAAAGATTCCAACGCTCAAAATATAATATAATATGTAGCAAGTAAATATTTAAAATTCAATTCCATAATTTTTTTTAATAAAAAAATACACAATGCACTATATCATATTACGTTGTTTACTTTTTTTTTGTATATTTTCGCACTTAATAAATTATGAAAATTTGCGAATGTTTACAAACGAATTCGCAAATACGATGACTAAAGAAAGTCTGGAGACAAGAAGTGTCTCGCGATAAGTTTGTAGGTTAAAGTCAAACCAGAATTTTAGTTTCAGACAGACTAATCGATAAAGCGTCATATTTACATTGGATTTACAAGAAAAATGGTACATAAATTCTGGTTATTATAATTAAATTTTCTTTTGCGAAAAAAATGTCTCCCAATGAATATTGGAAATACCTACTAATTAAATATAATAAGTTTAGTGTGGATGATAATTTATAGATGAAATAAATTTTATCGATAGAAATTTTTTGCTAGTAAATCTTTGCGTAATTTATCATGTGACTATAATATCTAATTCTACTATTAAAAAGTAACTTCACGAGTCAAATAAGGAAAAAAGAATCGAATCTAAATACAGAAATTAAACTTGTTTCATATAATGATGCATCTGTATTCAATTTATAATGAAAAGATAGTGGATGTAAATGAGAAAAAGTTTTGTTTATTGGTTTGTATTAACAGCATATCAAAGTTAAATAAAAAGAATAAAAAATGTTTGCAACATATAATCAAATTTATCCTTTAACGCGCACTGTTGTCGATGAACTTTTTCTGTGTCTTCAACAACTTGTTTTCGACTTTGCATTTGAAAAAACTTTGGATTTGTTGACTATCAACAGACTAAATGTCCACACCGCAGTATTTATATAGACAAATCATTCCATTTACATACACAAATAAAGTATTAACCTTTTTCCAATTGGAAGATTTTTACTTCACTCCCACTGAGAGAAAAATATTGTTACTGTTAACATATTTATCTATTTGGAATACAACTATTTGACATATTTAAGGATAAAATGTTATATTGTAATAGTTACAATATCTATATTAACTAATAGATATATTCAGATTTGAAAATAGCTGATGGTAGAAGTTCTTGTAAATTGTAGTTTTTGAATCTAATAGCCAATTTTCTACCAGGATGATCTTGTTATATAACAAAAAGGTTTAAAATAAAAACTCCATTTAGTTTTTTACTCCAACATTTCGGACATTTTTATTGTTTATGTCCCTCATCAGGATAAACAATAAAAATGTCCGAAACGTTGGAGTCCCTTATATAAATTGAGCATTCGAGATAATCTATTTTGCCCTCGAACGATCTCGAAATCTCGAATAATCGAATTCGTCTCGAATCTTGAAAGAAGAGAAACAAAAGACGAAACAGTGGCGCGCGTAGCGCGCTGATTAACGCTAGTAAAAAAATAAATGATGTTTTTATTTCAAACTTTTTTGTTACAAAACAACATCATCCTGGTAAAAAATTGGCCATTGGATTCAAAAACTACTATAATAAGCATATTGTAACTATTACAATATCAATGTTCTCAGGTAACATATTGAAATTATTTATGAGAACATGGTAACTTAACTGTTAACATGGCATTATAACTGTTACAATGCCTATATTTGGTCATATTTAAACATACGCATGTTAACAGTTATAATGCCATGTTAACAGTAAACAAATCCTTTTCTCAGTGCGGCTTTCTATTTGTAAACATTCTCGTGTTTAAAAAACTATAGCAAAATAATCTACTTTGTAGCAAGGAAAGTTACATATTTTACATTATTTTTTCATAAGAATAAAACAATTATCTTCCATCACTTTCCACTAAAGTTATAAAAATATCACAGAACAACGCCTCTATCCCGATCGACCACAAAAAACTGTTAATTTTTCCTACAAAATTTTTCCCCGCCTTTATCACCAGCCGTATAATCCATTATCAGCATCTCTCCTACGTCGCCGCTAAGACTTTCGTCACGTCCCGCGTGTATTCCGTCGCTATAGCGTAAACTTTTTCGTTTACGCCATCACCATCATCATCATCATCATCATCATCATCACGACGAATCGCGTCATCTCGATGCAACATTTCGTGGGCTCGTCAACACCCGTAACTCCAAACTATTACGCATCTCTCTCTCTCTCTCTCTCTCTCTCTCTCTCTCTCTCTCTCTCTCTCTCCCTCTCTCTCTCTCTCTCTTTTGTTCCGTATCGCAATCGGAACCTACGCGTCACGATCAAGCGCAGGACCAAAACAACAGCAGCAAGCCGGAAAATACCTCATATACGAGAAGAAGAGAGAAACAGCAGAAGCTCACGTCTGGCCTAGTTTGAATGGGACTGGCTTTGAGTGAAATGAACTGCACGCGCGCGAGCGGGAAAAGCTTTTCGAGTTGCTCAATGGAGAGACGAGCGAGCTTTGACACGCGTGATACAGCGCTTGTGTAAGAGACGCGCATGTGTCGCTGAAAGTATGCCAGTAGCTTTTTTCCGAGGTGAAGCAAAGCTTTTTTTTATTTTCTGGATAAATCATGTTAATTAAAAATATTTACGTTTCGAAGTGGGGATTTTTTTTATCTTACGAATAGGCGACGGTGGATGTGTAGTGACGATTGGTACGAATGTTTTAAGTAGGGAGGCGATAAGAGGCGCATGGGGTAAAAAGTTTATAAGTTGTAGAGTTCATGGCGGTATTGGAGATGTCAGCTTGCGTGGATGTTACGCTTATACGTCTGGTAATTTGGAGTTGTAAGGTTTTGCGCTATGAATTTGTAGTATACAGGGCCGAATCCATCTCAAATCAGACAGCCCGCGTATGCCTATTTCACCTATCATGTTGAAATAAAAATATTTATGTTCTACTCGAAAAAATATTTTACACGTGTTTTTTTATTTTTTTGTTTCATCAAAATTTCATGCGTTCAGCGATGCCGAAAAATTCCGAGAAAATTCTTTCATTGAGAAAAAAAATTTTCAATGTGATTTTCAGACTGCTATTGTTTCAGCAGTTTTTCGAGCTTTTAAACGTGTAACACACAATTTCACTCAGTTTTGAGCCCTCTTTAACGGCCTTAATGTCATTTTCAAAAAAAATAAAAAATCCACGAGCTATGCACTTTTTACTGAAAAATTCATTTTTAGGGAAGTGCCTTTTTCTCGAAAACCCCATGTTTTTTTGCACAATTTTTGTTGTCGTGATAGAGGACGGTAATGCCTAGCTAGACGTATTTGTGAGATTCGGTACTTTTTCCCTGGGATAGCGATCACTAATGAGATAACACACAAACAAATTTTTCACGCCTAATGCTTATATATAGTCAATGATATTAGAGTCAATGTAAAGGTATTTGTCTTTGTGTGTATGTAATATACAGGTACACATAACTATGTATTTATTTGTTATTTGCGTCTTTTTGATTTTTTATTTTTATACCTTTTTTTCATTTGTATACCTATTTTACTACCTTTGTTTTTCTGCTTCATTGTTCTTAATTCAGTAAGCGGACGATCAGCGGTCTTTGCTGTCAAACAATGTATTTTATCGTCACATGTGTTTTTAACCCAATTATGAGTTTTTTTAATTGCAGGATTCTTTGGAGTTGTAAGCCAATCAATATTTTTTCTTTTCTGAATTGTTCTATTTCAGCATCTTGTAAATGTATTATTTTAATAGCATCAGTATATTTTTGAACATGTATTGCAAAATCATTTGCGTTTTGAATAGCTTCTTCAAGGGGCTCTCGAAGATTATGCGAAGTAGCATAATGCTTTATAAGTCCACCCACACCATCTACAGCTCCTTTGCCGTGCCCAGTAGCAGAGAACAACCATTTTATATCACACGGTGCTCGTTTTAGTTCATCTAATTGAAAGCGATTTTTAAAGTGAGTTGATAAGGTGTAAATATGTAATAATTTTCCAAAAGATGATGGTTTTAAATAAGACGAGATGTGTGATATATAGCAGAAACCGAACTTTTCTTTGTAAATGTTAAGTCAAACCATATCCATCTAGCGGACAAATGTACTAGTACATATACTCCTATAAGTAGGCGCACGTACATGTATATTACATACGCACAAAGATAAATACCTTTACATTGACTCTAATATCATTGACTATATATAAGCGTTAAGCGTGAAAAATTTGTTTGTGTGTTATCTCATTAGTGATCGCTATCCCAGGGAAAAAGTACCGAATCTCACAAATACGTCTAGCTAGGCATTACCGTCCTCTATCACGACAACAAAAATTGTGCAAAAAAAAACATGGGGTTTTCGAGAAAAAGGCACTTCTCTAAAAAATGAATTTTTCAGTAAAAAGTGCATAGCTCGTGGATTTTTTATTTTTTTTGAAAATGACATTAAGGCCGTTAAAGAGGGCTCAAAACTGAGTGAAATTATGTGTTACACGTTTAAAAGCTTGAAAAACTGCTGAAACAATAGCAGTCTGAAAATCACATTGAAAATTTTTTTTCTCAATGAAAGAATTTTCTCGGAATTTTTCGGTATCGCTGAACGCATGAAATTTTGATGAAACAAAAAAATAAAAAAACACGTGTAAAATATTTTTTCGAGTAGAACATAAATATTTTTATTTCAACATGATAGGTGAAATAGGCATACGCGGGCTGTCTGATTTGAGATGGATTCGGCCACAGAGAAATTACGGCACTTAATGGTTCGTAAAATAGTGAAGCAAATTATGAAAAATCAAAAAATTTACAAGACTTTATGTAGGAAATTTTACAAAAAGTATAGTAAACTATATTTCAAGCAAAACTTGTCAGAAAGTTTAGTAATCTTTTGAGTTTTTACAGTCCGTCACCGCTTTACGAAATAGTAAGAGAAATTTTAACAAAATTTGTACAAAAATTTTGTCTCCGTGTAAATTAAACTATCCTATTTAATTTCAAGCGTATAGATAACGCAAAAATAAAGTAATATAATAAAGCATATAAAGTATATTTAATAATAAAGTATATTTTGGTTGTTCAACTTTTGAAAGACTAAAGAAATCTCGACGTTTAACTTTAAAATTAAATGTATAATCGCACAAAAGACCAATTCTTAAAATTTGTTGGATACAGCGATTACTGAATTTCTTCGTTGCAGTATATCAGCATAATTATACAACCTCAGGTTATCGCTATCTCAATGTTATTTATCAGCATAGAGTGCTAAATTATTTACCGGCCATGTAAATAAACATTACGTACTATAATAATTACTTCACTGATGTCTCTCCAATCGAAAATTCAATGCAACTGCGCATCGACCATTGATCATGTCACCACCGATAAAACTAATTTTTTCACGATTAATGTACACAAATACCACCATTTATGTCCTTGTGTTGTCAAATAACTTTCTTTCAATAACACATACACATCAACTATACACTGAGAGAAAAGTTTTAGAAAAATTATTAATAGTTTGGTAAAAATTACCATACTGTCTCGTAAAGCCACCACAGACTGTAAGAACCCAAAAAATTACCATTCTTTATAAGAAATTTTACCAGAAATATAGTAAAATTTACTATACTCTATTGTAAAATTTACTGTAAAGTATGGTAATTTTTTGGGTCTTTACCGTCTGTGGTAGCTTTACGAGACAGTATAGTAATTTTTCTAAAACTTTTCTCTATATACTTTCATCAGCATTTTGCGTCCGATTACAAGCTATAGGCCTAATCAAATGACGCAAAAACATAACTTTCTTTCAGCCACAGACAGTCGCGGGCGTATATGTAGACACAACATACGAAAAGGCATTAGGCTGTTACATCAGAATGCTCGCGAAACCTGCTCCGGGGGCAGACTGGCAGGCTCGTGGTGCGCATGAGTGTATAGTACTTTCGGTGCGGATGCTGAGTGAAAACTATACTAAAATGTATAATGCTGTTTTCAAAGTTAGACGTCGAAGTGCTTTACATAAATTAATGTTACGAGTGAACTTTACAGTGATACATACCTACCTATTCGCTATTTTCACTACCAATATTTTTGTTTACTTATATATAAATCGACGAAATAGAACATTTTTTATTGAATTAAAACAAATGCAGTCACTCTTTTTTACGGGGATTATCGTGATTTTAAAATTGGTTCACTATTTAATTTTTATGTCATAAATTATTAAAATATATAATAATGTAAGTACACATGGATATGAAAGGCAAATACTTTCTGAACCGAAAAAAACTATTGCAATAAAAAATTGTTAATCGAACACGTAGATATTGTTAAATAAGTAAAAAAGTTATTTTCGCAATTTGCCAACTTTTTATTTTTCATTCGATCCAGGCTTATATTATGAAATTTATAAAATGCTTAATATATACGAAACAATATGTAATTGTTTACAGTTTAAGTACAATAAACTTCAAGTGTATACTATATTGTAAATTAGAGTTTTCTTTCTGACGCATCAGTCCGACTAAAGTTGACCAACGATCGGTCCAATATATAAATATTTTGCGAGCCGGTGTCTATACGAAGATAGCTGCCATGCAATCGCGGATCGATGATACAACGGCGGCCGAGAGTTCAGTCGCGGCTAGATACTTCTCACTTCGGCGCGTCTCTGGCTCACCTCGTTTCCCTCTTTTCTCCCTCTTTTCTTTTCACTGCTCGTTGAGTTTTTCCCTCGTCGAGTATCTCGATAGCTCGTGGAAAATTTTAAAATACAGATAGAAATATAACGATAGTGTAATAGAAAACCATCTGTTTGTGTGGAAAAAAGAAAATTCTATATGAAATTGCGAAAAAAGAATGTTATATGTATATAGGTATTTGAAACACTATTCTTATAGGAGGAGCGCGTGCATTCGCGTCCGTCCGCGTTCAATCGCTCTTATGTGCCAGGAGCCTTAATGCTGTTTATACAATATACCGAATTTTTTTGGCGTATCCGCCAAAATCACTAGAGCGTATTGGTAACATTCACGGAGACAACCTTCCAAAAAGGTAACCGCAAAGTATCTAGCATACGAGAACACACCTATACCTCTTACTATCTACCAACACCTATATACCCTCCTAACCTCTATATACTAAAGATCAAAACAAACTACTTATCTAGATTTTCTGTATAGCTGAATTAATTTTTTTACAATGACTCCGTCAGAAAAAATCATAGTCAGATTTTACTCAGCGAATACTTTTCCCTTATATAAATTGAGCATTCGAGATAATCTATTTTCGGAAGTCGATCTCGAATTATCGAACTCGAATCTCGCTATGGGTGAAATCAAAATGGAGGATTCAAGATGGCAGAACATAGGCGCGCGTAGCGCGCAAATTAACGCTAGTATGTATAATAATCAAGAATGTAGTGAAATTGAAAAAAACAAAGTATATAATGACATCCAGAGAGCTTTGGAATATGAAGGAAATGTGAATTATTCAGGTATTTATAATAAAATTATATTTACTTCTATTTTTTTTTATTAAATGGATATTATATATTTTTTATTGTTATAGTTCAACAAATCCGTGACAAATGGCAATACCTTTGTGATAGTTTTATTACAGCGACTAAGAAAGTAGGAAAGAAAGAAACTTTGACATATTTAGAAAACAGCTTATATCAAAGATTGTTCTTTTTAAAATCATTTATTATTTCAAAGAAGGCTCAAGGAGATAGCATGTTATTGCAAAACTATGACTACAAAAACAATGTCAAAGTGAATGGAACTGCTGCAACCTTCTAAATTTCTTTCTTCGATTTAATTGTTGTCGTAATTGAATATAATTAATATTTAACTCCAATAGTTCAATAATTACATTATAATGCTCCATTTTGCAGTCACTTTTTTAGAGAAAATTTAAGTTTAAGTACTTTGCTTGCAGAAAGCAGAAACTCGTTTGTTTTGATCATCAGTATAGGTGTGTTCTGGTATGCTAGATACTTTGCGGTTACTTTTTAGGAAGGGTGTCACCGTGAATGTTACCAACATGCTCTAGTGATTTTGGCGGATACGCCAAAAAAATTCGGTACATTGTATAAACAGCATAAGGAGGTTGGCTACCTCAGCTCGCGCGGGGTAGGGGGAAGGAGTCCTCTGGCACCGCGCACCCCCTCTTGAAACATACGAACTCGATCGTTTGTTTACGTTTTGCCGCAGTACTCAGAATCGGTATTGTACGTCGTTTTCAGATTTCGTACATATACACATTTGTCTGTATATTTTCTATATTGCCAATAGTTTTTTGATTCGTTGTTACCTTTTTTAAAGAATCGCATCTTAAGTGTCTTGTGTTTTTACTAAGGTTACGGTTTTACTTCCATAAGAACCCGTGTATAAGAGTTGAACCTTGAAGTTGAATTACTCCATAACCGAGTTGACAAAAGATCTGAAATTTCGCACACTTATAGGAAATGAATCGAAGAACAACAATATTAAGTTTTTGGAATGATGCAACCATCTTCATTTCGGTAGCCAACCTCCTTAAATCTCTTTTTACCAACAAACCGTAGACGGATGTAAATTTAAGAAGACCGAATTCTTGAAAACTAAATACCAATTTATTGGTACACAGAGTCATTCATAATCGAGGGATGAGAGAAAAGAGAGAAAGAGAGAAAGAGATGAAAAAGTGTGGTAAATATAGACGAGGGGATAGAAATGCGTGGGTAAAAAACCCACCTCTCTCTTTCTCTCTTTTCTCTCATCCCTCGATTATGAATGACCATCGCAGCCTCCTCTATCATACATTTACCTTCCCTCACACATCACGCACCGCGAGACTTTCGGACGCCGCGCACGCGCTCATGACTCCACGTGATCCCGCGATTTCATCATATCTCCTCTCTCTCTCAGCCTCGGCGACTGTCTTTCTCTCTCTCTCTCTCTCCCTCTTCTCTTAACGCAATACTTACAGCAGCCCTAAAACTCGGCGCGCGCTTTCCCTTTCCCCCCGCTGCTCGGCCGGCGGCGGCGCGCGGTTTGTTGTTTTTTTTTTTTTGCAGAGAGCGCGGACTACGTGCTGCGTGAGGGTGGGGAAGAAAAGCGCGCCGAGAGTCGTGGCGGTGCAGTCACAGCATCTTCGGCAGTTCGATCTCAGTGCTTAGAGCCGACGCTCGCTTCGGGGAGACTATATTGTAGTAGTGGTGGCGATATAGTTCAGAGAGAGTTGAAGTGATCGAGCGAGTATACACGCAGGGTTCAGAGCAGTCGAGAAACGCGGTGCTAAGAATTTTGCTGAGCCTTCGGTTTTCGGAAGATTGAGAGGGCGATCGCTTATAGTAAAGTACGATTTTTTTTCGTATTTTTTTCCAAGGGGTTGGTCTATTATTTTTAGATATATTACTTGACATTTATTTTAAAAAATTGAATATTAAATATAGTACTATAATGATGCATAGAGAAGTTTTTCACGTAGTTCCTGAAAATTATATTATTATTTTATTTTATTTGTAGTCATGATTATATTAAAAGCGTAATTTCAATTGGTGTTGCTATACGTTTACTGTTGTCAGCTAGTAAATGCAAATGCATACAATTTACAAAAATTATTTTATTTGTGGACAAAGTGCACTTCTGATATTTCACTCGTTCAAATCCATTAAAGCTTAATTTATGCCATTTTTGAAGTTGATAAGAAAACTAAAGTCCGTCACATTTGGGACTAATAACTAAAATCAATGTGCTATCTTTTTTTATATAGATCTTCAGCAATTTGTGTTATCTTTCCACCTTATAAAAAAGAGACGCGAGATATCTTCCAACATCCGATTTATCGGCGCCGCGCTAGTGTTCTAACAACCGCTCCATCACTTTTAAACGGAAAACACGCGCTTAAATCTCGTGTCGAGACAACATTTCTTCCTACAACATTCCAATCTAACGCTCAATTTTGAACCTCCGCAGCGCGCGCACCATACATCGCAGTGTGCCCATCCTTCGCAGCGCGGGAAAATTCAAAATCCAGCCACATCTTCTCCAGTGCATATTAGAATCCAGTGCGCGATTGCAAAATGCCGAGCAGCAAGACATGCATAGCCATAGTAGGCGGCGGTGTCGCTGGCCTCGTGGTGGCCCGGCACGCGGTCGCTCGGCCCGAGACCTACAGCCTCAACCTGTTCGAGCAGACCGGCGAGATAGGCGGCACCTGGGTATACACAGACGAGACCGAGACCGATAAGAATGGCCTGCCTGTTCATAGCAGCATGTACAAGAATCTCAGGTATTAAGCTTAACATACAGAAAAAGCAATATTATGTGGGATGGAAAATGGGTTTGGATTTTTGTTCAATGAAATGTTGTTTTACTGGTTTTTCAAGTGGATTGTATTTTAGAGCAGTGGTGGGTTGGTTTACGATTCGAATCAGACTTTCTAAACTACAATTGGCAATGATTCAATAAAAAAATACGTTTTGAATGAATTTTAAAGTACCGCGTTGTGTGTATTTACGGTTATAAATATGCGCTTTTTAAAAAGAATTTTCATTCTGCAACCAGAGTTGTCCAATTACTGAAGCTAGCAACGTTCACTTTTAAAGTAGGAGAACTGTAATTACTGCTGTAGTTGCGGCAAAATTACGAAATTTTGACCCAAAAACGTCGTTATAATGAGAGATTATATAGCTAGGCTGATTACTGTAATGCAATAGTACTATGGAAAATTCTAAAATTGTTTTGTAATCAATTTTATTTTATTCATCGAATAATATGACAAATGGACAATAAATTAAGTTACTCTATTGTAATTAAAATATTTGACACAATTAATATTTATATAAATGCAACTATATATGGTATTCTCAATTATAAAACAAACTACTTCGATTGGAAGAATCCAAAATAATACGATGACGTCCACAAAACGGCATGGTGTGGTTTGTGCACATAAGAATTATGCACATATTTATTGTGCACACTTTAGCATTGGTGTATATATATATCTATGTGTATACTCCAATGCTAAAGTGTGCACAATAAATATGTGCATAATTCTTATGTGCACAAACCACACCATGCCCACAAAACGTTTCTCCTCGTTTTTCACTCTCTTTCGTTGTGCACATTTAGTAATATAAAAGCACTATATGTCAACAACCGAACCTTTATTTTTGTCGCAGGACAAATCTGCCTAAGGAGATTATGCAGATTCCGGACTTCCCCTTCGAGGAAAGCGGCCCGTCCTTCGTGCACCACAGTGTCATTAGACAGTACCTTCTCGATTACGCGAAACATTTCAACCTCTATCCTCACATCAAGGTGAGCAAGAGCCGCATTAAATTCTCCTTCCGCGTATCTCTCCTAAATTCACAAGTCTTTTTTGTTTACTGTATTATATATACAAGAAACATCTGGGAAGATTTTTAAACGTATAAAATATTGCAAATGGCTGCATAAATAAGAAATTTTTTAAGCTAAAGAGCGCGATGTCTCGGGTGAAAAAGTTCTTTCGGCATCTTATTTATTACTGTTTATGTCAACGGTACTCTGACATGCTTGTATAAATGTTAAAATGTATAGAAGCTTGCTAAGAACTTTTTTAGGACTGCGTTTATTTACATAAACAATGAAGTCCATATCGTAAATTCGCATCACAATTCACTAAAATTTCGAAACGAATTTCAGAACAAGTTTCAACGAATAATTTTTTCTATTAAAATGCATTAAAATTCAAATCAAACAAGTTTCATCCTTTTTTTTCTTTGCTCAAATTCCATAGACAATGTTCCTTTATAATCCATGCCATTGTTATTATAATATATTATAAACAAACCTAACTCATCATTCACCTCTCAGTTCAACACTGTGGTGAACCACGTCGAGCCGGAACGGCTGGCGAACGGCCAGACGATCTGGCAGATCACGTACACGGATCTGGTTACGGGCGTCCAGACGACCAAGACCTACGACGCAGTCGTGCTGTGCAACGGCCACTACACCGTCGGCCACGTGCCCGAGATACCAGGTATCGACACCTTCAAGGGCCCCAAGTTGCATAGTCATCAGTACAGGATGCCGGAGCATTATAAAGATAAGAATGTGTGTATTCTGGGAGCGTCGTGGTCCGGTATTGATATCTGTTTGGAGGTCACTAAATTTGCGAAAAAGGTACGTTTAAAAATTTCAAATCTTATCTGCAGTGATTCGTTATAGATTAAAAAAAAGGTGTCAATTTATTTATCAGAAGCTTTAGCATCTGCATTCAATAGATCTTACGATTTATTACTCAAAAGGTGAAGTCAGTATTAAATCACGAATTTCCAGACATATTCTTATCGTTCGATATTACATTTCAATTTTTGTACTTTTTACCAATTATTAAAGTAATGATCGAAAGTTTTTTCAATTCATTACGAACAGTGAATGCGTAATTTTCATGGGTCTGAAGTTTGCATCGTTGGAATACAACGAAATAATTTTTTACGATAGATTAAAGTTATTTAACAATAGAAATTTTACCTAAACCTCTGTTATAAACTTATTTTATATTATAAAATACACCATCTATACGCAAAATTAACATTATTTATTATAAACATGAAGTAAAAAAAAATATTTTTTTATTTCGTTGCACTCACACGTTGCAAACTTCAAACCCATTAATTTTCAAAACCTTAAGAGCAAGTTAAAACAACGTAAAGTTTGCAATAAAAATTAATTTCTATGAATTCCACAGATATACCTAAGCCACAATCTGCCAGAGCCACTCGACGCAAAACTGCCGAAGAATGTGGAGCAGAGGCCAGGCATCGAGCGCATTAACGGCAGTAACTTCACTTTCCGCGATGGCTCGTCTACTCAATGCGATGTACTCATTTATTGCACCGGTAAGTACTTATATATAATCACCATATTCCATAATAATAATCTCATTAAACCAAAATCATAAAACATATCCTTCAAACCATCCCACCAGGCTACGAGTTCACGTACCCGTTCGTATCGGAGAAAGTCGAGATCCGAACGGACGACAACCACGTGGAGCCCATCTACAAGCACCTAATCCACATGGACTGGCCCAATCTCTTCTTCATGGGTCTGCCTGCCATCGTCATTCCCTTCCCCATGTTCCACATACAGGCGCAGTACATTTTAGGCGTGATCGAGGGACAAGTGAAAATCCCCACGCCGAAACAGATGCGCGAGGAGTACGAGAAGGAGAAGAAGAGCTTGCTCGACAAAGGCATTCCGGTAGGCGCCATATTTTTATTGTAATTATTTGCCGCTGGAACTTTCAGATTTATTTTTCGTTGTAAAAGTCAAAAGCAATTATCACATGCCGCCTGCACGACCTCTTACCAAACCGCGATAGCATTACGTAACAATTACCTAAACCCCCGATAACCTACATCACCGACGCAAAAAACTAACACCACCGATAATATACAAAAACTTTTGTAACATCTTGAAAAACTCACCCGTGCGCGCGCACGCATATATTTATATACACTTAAAACTTTCGTAACTCGTAATATATTACATACGTGTATTCCAGATAAGGCACATCAACAAGATGTGCGACCGCCAGTGGGCCTACTACGAGGAGATCGCCCAGATGGCGGGCGTCCCAGGCTTCCGGCCTGTGATTAAAAAGATCTACGACCACTGCAACAAGATGCGCGAGCAGGACTTCACCACGTACAAGAACTACCAGTTCAGGATCGTCGACCGCGACAACTTTGTCGTCTCGTGTTGTAAGCCCTGTTAGGGGTCAATTTTTAATGATGAAAATAATGATATTTTATTGACGATGTGTATATCTCGAGAGATAGAGATGAGATGAGATATGATTCCTTTTGGTGATATACCGTATAGTGTGTATGCACGCGCGCAACGAGGACGTCGGGAGTCAAATATTTTTCTTTTGGCTCGCCGGTTCAGATATATTTCATAATATATAATATATAGATGATGCATATATTCATATTCCTCAGTGCCTTATGTTGTTTTTAAGATGCGAGAATCAGTATGTACTCACGAAGCGTATGTACGTAAAATGAGATATATTTGTTATATCGACGCCCCTTACGAAAACTAGCACGATTCAGTTTCCCACGAAGACTAACACATTTCACGCATTTGCGGCGAAGACTAGTACGTTTCAAAGTCGAAACTTATGCTAGTTTTGGGTGTTCCGTTGCAGTTTTGTGAAACGTGCTAGTCTTCGTAAGGGGCGTCGATATATATAAGAATGTTGTACAATAGTCGATGACGCGTTCACTGCCAAATATTGTTCTGATGTTTTTTTCTCGTTTTTTTTTTTTTTTTTTATTGCGAGCGACGGAGACATTGTGTAATGTTGTAAAGAGTTAGCGGTGGAAGTAGGTGGAATAATCAGCAGCGATATTTTGGTACGTCTTTTTTATAAGTAGGAGATAAATATTGAGATTGATGTACTCTTATATGCTGATGAAATAAAAAGAGAAGTTGTTTAGAATTATTATATAGTGTCGTGTTGTCATTTCGTAATATTCTTATTCTGTAAACTACCTGTTAGGGTATCCCTAATAAAACATAACTTTTAAAAAACGTTTTTATAACGTTGTTTGAAATACTTTGTAAAGTTTTTGAAAAAACGTTTAAAAACGTTTTTAAAACGTGGATAATGTCCGCTTTTTGAAGCATTCGCACGTTTTTAAAACGTTTTAAGAGGGTGTGGTACTCATGTACTCTATTTTACCGGCAGAACACGGTAAATTCTATATTATTAAAATAAATATATCGAATTACGTCTTATAAAGACATAATTGCCCTGTGCAATGTAATAATCTACCAGCCTACGCAGTTTTGAGCTCAAATGTCAACGGCACCCTAAAAAATTTTGCGAACAAAAATAACCGAAATTTCGTTCGCAAAATTTTTTAGGGTGCCGTTGATATTTGGGCTCAAAACTGCGCAGGCTGGTAGATTATTACATTGCACAGGGCAACTATCTCTTTATAAGATGTAATTCGATATATTTATTTTAATAATATAGAATTTGCTGAGTTCTGCCGGTAAAACAGAGTGCATGAGTACCACACCCCCTTAAGGGGATGCCTTACTCGTACTATTACCGACCGAGCAATTCACACAGTTTCAAGCTGATTAAAAATAAAATACGTCGAATCACAAAAAATCAAGAGAACTCTCTTCTGTGTTTTTTAACGTTCTATCATCCAGTCAAAGTTTGGAGTCGAAATATCAAGCCGTTTTTTCAAAAACTTTGAACGAAATTAAATTTAACCTGAGAAGGAATTAAATTTAATTTCGTTCAAAGTTTTTGAAAAAACGGCTTGATATTTCGACTCCAAACTTTGACTGGATGATAGAACGTTAAAAAACACAGAAGAGAGTTCTCTTGATTTTTTGTGATTCGACGTATTTTATTTTTAATCAGCTTGAAACTGTGTGAATTGCTCGGTCGGTAATAGTACGAGTAAGGCATCCCCTTAAGAACGTCTAAAAAAAGTCTTTAAAACATTTTAAAACGTTTATTTGATGTAGCTAATTCTATAGTTCTTAGTTTCAGGAAACGTCAAAAACGTTTTTATGACGTTGCCCAAACTTGCCAAACTGATCCTGGACCTTTACAGTTACGTTTGAAAAACATTTTAAAAACGTTTTTGAACTATTATAAAGAACAGTGCCGGTCTTACGTATTATGAGACCTGGGGCAAATATTTATTGCGGGGCCTACTTAAGGGGAGCATTTCCCTAATGAAATTCAGAATTGCTTGAAAAAGTACAAATATTCTCAAGAAAATACAAATGTATAGCCAAGGGAGTTGATGTATACATAAAAACGATTATTTAAATAATTTTTAAACCCAAGAAGGCGGAGGATATGAGGTCCGCGCATGTTAGGGAATTACGTAGACGTGCAACAATAAGCAAGACAATTATTTAAATAATTTTTAAACCCAAGTAGTCGGGGGACGCGAGGTCCACGCATATTAGGGAATTACGTAGACATGCAACAATAAGCAAGACAATTATTTAAACAATATTTAATCCCAAGTAGGCGGGGGATACGAGGTCCACGCATATTAGGAAATTACGTATACATGCATTAATAAGCAAGATTATTATTTAAATAATTTTTAAACCCAAGTATCCGGGGGACGCGAGTTCCAAGCATATAGCGGAGTTACGTAGACGTGCGACGTAAGCAAGACGATTATTTGAATAATTTTTAAACCCAAGTAGCCGGGGGTCGCGAGATTCACGAATATGAAGGAGTCATGAAGACACAAAATAATAAGCAAAACGATTATTTAAATAATTTTTAAACCCAAGTAGGCAGGAGATATGAGATCCACGCATATTAGGGAATTACGTAGACGTGTAAAAATAAGCAAGACAATTATTTAAACAATTTTTAAACTCAAATAGCCGGGGGATATGAGGTCCATGCACGTAAGGGAGTAATGTAGACATGAAAAACTAAGCAAAACGATTATTTAAATAATGTTTAAACCCAAGTAGGCGGGGGATATGAGATCCACCCATATTAGGGAATTACGTAGATGTGCAACAATAAGCAAGACTATTATTTAAACAATTTTAAACGCAAGTAGCCGGGGGATGCGAGATACAAGCATATAAGGGAGTCATGTAGACATGAAAAATAAGCAAAACGCTTATTTAAATAATTTTATTCCCATCTCTACTATAATGGCCCTTTTATAGCCTGACAAGCGCCGCAAAAGTGGCGTCTGGATCCCTCTATAAAGTACTTTATTCCCGCACATGCGAGAATAATGTAACATAGTCTAATTTTTTACTTTTATGGTGAATTGGGTTAAAACTAACAAAATTATGTAACACATTAATACAAAATAACTTTTTAAATCTATGAAACGGCTACAGTGGATGTGGCCGCTACGAAAAAATACATCTCGCTTCGCTACGCACGCTCGGGCACCCGCGGGAATAATCTGCGACTACAGCCCCTCGTTACATAATGTATTATTTAAACCCAAGTACCCGGGGGATGCGAGTTCCACGCTTATTACGGAGTTATGTAGACTTACGACGTAAGCAAGACTTTTATTTCCAAAATTCTTAACATCTATAACTTGATTCCCTTATATGCGTGGACCCCGCGTCCCCCGGCTACTTGGGTACACAAATTATTTAAATAATCGTTTTGCTTATTGTTTCATGTCTTCATGACACCATTATATTCGCGGACCTCGTGTCCCCGGCTACTTGGGTTTAAAAATTATTCAAATAATCGTCTTGCTTACGTCTCGCGTCTACGTAACTCCGTTATATGCTTGGAACTCGCGTCTCCCGGATACTTGGGTTTAAAAATTATTCAAATAATAGTCTTGTTTATTAATGCATGTCTACGTAATTCCCTAATATGCGTCGACCTCGTATCCCCCGCCTACTTGGGTTTAAAAATTGCTTAAATAATTGTCTTGCTTATTGTTGCATGGCTACGTAATTACTTAATATGCGTGGACCTCGCGTCCCCCGGCTACTTGGGTTTAAAAATTATTTAAATAATCATTTTCCTTATTTTTTCATGTCTACATGACTCCCTTACATGCGTGGACCTCATATCCCCGGATAGTTTGGTTTAAAATTGTTTAAATAATTGTCTTGCTTATTGTTGCACGTCTATGTAATTCCCTAGCATGCGCGGACCTCATATCCCCGCCTACTTGGGTTTAAAAATTATTTTCTTCATCCCCTAGCCGAAAGTACGGTCTTCCCGGCTCGATTTCGCGACTTTTGTGGCCGCTCTTTGTTGATCGTTGCGTGGCAACGTCCGCGACAGCGCACGTGTTGTAACCTAAACTATGCTAACTCTTCCAAATGTTATGACAAGAAAATCATTTGTAAAATCGGAAAATTGAAAAGATATAGGCGTATTAAATTAATTTTATGTTATTATTAATATATTGAACAATATATTTATAACTCTGATAATCAATTATGTTCTTATATTGCATACACGCTGTCAGAAAGCTTCTATACATATATAGACATGATGTTTACATTTTGAGTTTCAAGACATGGTGTAACTATATACTTATATGTGAAAGTTTTTTGACTCTCATTCTGTAATGTACCGCTTATGGGATAGAAAAAGACAAACAGAGGAACCATTGAGAGGTTGTTCTGTAGTTGAAATGAGTATCAATTAAGTATGTATATATTGTTGGTCCATCATCTCTTTTAAGCATCTTTTGCTAGTGTTTTTGATGCCCGCCCCGACCAGCAAAACCGAGGCGAAGCCTCGGTTTTGCAAAAGTCGGGCGGGCATCAAAAAAAAGGAGAAGTCGAGCTTACGCTCCGCGATATGTAAAGTAGCGCTGAAGCAGGCCTTTTATACATATGGCCAAGTCGTAGTTAGCAACAAAGAACGCTATTTTACTAATTAATATCAAAACTATATAGGCGTACTTTCGGCGGGGGATGAAGAAAAATAGTATATGACACTTGGTCAGGAAATCCAACTTCCTGGCCTTGTGTCGTAATATACTATTAAATAATCGTTTTTATGTATACATCAACTCCCTTGGCTATACATTTGTATTTTCTTGACAATATTTGTACTTTTTCAAGCAATTCTGAATTTCATTAGGAAAATCCTCCCCTTAAGTAGGCCCCGCAATAAATATTTTCCCCATGTCTCATAATACGTAAGACCGGGGCTGATCATAATGAGTTGTTTTCAGCCGTGGCACTTTAATTGGCCACGAAACCCTACCTGGCTCCTAGACTACTACCATAATTAAGATTTTTGTAATTTCCCTAACTTCCCAGCACTTTCTTACTTATGACAATGGTCATAAACTTGTAGAATTTATGTTGATGTACCTAGAAGTAATCCATCAATCCATCTGATCCTATCTCGAAACGGATTAGAGGGACCTTGCATGCCTTAATTATACCTGAGCCAAAGGCAAACCAAAACGGGAAAATAGCCCCCCCCCCCCCATTTAGTAATGGGAGCAGAAAGGGCATGCAGAGGAGACACCCTAACCCTCTTCCACTAGTAAAGTAGAGGGGGTATTTCCCGACTAGGTTAGCCTTCCACTCAAGTATAAATAAGGCTCACAAGGGTTTTGAAGATCACATTCAAAATATCTTTTGGCGAGGAAGCATCTAAGTCTTGGAGTATCTTCCAACAAAGTACTTACTTGCTACAAGTAACATTGAATCACCGTTAAATTTCAATTTTAGCAGAGTATTTTTAAATTTAGAAATGGAGTTCATCCCATCAATTGCGACAGAGAAGCGGAAAAGACCGGAGCTTGACGATAATACGATGGGTAGTGAAGGCAAGCATTTAAAAAAGATAAAAACAACGCATGCTCATAAATACTGTGTGTATACCGAGAGTATCGAAATAGACAAAAAGATTGAAAAGGTCCAAGAAGATTTGGAGCGCTTGAGGGAAAAGCTAGGGATCAAAGGAATACCTGAATCATTAACTCTTATGGATAAAATAATTAAAAATAATAGTTGCGTGCAGGCTATTGAGAGTTTAAATCAGATGAATAGACAAATGAACCAGGAATTGTACATTTTGGAAATTGAGGGGAGAGAGGCACAGGAAAATTTGTATCAAAAGAGAAAAATATGGTTCAATCAGCAAAACATTATCAAGACACAATGTATATTAGAAGAAAAAATTGCTATGTTGGAAAAAGAAATCATTAATAATCCAAAAATTTAACCCATTATTAAGTGGTATAATATGGCTATTGGCGAAGGTCCACTATAAAATCTAACGCGCCTTGGGCAGAACCTCCTGGGTGGTGTGGAATACTGCGGGATCTAATGAACCGGCACAATTTCATTGAAATTCTTCTTGTAATGCTCTTGTTAACTAATCTGTCGTAGCTATTTAGTATGTGAACAAAAAGCTTTTTTTATTTATTTTGACCAAATTATGTTATTTATAAATAAATTGTTTGAAGTTCATTCTGACGCCAGCCATTTATGTTAGTGCAGTTAGTTTTATTTAAAGTATTTTATAGTGTAATTTCATCTGTTTAATAAAAAGTCTGGACAAGAGACAAAAAAGTGTCCGAAACGTCGTCCACTTAACGTATTTTCAGAGGAACAGTCTTTGTCTCAGGAATGACTTTATATTACAGGAAATTTGTACAGAAAAGTAATATATATATATATTTGACAAAAAAAGCAATGAATTTATTGCTATCCCTGAAACCTATTAATGCCCGAACAGAAATAAAAACATACGTTCCTGTTACGTTTGCGTACTTTTTCATACGTTTAGATACGTTTTGGTTACGATTCGGAAATCTGTATATATCGGACACCTATTTCGAAGAGTGAATGGCACGGTCGACTCCTAGCCTCTTTCTATACTTGCCTTCGAAGCGCTCCCGCGCTCGATGACTCCTGTTAATGGTGAACAAATATAAATAACTTAAAATATAACCAAATGTAATAGAAACACTAAAATAATAAAAAATTAATAATATTATAAAGCTGCACAAGAGTTCAAGTTTTATAAAAATTAAACATTTCTGTCATGGCCATTAAACGGTATAGTTTTAGATATATAGAGCTCATATCAGTTCTAATTTAAGTAATGAAGAATGTTACGAAGTAGCAAAAAGAAAATGAGAATGGAAACGAATTTAAGGGGAGTGGAATTGATGGACATTATAGGTAAAGCAGAGAATGCAAATGAAATTATAAAGCCTATAAAATATGATAAAAGTGTAAGGCTGACTGCAGAGAAAGCGCTTGCATTGCTTATAGAGGCGAACCTGACAAAAAATGCGTACAATATAATGAGAGCTACTGCATTAGATGCCAACCATGATTTATGTCCGTCATATAAACAGGTTATTATTCCGAATATTTATAATTATTCTTAATACTTTTAATCTTAAAAAGTTTAAATAATTTATCATTTGCTCAGTTAAATAATTTTAAAATAAATTATAAGCTTAGGAGTGTAGGCTAGGGAAACTACACTAAGAAAAAAGTTCATTTGCCCGTGTGGCTTCCTCAAACTTAATTTGCTTATTCCTTTAATTAATTTTTAATAACAAAATTTATCATTTTTGCAGCAATTGATGACATAATTATAATTATATTCATTTATGCAGATTAAAAATTATTAATTTTGAAATTATGTATAAAATATGAATAAAATAATAGGTAAGGTTATTCTCGGATTTTGTGTGTCTCGAGTGTGAGACATTTTTAGAATCAGGCCCCGGGAGCTCTCCCGAATTCCCGATGGCCAGTCCAGGCCTGCATCGCGGGGCTCCTGTCAGCGCGAGGCCCGGCGCGACTGCCCTTCTCGCCCCGCCCTAAGACCGGCACTGATAAAGAAAGTAGTCCATACAAAATGATAAACGTTGTTAAAACGTTTTTGAAACATTTATAAAGACATTGTTAATAAAAAACAGAAATTTAAAATGAGAGCATCAAATTTCGATCACCGCCTCCCCCACCCATTCACCCTTATTCCCTGACTTTGACTAACCTGAACCAAACATTTTTACCCATGTATTGTCGTGCGCCACCTCTCGATCATAGTTGTATTACGAAATGTGTTTCGAAAAATTTTAGCACGTTTTGAAAACGTTTTAAAAACGAAAAATTGATTTCAAACATACCTTGTAGATTGTACAAACATTCTACAAACGTTTTTAAACGTTTCGGTTCTAAAAAATTCGTGATTTACATTAAAATTTGTATAAGTAATGATGATCATGTCAGAATGTACAGTAGACAGTCATGTACAAACATGGTCAAGTACAAAATAGTTCAAAATACATGACTTCGTCATATGCTTAGTTTCCGTAATGGGCATGAGTTATAATCCACATACGTATTTGGTCTTGTAAAAATGATCATAAGCAAATATAAAATCTGAGCGACACTTCAAAATAAAAAATTATTTAAATAAATTTAACAATATTTTTTGTGCAGACTGACGTTAATAAAAATTTCATTTCATCAAAATCAATTCGCGATATTCAGAAAACTGTTTTACCATAAGCGCAGATCCCAACTTTACCAGCATACCAACAATTGCGTATTTCATTACACTATACCCATAAGACGATAAGACCAAAACAAGGATCGTACTGCTAGATAACACCACAAAGATACGAGAAAGAGACAATCCAGATAACGCAAACTACCGTCTAATACCAATTTACAAATATAATACTCACCAATCAGGGTATTTTTCTTCCGGCAAAAGTTTGCGTGATTTCAATCTCGTCGCGCGTAAAGTGTATTCGCTGCGAGGTCATTCTCGCATATCGTACAAAAAGAGCTGCGCCGCACCGAATAATACACTATATAGCACCAGCAGAGTAGCTGTCTCTCTCGCACATATCTCCCATCTCCCCTTTCTACTTACACTGTCAAAGAAGATAGACGTAAATAGAAGCGCAAAGCCTGCAGGGAAATTGAGGCACCCCGAAGAAGTACGCACTCCGACCACGCGCAGCGCGGCAGTCAATTTCTAAATGCTACGGGAACAGCTGATGCGCGGCCGGTAACACACCACCCATACCGGCTGCAATGGTAACACGACGTACTTCGTACGTAACATTGCAAAATTATTATTTACAAAGATCTGTTATTGCTATTGCTATAACAAAAACGATAAATAAAAACAAATTAATCTTAAACTCATACACCTAAACCCAAATGGGGGAACAACTTATATATTACATACGTGTAACACATTCACGTCAATTCCGTTGGTCTTGTGGATAGCGCACATGCTTACTGTCTTTTTGGTGCGGGTTCAAATCCATTATCGGATTTTTTTTATATATATATATTAATATAGTATAATAAGATTGCTATTTTCTGCCGATTTGAAAATAACAGTAAAATTTCTGAAGTTTTTTCGCACTCCCGTATATAAAAAATGTTGGATAATTCTTGTTTTATTTACGAATTGTTATATAAAATAATTATAAAAATACTTAAATACTATTTCATGAGAAATCATATAGAATACATGAATAATATTTTTAAATAACCATTGTAAATAAAACTGTGAAGTAAATAAAAATAATAATTTAAAGGAAATAAAGAATTTTTCCTATATTTAGCTTAAAAAATAATTTACACTCGACCTTTTAAAATAATTTTGAAAGGATGAATTTTTTTATCTGATTGGTTTTTTATTCATATGTTATATTGTTTAGAGGTATTTTACGTTAGATTTTTATTGTTGTTGTTTTACATAATTTATACAGTTAACTAATGTAATTAAGAATATTAAATATTAATAATATATTATTATTTATCATAATAATCATAGCAGAAGTACATAAAATACGATAAGATCTTTTGAATTACAAATACAATAGAAAAAGGCGCCAAAACTATAGTTCGCGCTTTTAATTTTCACGTTATTTTCAAATCAGCAGAAAATAACAATCTTATTATACTATATTAATATATATATATATATAAAAAAAAAAAATCCGATAATGGATTTGAACCCGCACCAAAAAGATAGTAAACATGCGCGCTATCCACAGGACCAATGTAGTTGACGTGAACGTACTTCATGTATGTAATATATAAGGTGTCCCCCCATTTGGGTTTAGGAGTATGAGTTTAAGATTAATTTGTTTTTATTTATCGTTTTTGTTATAGCAATAGCAATAACAAATCTTTGTAAATAATAATTTTGCAATGTTACGTACGAAGTACGTCGTGTTATCATTGCAGCCGGTATGGGTGGTGTGTTACCGGCCGCGCATCAGCTGTTCTCGCAGCATTTAGAAATTGACTGCCGCGCTGCGCGTGGTCGGGGTGCGTACTTCTTCGGGGTGCCTCAGTCTTCCTATCCGCTTTGCGCTTCTATGTACGTCTATCTTTTTTGACACTATGCACAAAGGCCGTTTCGTTTGCCATCGTTGCGAGAGCACACACATTGTTTGACGTTCTCACGCGGACACTGCGTGTGCCGCATTTACCACTGGATAACCTCTTTTTCGAGCTGCCTCTCATTTTTTTCCTTTTGTTTACATTGTTGTGCAACGCTGCGAGGACGTCGGTTGCGCGTCGAGGATCTAGTCGAGAGGTAGTGGTTTACGTTTGGTGAAGGAAGAGAATTTCGAGCAGCAAGATGAAGAAGAAGGTGAGCGATATAAATGCGTCATTAAGCGATCCGAGTGTGTGCATCATGCACGCCCACTTTTTTGTTGTTGATGAATGGATGGTTGCTGTACGTGATGATTCTGTTTGCAGGTGCTTTTGATGGGAAAGAGCGGGTCGGGTAAAACCAGTATGAGGAGTATTATCTTTGCCAACTACATTGCCAGAGACACTCGCAGGCTGGGAGCAACAAGTAAGATTTTTTTTTTGGAGTCTGTGTTTGTTGATCGATCGGAGCTAACTGTGACAAAGTATCTATTGACGTTCTGAATGATGAACATGTATCTGTGGGTAATGTGTTTTTATTATTAAGAGATACATAGTATGAGTGTTAATATTTATTATTGCAAACTGTTATCTCATTTAAATAGTTCGTAGATAATACAGTGTAAGATAAAATTATCAAATGTACTGTTATTGTGATTGCTTCAGTTTGTGAAATAATATTATTAACAGTAGAGTTTCTATAATATAGGTATATGATATTGGTATTTAAATAAATGAAATATTCACAAATTCATGACTCATTAACATTGTATTTTACAGTTGACGTGGAGCACAGTCATGTCCGATTCCTGGGAAATCTGGTCCTCAATCTCTGGGATTGTGGTGGACAAGAAGCATTTATGGAGAATTATTTTGCATCACAAAGGGATAATATCTTTAGGAATGTCGAAGTCTTAATATATGTATTTGATGTTGAATCTCGTGAATTAGATAAAGACATGCATTACTATCAAAGTTGTTTGGAGGCCATACTTCAAAACAGTCCAGATGCAAAGGTATTTTGTCTCATCCACAAAATGGATCTTGTACAAGAGGATCAAAGGGATTCTATATTCAGGGAGCGAGAAGAGGACCTGAGAAGACTGAGTTTGCCACTACAGTGTACATGCTTTAGAACTAGTATATGGGACGAAACTTTGTACAGGTATCTAATCATTTGAATAGTTTTAAATTATTTCTTGAAATAATACATTGTTTAAAGAGAATTTAGTTTAAGAAACCATTTATTTACAGTTTTTTTTAAACTATTAAAAATACACAATAGTATAACAAATAAGACAATTAAATTTTCTGTTTCATTTAGAGCATGGTCTTCTATTGTGTATATGTTAATTCCTAATGTGAAAGAACTCGAGCAGAGTTTAAATCAATTTGCCAATATTATTGACGCTGATGAAGTTCTTCTTTTTGAGCGTGCAACATTCCTTGTTATTAGTCATTGTCAAAGACGGCATCACAGAGATGTACATCGCTTTGAAAAAGTATCCAATATTATTAAACAGTTCAAACTCAGCTGCAGGTTGGTGTTACTATAAATGCAAGAAATATGAAGTTGATAATATTCTTATAAATATTTTGTATTTGCAGTAAATTAGCAGCTCAGTTTTCTAGTATGGAAGTTAGGAATACTAATTTTGCCGCTTTTATTGATGTGTTCACATCTAATACATATGTGATGGTTGTAGTATCTGATCCAACTATTCGTAAGTATATTTATGAGTAAAAAAGGTTTGTCTGAGTTTCAGAATAAATTTAGAATTTTTTAATTGACTAATCCTTTCATTTATAAATTTTCATAACTACTTATTTTCATAAACATTTTTATAAAACTTTCATAATTATCATTACAAAATTTTGAAATGCACATTCTGAAAACAGATGTTTTCGTAAAACATTGAAAGCTAACTTACAAATTTATTTCGATGTGTTTAGCCTCTGCTGCAACTCTCATCAACATTCGGAATGCTCGCAAGCACTTCGAGAAGCTCGAGCGGGCGAGTCAGAGCTCGTCTCTAAGCAGATAGAAGCTGGCCCGGCCTAGGCGAGAACGATTCGCTCGTCGCTGAATTCTTGAAGATGCGAGTCACGAGAGAATGAAAAACGCGAACGAGCGAGGAGAGTTCCTTGCTTACGGTCTTCTATATATATTTCCACGGAAAACTACTAAAAAGAAGGAAATAAGAAAACGCATCGCTCTATGTACAGAGCGAGCCAACTATATTATGCGGATTATCGCGCGACTGATTAACGGAACATCGATCTATTACGTTTAATCCCTGAATGCAGATATTATATATATATATATTATAAATGTGGTATATTACTATATTGAATAAAACGGAGAGTAAGACTCTTTTCTCTCTTTTTTCAAAATGGAGAATATTTAGTTGGCTTTTTGAAAAAAAAAAAAACAACCATCATGGGCAAGAAAAAATCTATACATTTATCGTTGTTTATATAGACACACGATTGAATTTTACCAGCTCTGTAGACATCAGATAAGTATTTTTTTAAAGTTTATTTTTCGACCACAAATTTTTAAATATAATTAAAAGAGGCTAGTTTTATTTGACTATACACGGAAAAAGGATATACTGTATCTATATACACTTCAGATTTGAAGAAAATGAAGTCAAAGTAATAAAATTAATAAAGAATGATTCATTGGCATAGCTCAGAGACACATTCTTCGTTGTTCATGCCTGGCTACACTTCTCACATCCACATTACATACACCGTAGGTAAACTTTCAAATATCCCGCCCACACGTTTTGCGTAAGCTATCGCGCACGTATACAGCTGATTGGCCGCTGCCCGCTGGCTCTTATCATCGGCCATGTGACCACCTACTCATCCTCCCACCCGCTCAGGCTCGCACACATGCCGACCATTTCCATAACACCCAGTGCGGGTGCCGCTGCTGGTAATCACGTCGCGTCATGCTGTAGCCACCGCAGTGCAAGTGCCGTGACGAAAACATGGATAGGATACTGAAGGGTGTGATGAAGTACCGAAAGTGCCACAGGGAAGGCATGGTGAAGCAGTTCCAGCAAGTCAGGGATCATCCTGAGGTAATGTCATTGCGAATTTCGTAAGCCGAGTGAACGACTCTCGAACGATGAGTGTCAACAATGCGAGCATGACAAATGACAACAACTGTGTGATGTGTATAACACGTGTGTTTTTTTTCTCGGTGTGTCCACAGCCCAAGGCGGTGTTCTTTACCTGCATGGACTCCAGGATGATCCCCACCAGGTTTACGGAAACTAATGTCGGAGACATGTTTGTCGGTATGAGACACACTCACACGGACATTAAAAAATCACGCTCTCATGCCTCTCTCTCGTTTTTTATAATCTCAGAGATAAAAAACAAAAATGCATATTTTGCCAAAATTCCTTAGCATCTTGATTCCTATAAATAATAGAACCTTGCAGGTCCGCATCACAGTAAATCATTCATTTCGTACACATTTAATATTGTTATAAGATTTCTGTACTCATTCAATGTTATGTCTTGCAGTGAGAAATGCTGGTAACATAGTGCCACATTCCCAACATTTCATCGATGAACTGACAATGTGCGAACCTGCTGCTCTGGAGTTGGGCTGCGTTGTCAATGACATCAGGCACGTCATTGTTTGCGGACACAGTGACTGCAAAGCCATGAATTTGTTATATGCTTTAAGAGATGAAGAATTTGCATCACAAGTGAGACTTATTATAACTTTAATTCTTTTAAACTCTTTACAACTTAAAAATATGTATGTGATAAAGGGGTTGGATGAAACTGTAACACTGTTTAAAAAATTAAGTTAAATTTAAAAAACCAATTGTATAATTAAGCATTGTTTAAAAATTCATTCTAAATTTATTTGTTTAACATAAATATAGACGAGATATTAATACATGTTAATTGTGCTCACAGCATACAATACAATTTATGTCAACTTTAAAAAAGAAATTGAAATCAATAAGTATATTTCCATAAATCTAATTTTATAGATTTTATAAATATAATTTTATAGATTTTATAAATATAATTTTATAAATTAATATATAAATATAAATTACAACTCCATCTGTAACAAAAATTAAGTGCAAATGAACTTCACTCTTCAAGTACTAATCTTAAAATCAAATTTTCAGATAAACAGGCGAATATCGCCACTGCGAGCCTGGCTATGCGCGCATGCAAGTAGCAGTCTGGCGAAGTTCCAACAGCTCGAGATCACGGGTTTTCAGGAGCCCATCCTCTTCCAGGCCGAGACACCGATGCGCAAATTCGTCGCGTACATCGACCCGGAGAACAAGTTCGCCATCGAGGACAAACTTTCGCAGATCAACACGTTGCAGCAGCTGCAGAACGTCGCCTCCTACGGTTTTCTCAAGCGTCGTCTCGAGACGCACAATCTCCATGTGCACGCTCTATGGTTCGATATCTACACGGGCGACATTTATTACTTCAGTCGAGCTAATAAGCGATTTATCGAGATAAACGAGCTCACAGAGACGCCACTGCTTAAGGAGATCAAGAAATACTATTCTTGAGGTGGGCATATGATATAAAAGGCGCTTTTTTGCTAAGGAATTAAAGAGACTAAAAGGGGAGAGCGAAGCACCAAGGAAAATTGATTTTTAGAAATTAAGTTCTATGTTTTAATTTTTTACGTGCTTAAGCCCAAGTTCTGGGATGTTATCGTCAATTCTGAAACTGAAAAAGGTTGAACAACGATACGCTTATTTACTTATATAGTGTATAAAATAATGATTATATCGTACAAATTCTTATCATCGACAGCAGTGGACTATCGAATCTTGGGTATATTTAGCACAATAATCAAAAGTACCTTTTACGAGTACCTATATCAAATATAGGTAAATTCCAATGAAAATTAGTGTTCATTTGTCGACGAAAAAGAGTCGCATTTACAAATTTTTTATTTATAAGTTATATGTATAGTCAGAAATTTATATAAATATATATCTATTTTTTCCACAAAAATATCTTGTTTTGATTACATTTATCACTGTAGTTTAAGGTGATGCGATACCCACGCTATTACTCAAAATTGGGTTCCCGTTTTTCTCAGTCAATTTTTAATTTTAAGAAAAAAACTCTTTGATACGTTGTAGTTCTTTATTAAACTTAAAACATGTCGGAGAGTTCTTTTCAAAAAATTTAAAATTGAAGGAGAAAAACAGGAACCCAGAATTGAGTAATGATGTGATATCCACACTATTACTCAATTCTGGGTTCCCGTTTTTCTCCTTCAATTTTAATCTTTTTGAAAAAAAACTCTGACACGTTTTAAGTTTCATAAAGAACTACAACGTATCAAAGAGTTTTTTCCTTAAAATTAAATATTGAATGAGAAAAACGAGAACCCAATTTTGAGTAATAGCGTAGGTATCGTATCACCTTTGTTTTTAATAGAAAAGCTATAGTGTTAATATTTCAATTTCTATATATTGTTGTAAAGAATTGACCATTTTTTAAATTAATTAAAAAAAAAATTCATTTTTATTGAACAGAAATATCTTTGTTTAATAGAAAGAGGAAATTAAAACGTTTTGTACACGCATTAGGAGTTTATATAAGTTTATATAATTACCTAAGGAAATTCGCATGATCGTCTTTCGTTAAAGACATGCAAATTAATTACAATGAAAATTCTTTACTTAAATCATTTTCAAGATTCTGTACTTTAGCAGGATATAATGAGAATTTTCCAATCGAATAATAATTGCAAAGTTATAGGCATTAATGAAATTTTCATTTGATATCAAGATAATCTGCAATTTGCTGTTGCTCTAAAATAGTTTTACAAAAGTATCTATATGCGATTAATTACAACTATTATCTTTATAAACATAGTTTTTACATTTCTCTATTTTTTTAGAAAATCTACACCAATGTCTCCAAAAATTTACTCCACTTCTTTCCCCATCGGCAATCCCACCTCCCCCTTCCTCTCACTCCTTTATACTTTATAATGTTCTCCTATATACCTTGGGCAATTCGGAAGCCCGAGGACGCGAAAAAGGCCGCCTCGTATCCATCGAAAAAGAAAAAGAGCGCGCGCTAGCTCGCCGCTCGTTACACGTAGCGCGCAGCGCAGTGCTATAGGCGAACTAGAGCATGCCTATGCACTCGCCTGAAAGAGAAAGCAAAAGCAAAACAACGCGGACACCGCGAGCAATAAGCCGTTTCATCCTCGCCGACGCCGTGATGGGTATAACTTCTATATACATATATATATATACACTCGCGCTCCGCGTCTTTCTCTTATATGCATGATGCGCGCGTTGATCAACGCGAAAATCATATGCAGAGTTTTAGGCGCGAGAGAAGGTGAAAGACGAGTTATGGAGAGGATTATATCGGGAGGCCGATTTTGGGCGCGCGAGAAAGTGACGACGCATTCGTGTATATCGTGTGTGTAGCGTCTGTACGTGGGGCCTGGGAGGCTGCTAGTAGGGCAGCCGTCGAGTGGGCCCGAGTTCTAGGGCACTTCGCGTAGATATAATGGAGGAGTTGTATTATATACCTGAGGTTGATGGATTAAACGTAGCTGCTTGATGGGTCGGAATGGTCTTTTGGTGTCCTGGATTTCGGGAGTTACGGGGTCGATATGGAATGATTGGGGATATGCGTATTATAAAAAGTTAATGGGAGTGTCTGACGTCGTTTCAATCGGTTTTTGACTGATATTCTGATTGTAATGAGATTTTTTGATAAGATAACAAATTTGGAGATTTAGAAAACGTTTAGTAGAGCCGAAAGAATAATCTTGGATATCTATATAGCAAATAGTACTCGATCCAAGTGAATTTAACTCGTAAGAAGTTAGTTCTTTAACGTATAATCAACTTTTTTAGTATAAAGTTTCATGCTTTAAATTGTTTTCTTTTTCTATTAAGAAATGCGCACCATCATCGAAGATGAAATGAACTACACGGCACAAATAAACCATTAATTGCTTGACATTTTGACACGATTCAGATATAATTTACATGGGACTTCTATACACGCTCCAAATTGCAAAACAGCAAAACTAATGTAATCAACCTATGCAAACACATTATAATATAGCAAAAAAAAACCGTATCACACGCAACCAAAAACCAACAGCACGTTCACCTTTTTCCCTATATATTATACGTATCTATTATTAGCCACGAGCACGCGCATTTTTTACCATCGTCCATTATTTTCAATCCAACCATATACACACTCCCTATATATATATCTACCGCACAAAAAACTCCTCGCGCGCTCACACGGGTGCAACAAAGCCGCGCGACTATGAAAATTTATGCTTGGACGCGCGCGTTGTTTTTCCTCTTTTTTTTCGCGGCGATATCTGTACACGTTATATGCATATAAGGACGATTCCGCCGGGTAAAAATGGTCGCGCGCGCGGCGTACGTATATGTACGCTTGACCTCGTATAATATCTTTCATATTTTTATCATCGCGCTGTATTTTTCTACGTGTATATAAGTACAGGCGAGCGATCAGCCGCTAATGAGGGCGCAGATCGCAGGCGCTTTTTGCGTAGCGTCGCGCCTGCCGGCGCGTTTTGCGCGCGCGCGCTGCAAAACTCCACGACGCCTGTGCTGTGCACGTTCCGAATCGTCCGCGCGCGGCTATGTGTATTAGAAGGAGATGAGGTTTTTTGCCAGTATATATTACACGGTGAGACGCGCGTGTCAAGACCCGGTAATTGCACATGTGACTCGCTTCTTTCAACCATACTAGAAGAAAAAAAAAAACAGTCATCGACCATATACTCGCCGTCAACACCATCGATTATCGTAGCGAACCCTAAACTCTCGATATCCGCGAACTGCGGGAGAGAGAGAGAGAATAAGGTCCGGTAGCCTCCTTAATCCCATGAAATTTTTGACAGCCGCGTAATCCGCAGGGCGTTATATACGGGCCGTGTAGTATAGTATGCCGACGACGTGACGCAGCGGCAGTGTGAACCGGGCCACGAAATGGCCTCCTTCCGCGCCCGCCGCGACTAAACCGCGCGCTTTGTATCACCGGCCACGTAAAAAAGCCGGGACACACAAAATCTTGATGGCATGGTTGGTAAGTAGAGGCTTTTTTTGGAGGTATAAGCGCAAGGAGCTGTAATGGAATGGGGGAAGAGAGAGATAGGGAAGGTTGAGTGGAGGTGGAGGGGTTGGGAGGAGGGTTGGATTTTGGGGTTTAGAGAGGAATGAATTGTAGTGTATTTAAGTTCGATTTGTTAAACTGTAAGTCAATTAAAAATGCCTTAAATACGGGATGGTAAAGTATTAGGATTCCTTAAGTTGTTAAAAAACTATACTTTAAAAAATAATATATTGTTTCATATACTAATACCTATAGAGGAACACGTATTGATTATTATAAGAATAAATTGTTGAAATTATATGAAGTTTTTAGTTTTTTATGGCACGTGATACAACTATACTGCGAAATGATATATACTATGCTGAGCGTATATAATTTGTATGAATTTACTAACAAAAAGTCAAGTGTGAAAAATATTTTTTATTAATTTGGCTTACGAAAGTTATTCGTATTCATCGCTTCTTCAAAGCATTGCTTATACATAAGTATTACCATGAGCATTAGTGAAAGGTATCGGTACATGTCTTGAATATGGGAGTGTGGATTGATAGAGTTATAACTGTTCATAATAAAGTCGTACAATTTAGGCCTTTGGATTGTTTTTGTTATGAAAAATTTCTTTTTGGTTGGCAATTTAATGTTATAATAAATTCATCGAATACACGTTATTTAAAGATATTTACTTCCAAGTAATGACCTATTTGTCAAATTCATTTTAAATAATCAGTTATTAGATAAAATGAATGGATATTAAAAATTAATTTGCGTTTCTATCAAAAAGTCAATTCACTATCCAAAATAGCTACAAAACATATACTTCCATTCAACTATCCCAAACCCAAAGGACCGCCGCTAATTAATTATACATCCGAAAACTCGGAGAGTAAAATTTTGTTTTCATACACACATAACAGACCTTTCACCGAATTAAAAAAGAAAAAAAGGCCTGGTATTCAGAAGACGCACGCGCGCGGGGCAATTAGTTTTTATATATCAATTACGCGGCTTAATTAAAATAAACGAAAGTGCCGCGCGCGAGCGACTGCGCTGCTGCCTGCTGCGGCAACAACTGGGCCACGTCCAATATTCTAAAACAGCCGAGAAATTCGGCGGTTTAATAGAGCGAGAACTGCGCGTAGGACCCAACGGCCCGCGAATTCAAAAACCTTGCGTCTTTAAGGTAGTTCTCTTCACATTGCAAAAACTGAAAAAGCTTCTGAAAAAAATATACAAATATTCTTCAAAGTCACAGAAATGATACCATATGTTTGTTTACATACATTGCGGAACAAATTTTTGAGAAAAAAATTCTTGAAAATGGTTATTTTTACATGAGAGTAAATGAGTGCTATATCAACTGTGACAGAAAGTAATAGAATTACTCATCAAAAAAACTGGACTTCAAAAAGAAAAACATAGCTTAAGAAATATAAAATTCGGCTCTTTCTATTAAGTTTATCAAATATGTGTCAAGCCGATCTTTTAAAAAAGATATTAATGATTATAAACACAAATAGCAGACTATGTGCACGAGAGCGAGAGAGACAGAACGACGCCCATGGTATAGTTTGTGCTCTCGCTGAGTAACAAACTGTAGTGCCCGAGGAGAACCCCCTTAACATTATCACAACCGCTACTGCTACAACATTATAGGAACGCGTCGCGTATAGCTTAATCTCAGAAAAGAGAGAACTCCACGGGCACACGATAAAAGTAAAACTTCAGGTGTATGTGTGTGTGGACGGATTTGGGTTAAGAGTCGGCCGATTTTCACGGTACGACAGCCATGTGTGAGAGGAGCGAGTGTAACGTATATATAGTATAAGGAAAACGATAGTGTCACGGCGGGTATTACGATGGCCGATTTCGGTGGGATGCAGATATGCAGCAGCGCTATGAGGAGAGCTTAGATTCGGGGACAAGATTTCGGGATTATGCATGAGCATAGTATGAGCGTGAGGATGTATAACGGTGCCGCGTCGTATTATGGCGCGGTCGAGGTCGCGCGTGCGAGAGATAATGCGATAATTCACGGGAGTATTAATAAAGGTTCTTTTTGGTTTTGGTTTTCCTTCGGTGTACTTTGTATTTCAGAAATTTAATCGTTATTTGAATTATCTGCGCTAAAGCTGGAGATTTATATGAAATTGAGGCTGAGAGCTGACATTGATTTTTTTTCAAAAGACGTTATTATGCCGTTAGCATTGAATTTTACTAATTTTTATAACTAACTTTTAAACATTTGCATTCTTTTTTCGCGATCATATTGTTTCCCACTTCCAGCTTCAAACTCCAAACCCATATAATCCACCACACCTTATATGACGACCAAAACCGCCCACTAAACTCACGAAAACTCACCAAACCTAATCTATATCCATCTGTCTCCCGAGCAGAGTTACCCAAGCCTTCCACCTTACATACGAAACCCCGTAATTTCCCATTCTCTATAACCGCGCGCGGAGTCAATCGGCGTGCGCACACCCGCGCGCGCGCTATAATCGATTGAGCAAGCGGCGAGCAATATCGCCGGTCTACTTGATAGCCGGCGTGTGTCGAATCGCGCGGGCTCTATTTTTGTCCGGCGTCGTTGTGCACTAACTTGCAGAGCTTCGCTTGGTTAATTGGGTGGCGCAAGGGTGCAAAGAACCTAGGCTACGTCTGCGTGGCGGTGGCGGCGGGGTGGCCTTGCTGTAAGTGTATGTGTCTCAAGATTTCGGCGGTGTGACACAGTAGGTCGTTGACGTTTATTCGGACCAGTTGCGTGAATTTTGGTTAAGGTGGCTTCCGTGTGATTTGTCAAAGAGTTATTGGTAAAGAGAGGTTTTTGTGCGGGCTTTCGGGTCGACCTTCTTCGAGTCTGTTTTTTTTTCTTACGGAACGCGCATTTGCTCACCATTATAGGCCGCTTGACTTTTTCCTTGAACTTCTGTGCAGGAAATGCAGAGTGTATATATATATGCCAAGGGTCGTTGATATGAAAAAAAACGAAATGTTGCGTAGAAATAAGAACACGGACGACACACCTGTCACTTTTCCAACATGCACAACTCGTCCGCTTTGTATTATATATACTTTCCTGAATTACCGCGACAATCAAGGAGTTTCTTCAACGTCATTCATCCCCACTCGAGCGGCAAATGATTCCAAATAACACTCAATTAATCGCCATTACCTCTATACACACACACACACACACACACACACACACGCATTCCCCTACGCGAATTTCCAATTTCCCGCAGCTCTCCTTTACTTATACCTATACCCACTATCTCTGTATTACTATGGGAAACTCACGCGCGCATTCATATTTCAGTCGTACAAAGCCGCTCGCGGCCTTCCCAACTTACTTCGGCATTCTTCAATCACCACACACGTATACACGCCGGTCATTTGCGTGCGTGCAACAAGCCGCCTCGACGACGCGGGAAAGTGAGGCGCGCACACACACACACGAACGAGTACCTCGCTGGCGGGCAAGTTCAAGGAACAATGGGCTCTCTCTCTCTCTCTCTCTCTCGCGCGCATAGTCACGAGTCACGATCCGTAATGCACGATTTTGCGCCCGTACGTATACGTAGCCGAGCGCTCGAGCCGAGTGTGCCACTGACCCACAAACACACTTCTCGTCCGACGTGTGTGTGTGCGTGAACGTGTACGCGAGAGAGAGAGAGAGAGAAGGCTCGCCGTACGCGGCCCTACACTACTTGATCTTGCGGCAGCGAGCGAGCGCGCCTTGAACTTGACACGGAAACTCTAGCGAGCGATGAGCGCTTCCGAGAGTAGGTGTGAGAAGAGCCGATATGACGCTGATTATTGCGTGTATATATGTAGCGTATATATACGGCTATGCGCGGAAATAGATTTTCTCACGTTGAGGATAGTCGCGTGCTCCGGTTTTTTTTTCTTATGGGCATGCGTGCTGAGTGAGTGTGTTTGGAGATGTGCGAGTTAATGCGGAGGCGTGTGTAGAGATATGACGGATGCGTGGTGTGTGTGTGTGTGTGTATGTGTGTGTGTGTGTGTGGGTGGGTGTGTGTTTGAGGTGGGAGGAATGAATGGTGGGGTTGATGGTAGATGAATGTGGAAGATGGAGTCCTGAACGTTGGGCTTTCTTTGTTGAATGGGTTGATAAGTTGGACGCTGTAATTTTGATGAAGTGCCCTTTGGCTTTGTTTGTTATTAGAAAACTAAAAGGTTGTTTGAGTCATAAAAGATGTTAGATTAATTTTATAGATTATTATAGTCTCTAATTATACGATCATTGGGAAATGTTAGAAAAGATGAATTTGAGCCCATAAAAAAGAATATTGTGTATTTTATTTATTCACTTTATAGAGTGGAAAACCATGAGTTGGTTTTCAACTGTCCTCATTGATATATAGTTCTCATAACACAAGAAATGTTTAAAACTAGTGTTTTATACGCTTTTGCTTTGTTAAACAGCTAAATTATGAAAAAATACGTTATATAAATGGCCGCTGAGCACTTTCCTATATTTTATTAAATTAATCAGCTTCTCGCACTTGGAACAATTCGCACCATACACACAAGCCGAACCTACATATACTTACAAAAATCTATTTTTACCTCCACTCTGTAATTACTACCGATCCACACTCCCCGATCTATTTAGAACACATAAATTACTCCGCACTCCGATCGAACTTCCCGACGCCTTATCGTTCCCTAAGTATGTACACGAAGTTCAAGGTGTGTGCTACCGCTGGGCGCGGCCCTGCGTGCAACTTTGTTCGTCATAACTCGCCGTACTACTTTTTTTTTCGAGGAGTAAATTGGAGTTGGAGCGAAGATAACGTCAGGTTCTTCATTGCGAAGATGAAATCGATAGAATGGGTAACTGTAATTTTCGGGAGGTGGTAAAAATGGGGTAGAACATAATTGCTGAAATAAGTGAGTGAGAGAGAGGTCTGAAAAAAAAATTTTTATTTTTTGGAATGGAGGAGTAGTGGCTAGGCTCGTTTGTAGGAAGCAGTTATAATTGCAATTTTTAAGTACTTCTATGAAAAAATGGCTTTTAAATAATTCATGCGTCTAATGTTATAATTACAGAAACGTTCAACTTCCGCGGAAATAAAATTAGACCTGACCTCATAATTGTGTCTAAGAATAAATAACCGTAATAGCATTTTTACATTTGCATGCATGCCGTGTAATAATATACATTACTATTGTGTTTCTTAAAAAAAAAAAAAAAAACAACTATACATATTTAAAATCACTGTGGATAAACAATGAAAAACAAATAAGGCCAAACGTAACATATAGTTCTGTGCACTCGTAACGAATTATTTAACGATTTCTTTTAATCAAATTCCATTTTCATTTTCATTCGGTATACGTTTATACAATTAGTAAGTTAGATTCACGTAACTTATTAATTGAGAACGCGCTCCTCTTACGATCCATAAACTATACTCCAAAACGAAAGGAAAATTAGTTTCTCCGAATCTCGTGCCCTCATATCATATACACCATAAAACCGAACCGTCGCACTCTTACACCTCCCTCCCATCTCTCTCACACTTTCGGCGCGAAATCAAACGGCCCCCACCGATCCCACAACAAAAAATCCTACAACTACAGCAAAAAAGCCTCTCCTCTCAATTACGCGTTTGCACTTTCATCCAGCCCAACACTACCACCACCTCTACTAGCTCCCAAAACGTCTCTGACGCACAAGACATCACACGTATACACTGTATGTATGTGCGTGAGAGAGGCGATTCAGAACGGAACTACCTCGCCGTGGAACGAAAGTGCGCGCTTCGTCGGCTAGCCGCGCGGAGGGGGGAAGATTTTTCGGTTTTGCGCTATTTACCATTCGTGGCAAGAAAGCAAGAGTCTCCCGCGGAGCACAGAGTAGACGCCCGCGGTCTGCAGAGCCGCGGCTGCTGCTGCTACTGCCCCTTTTTCTTTGGTCTATTGTTTCGCGCCCGCCCGCGTGCCTTGCTGCATTGTGACTTTGTTTCTTTCTTTCTTTTTTTTTGCTCTGTATAGGTGTAATTGGCGATTGTTGCAGCGGGTGGTGGTGTATATAGGTGTGGTGGTTCGAGATGGGCCATTAGAATCTTGAATAATTTTGACAGCATTTAATAGAATATTCAACCGATTTTAAACGTTAAAGAACCTTAATTTTTCCTGTATATTAACATTATTGCTCTGTCGATTTTCAATACGCAGATAACATCAACAATCAACAAATTCACACGCGGAAACTTTCATTTTCAAAATCTCCTCTCTTCCACGTACGTATATACTCCTCACTCTCCTCGTGTGTGAATTCCAAATCCTCGATCGTTTTCTCGCGCATAACTTCCTCTCTCTCGGCTTTTGATCCCGCGGCGATATACACCGCGATGATGATGATGATGATATAGTCGGCGCTACTCCTCGATCTTCATTCGTAAATCAGCCTCTCCTGCGCGCGCGCGCGTTCGATCAGCGTCGCCGCGAGGAAGACTTTCCATTTTTACGATGGCCTAGGCCTTTCGAGGTTAAGCTCGCAGTGCGTATATTACTATACCTATAACACGGAACTACTGCTGAATATAAGAAAAGAATGTTTTTTTCCGTTTACGGCGGTGTAAAAATTGGTTTATGGCAGGTAAATGGAAGTACGATGGTTGGGAGTTTGGTATTTGGTTTGTGTGAAAGACCACTTTTTAGTCAAAATTAATGGCGGTAATATTCGTGGATTTAGAACAAAAATAGTTTTACGAGTTATGGTATGAAAATCGTCATTTTTAAGAATCTTGTTAAAAGTAATATATAACAATAACTGTGTACATCTGGGCTACAACCTTTAATCTACCACATATCACCCACATAAAGCAAGTTTTTCTTACTTCCTCACGAAAACACTATAACACTCAACCAATGCCAAAACCTCCTCCCCACCATCTCTCTCATACAATAATTCGCCACAATCATCCCAACAACGCCACTTCCTCTAACCCAGCGAGCAATTAAAAATAGACAAGAAAAAAAAGAACGACGAGCGAATTCCGAGCGGCAGTCTCGTCCCGTTTCCTAAGTGGGTCGCCGCCGCGTGCGCGCGCAATATCGAGATGGAGAGTGAAGAGATGCTGTGCGCGCCGTGGTTTCGAGCGCTTCGAGAGTTTTGTGTGTGCATACGCGTGCGTGCGTGTATATATAGAGGTATATAGATTTGCAATGCAATCGATTACGCGGGACGATCGCGTCATACTAACGGCGGTGGGAATGAGGTTTTTAAGTGGCGAGGGGGAGGATGTGAGGGGAGTTTTTGTGGGTCGGAGGATGTTGCTTGATTGAGGTTTGGTTGGACCCAGGCAAGGATCGGTACACGAATGATGATTTCATTTCTTTTATTGAATGAGCCTGGGTGATAGGCAAATTTCATCAGTAAAAGAAATTTTTTGAAAAAATAAGATGGATTATATTGCTTGAATAGACTAATTTGTAATTTTTGGACAGAAGGTGATTTAAGAGACATGCAATTTAAATTTTATAATTAGCAATTTTTAAAATTGAATCTTGTATATTATATCTTGCATTTTTAAAGTACGGTCAGTGTTCAGCATGAGAAATCAAAACCTGTTTTTAAATGGGAATTAAGTATAGTTTTACCGTTACTCGAATGGTGTTTAACAAGTAAAATTGCCTGGAATCCAGTTGACGTGTGCGTAAATGCTACCGTCGGAAGCTCTCATTGTCCCTCAAAATTACTAAAACAAATATACGCGATAAGAAATCTTACAAATTACTCGCTTATCTTATCCGTAATAGACCTTGTCTTTCTTTACGGAATACAACTGTACGTAATCATCGAAAATGTCAACAAAATTAGTTTTTACAAATTCTATAACTAATTTAACTACCTATTAAAAAACAAACCTTTATCATCGCCTTTTATTACCAAACATTCTAAACCCCACGAAGAAAAACCAAAACCCCAACTATTTCTTCTACCCTCCTAGATCACCAGCCCAGATCGAAACTCGCACAGCAGCTGAGCGAATCGTGTCAAAGGCCAAAGGAGCTCCACGCTTACGATCTCCTCGTCCTGCGAGCAAGTAGTCAGCCGTTGCGCTCGCGCTTACCTCTCGTGTCCTCGTTTTCGCGTCTCTCTCTCTCTCTCTCCTGTATACTGCACTGCTGCTGGCCGCCATCGCTCGATCGAATAAAAGAAAGACCGACGACGGCCGCAATCGTGACTCGGTGGAGCGCGCAGTAGCAAGCGCGGAAGCGGGATGATAATAGGTAGGACGCGTGTCGTAGTGTTATGGAAGCAGTGCTCGTGGCACTCTTACCGCGATTCGATGACGATGGGCGTTGTTTTAGTAATTGGAAGAGCAATTATTGCATGGAAAAAAACGTTGATTGGGAAAAATTGGTTACAGTAACAACTCGAATTGGTCGAAAATCGCAGGAACTAAAGGTGATAGTTGCTGTAACCAACGTAATCGGTGAGAGATAGTAGATGGTTAGTGTAACTTTATAGCTGGACTTTTCGAATAAACAAGTGGTAGCAATAACTATTGAAAGTTAATGACGATAACCAAATAAATATAGTAGCATCGATGCTCTTTTACTCGTGGAAATATCAATTTTGTGGTTGAAACAACAATCGTTAACGTAGCTATATTTATTGGTAGTTTTAAATAACGATAAGTTAGTAAGTGTAACGATGTGAAAGTGGTTAGCGGACCTACTGTTAATGTTTGTTAATCTAACTTTTCGTTTTTGTTCTGTCCGTTCCAACCAACCGGTTGGACAGGATAACAAACCATTTTTTTTTCGTGTGGAATAAGGTGAAGATATAGCGCGAAAATGCTTAATGTGGTTGGTGAGGATGCTATAGTTATGAAATTTTAAATGCGTTATAAGTTATGAGAGCATGGAAAATGACGAAAATTAATCAAAATCTTAAGGATTACGTAAATTTGCGATAAAGTTTAGCTTACATTAAAGCTTGACGTATGCTCAGGGTCGGCGAGAGCATGAGGAAAGGAGTTAAGTAGGGTTGATAAATAAATTAAACAATAATTAAAATTATCATAATAAATAATCTACAAAAACGGTAGAGCAACTAGAGTAAAAAAAGAGATTAAAAAAAACTAATTTAAATATTATTACAGAAAAAGGATGTACGCGGTCCCGTTCGCGGTTCGTCTTGTGCGAGGTCCTCGAGGTGGGAGAGTCCCTTACCCTTTCCCCGTTGACTCCGAAACGTATTTCGGAGTCGTCCTTTTATGCCCTGGCGCGGGCGAAGTCCGCACTAGGCGAGGGAGCGGGGGACTCCTTTTGCCAAGAGCGACGAAGTCGCTCGCGGCGGGAGTCAGGTGAGGTCCTCTCCGAGGAGAACCTGGCGCAGGGACTCTAGTCCAGAGGTCCGCCGCCCGCGTTGCGCGGAGAGCGAGTCTTGCTCCGAAAATCTTGGTTTGGCAAAATACCTCGGTGCGGTTAGAGGCCGAGCGGCGGCGCTCGCTGATTGGCTGCCGCCGGGCGGCGTAAAAGATGTGCAGATCGGCTGCAGCTTAGGCCGCGCTCGCGGGCCGCTCGGTCCCTACCCCCGCTTAGAGGGTGCGGCCCGTCGGCCAAGTCGTGACGCGAGCTTCTCCGAAGCTCGCGGAGCCGATCGATACTCGACGTTCGGGGAAAAAAGTCGAGCGTAAAAAAAAGAAAAAAAGAAAGTAAGTCCGCGATTGTCGCGGACGTCAAGCTCTGTTCTTCCACTTTAACTTTCTTCTTGTGAAATTGGTTTACATTTTTGGGAGCTTAATATTCGTAAATAATCAGTAACCGTTTTTCAACCATTTTTCCCATGTTATACATTTCCACAAGAAAAATTGATCTGCGGTTAAAACCGTGTCACAAGACTGTTTTTGTTGGTCGGACATTTATCTCGTGCATTGTATGACCTATAGAACGAAGAATAAAATTTATTGCAGAGATGTGTCTGTAAATTTTTCTTCGTTTAGTTTTTAATCCACCAAGTGTGGATTGCTCATATGGCTACCAGACCGCGTACAGATGTTCGTGTGGCTGTGTATAATGCATATCATAATCTTGCATTATTATAACAACGCGTATATTTGTCATCATAATATCTTGAATTATGACACCAAATGTGGCTTTCTTAATGCTATCATCTTAAATAAGTAAACAAGTATTAACCATGCAGATAATGCAACTTTCCAAATGCGGTACTATTGTACGACCTAAAAGACAGCAATCGAGAATTTTCAATTACAAAGCGCCAGCGTCATTACAAATTTATCCCCAACCCCAGTAAGACGTCTTTTTCCTGACTTCCTCAAAACTCCTTCCTTCTCACTTGCCCGCAACAACGTACTTTTTTTCTTCATTTTCCTCAAACAGGCCCAAATCCACGTACACCTCGACGGCGACACTTGGTGACGACTTTTCGGTTTTCGAAAAAAGAAAAAGAAAGCTACGCGCACCTCGAATCCGGCCCCAAAACTCCTCGAAATCAAAAGACCTGGCGCGCATATTTACAAACCAGTATGTACGCGCGCTCACACACACGTGCATACTTTTATTCACGTATGCATGATGCGCGAATGCGACTGCACGCGCGACGGAAGCCCAATAATAATAAGCGGGCGACACGTGCGCGCACCTGCGACACTGCGGCGGCGGCGGCGGCGGCACCCTTACCGCGATTCGCGAATATAAAAGGTCCCGTATGCGTGCGTGTGGTACCGGCTGCTGCTGCTGTTGGCCTCGTTCTCTGGATCTCCCGGGCTTTTGTGCATTAATGAAGCTGCTTTTCACCCCCGCGCTCGCCACTCTCTCGGCGTTTCGAAGAATAACGACGATTGCGAGGAAAGAGGTGATGCGTGTGGTAAAGGATTCGCGAGGGAAAGGTGAAATTTGGAAGGAAAGAATATGGTCGGGGAATACTACGCAGCGAGGAATTTGTTTATGGTTGTCGATAGATATGATGTTTCGGAGAGGTTTTCCTGGTTATTTTTAATTGATTATAAATGTATTATTATTGTATACGACTGATTGTAAGAAAATTGAAGTGATGTTTTTATTCATCTTTTTTAAATGTGAATGACGCGGAATGTTTACAAATATATTTTTCTTTCTGTATCTTTTGAATAGATGGAGTGCCAAAGTATAAAACATCACTGTAATTATTCACTTCTAAAAAACTAAATAATTTTAGTTTAATAAACTATATATTGTGTTTTTATATTTTATAAACTAAATAATTTTAGTTTTTTATAAGTGAATCGTAGTGATGTTTTATACTTTGGCACTCCATCTATTCAAAATATATAGAAAGAAAAATGTACAATCAGTCGTATACAATAATATAATTATACAAGATTAATATCTTAGGTGATATAATTCCTATTCTCAGATTAAATAATTTGTATACTCCAAATTACATATGTACTAAAAATTCACTACTTGTCACTACAACTCTACCCAGTATATACTTAAAACGCTCGAAAAGTGAAAAACAAGCCATATCTCTTAATTTCTCCGCAACCCAAACATTAACCGCTTAATAATCTCCAACCTACTTCATCCTCGTCATACCCGCTTATTAAAACCCACATTCAACACCTAACGAGCCGACCAATTTCCCAAAAAAATCTCCGAACCATGCATAATATACATATATACGCAGCAGCCTCATCACCTTACGCACTATATCCTTAATTCTCCGAACGCACGCGCGCGCGCGCGCTCTCGCCCGGGTTTCTAATTTTAATCGCGTATAGGGCTGCCCACTCGGCAATGTGGCACACCGAGTGTGACACTTTTCGTTTCGAGGGTTCCAGCCTACTTGGACATTTGTCTCTTGCGCGCGCGCGTGCGTTGCCAAGCGAAAGTGGTTCTCTCGAACAGGTATAATACAGGAGCTGCTGCTGCGGTTGAGTTGAGCGCTGGACATGAGGCACAGTTTCGTGAGTACCGGCGGCCTCCTCCTGCTTCTCCCGAAAACATTCTGACGCGGGAGGAGCAAAAAGGAGCTTTACTGTTAGCGGAGGTGAGACCCAGTGGTGGGGGAGAGGTGGAATGTCAAAATTTGTAAAGGTATGAAAAAGAAGGCGATTAAGAGGCATTGTGTGGAAGTGGAATACTGGGCGATTGAATTGGTGAAAAAATTAATTGTTTTGGATTATGTGGGTGATGATGCGGATAAAGTGTTTTAAATAAGGTTATGAGGATGCGGAAAAGTGTGTTGGTTCAATTCGGAATGATGTGTATTTATGCGAACTTAGATTTGTAAATTTGATAATTACAAGTATGAAATAATATTCTATATAAAACGTTCGAAAGTGTGGCCAAATGAGAGTACAAACGTTAAACCATAAAAATATTTGAATCTCGTTATTATATATTGTACATATATAGTAATAACATCGTAAAAGTCTGAGTTCTAATGTGAAATAAATTAATTCAAATCATTAAAATTGTACAAACGTTTGACTGCATATAAAACCTAAATCTTATCAAAAACTTGCAACACATCCGTAATTAAAAAAATCAAGCGCCGACCAAACTCACCACAACTAAACTCGCCCAGCAAAAAATTCGTAACCAACCGAATCCCCAAAACCCACATTATCACACTACTCTATCACCCATAGCAACGACACCCGTGTATATCTCAATTTCGCAAGCCATCTACGTCGAAATCGATCGGCGTCGGCGGTCAACGACCACCTCTCTCGCGTAAGTATATATAAATACGCCAAAAACGTTCGCTCACTCGCGCGCGGGCGCTTGAGCAACGTAAAAAAAAGGGGGGCAACAAACGGCCACGATAGAGAGTTACCCAACGCGCGCGGCTAATATACACGCGGAATGAAAAAAAAAAAAAAAAAAAGGAACGAGCGAATTCCACCTTACGCGCGGGAGATGCTGTCGGTGCGCGCGCGCGGAAATACAATTACGAAACGATAAATCCAATTACTCGAGCGCGATGCATATGGATATGCGCGCGCGAGCGAGGTTACGTGCGCAGTGAGCGCACCGGTGAGCGCAGAGGTAACGCATGGAGAGGTAGTTTATAGTCGAGCTGTGGGGATATTTTAGCGAGGATTAAGGTTTTAGGTGGTTTGTTGTAGGTGTAGCTGCTGTGGGGGAGGTTTGTATATATATAGGTGATGAGGTGGGACTTTTTGTTTTCGTAAAGTCGCGCACGGTTGGACGGTGGAATAATGGTTAGCTAATCAGTGTCGTTGCGAAAGATGCGTATTATAGTAGACTGGTTGTGTTTTATAACTATAATGATTTGATGTTGTTGCTTATAAAGATTTATTAAAAAAAAAAACGATTACATAACTATTTCAACGTAAAATAGACGGGAATTTACAAAACGATTAAATAAATTTTTTATTTACATAATGCAAAAAAATACACACGCTGATTCAATATTATAAAAAATTAGATAATACACTAAATTTGTAATTTATTATGGAATTAAGAAACATTATTAATGTTCCATTTCGATAAACTCACTTGGCACTAAATGTTCGAACCATTTCAAAAAGCGCGCTTTTCAGTTGTCGCTTCTAGATACTAGGTGGCGTACCGAATTTTCACTCCCGCAAGCGGCGGGATTACGTGTCGGTTCGTATATAAGAGCGCCGCTCGCATCTACTCCCGTGTTGTATGAAAGGAGAGAAGTTTAGCACTCCCCTAGACAAGGATGGAAACACACATACTCGTAAGGCACTGTCGCATTGCGCGACTCTTACGACCATTTTTTTTTTTCAGTATTCGGTTCTTGATATTTTTTAAGATTGTAAATTTTTAATGGAAAAATGTGAAAAACGTTTTGATAAAATTTAACAAATACGTTATACCTATTATAAACGTACCATATACGTAAAATAATATTATGCTATTTTTGATCATTTTCGTTAAACAGTATAACAAAATCAAATTAAAATTTTTGAATTTAATATAAAAAAAAATTTTAAATTTATTTTCGAAACCCTTGTACATTAACATTGTTATAAAATGTATGAATAGACTTTATAACAAAACAACGTAACTTTTATCCGATTACATAAAACGATCAATTAGAACATTCTAAAAATAATTTAATCTTCTCATTGAAAGTCATGAACGGCCTAATGACACAATGATTTGCCGTAAGAATAGCTCTATTATAGAGAACAGCCAACATTGTTTACATCACCCTCCTTCACACTCATAACAAAAAAGTAACGTTCAAAATAAAACCCGTGTACTTGCCTCTTACAACAAATACACGTTATTCCCCCTCACCTCGCGCCTCCCTTACACAACCACTACGAAAACAACAACAACAACAACACCATCACGCTGGAAGGTGCATTTCGCAACGGTGTATTCCCGCGTTGTCGCAAACTCATCTGCCGAATATTTTGCTCCGTTTCAACTTTCGTGTACGTATGTATATAATATACACATATATATACATGCAATACGTAAGAGGCTCGTCACCGTCAAGTCATCGACCGCGCGCGAGAAAAACACTAGGCGGGGAGGTAGACAGGAGTATATATATATTGCGAAAAATCGCGCGCGCGCCTCGTGATTCATTTGTACGTCGCGTGTTACGTAAATTAGACGCGCTCGGTGTGGCGCTTCTGGTATGTATTTAAGTGTGTGCATGTATATATATATATGTGTACTTATGTAGTTTTCCTGCGTAGCTTGGACTTTTTTAGCACACGCGGAAATCTTGGACGATGCGTGACTGGTTTCGCGAGGTTTTCCGAGGTGCTGTAGTAGACGAGTAGATTTGCGTCAGGCAATGATAAGTCTCCATTAGGATATGGTTCAATTTTCCCTAATTTTACACGTGAAGTACTAGGTATCGTTGTAAATGCTTTTCGTTGTAACAGAGTGGAAATAAATATTATTTCGTTGCTTATTTATTTATTTATTTATTTATTTATTAGACGGGCTAAAACTCTTTGTACAAAAGATAAATACAGGTGGTTGGATTACAAAGTTGCTTATCATAAAGTAATAAATATATAATATTTTAATATTTAGTATAGAGAGATCGGACGGCACTCTTAAGGTGGCTCCAGCGACTTTACTTAAAATTATAGATTAAGGACGTTCTCCGGCTCAACTTCATCAATATCGCAAAAATTGTGATCTAAAAATATTATTTATGATGGAAACCCTTCATGAGTCTCTGTACACTACTCTAAAAATAATAAAAAATGACGGTGTAAGAAAAAAGGTGCCAATACGATATTTGAAATAAATACCACTTACACGGTGTGACTATATATAGGTATACAAATAACATGGTAGTTTTTCTTTATGTCGCTATGTCTCTGAAATTAATACCGCTTGCCATATTAAAAATTATACCATATTATTCCTCTCGATTTCTAGTTTTATATCCCACGGTTAAAAAAAAAATCACAAAGAAAACTTTTTTTACGATAAATTAAAATGTATTTTTCCAACGAGCTTAGATAGGGATACCATGTTAACGCTGAAACTTTGAAATCAAATATTTTTATTTTGAATATCGCTTTGGACGTGGGACTTTGAAGCATGTATAACTAAGTACTAAAAATGAAACATTTTCTGCAAGTTTCAGGAAAATCACAAGAAAATCATTTTCTCGGAGAACGTCCTTAAGATGTACTTTGGGAAAGATATAGTTGAAATCTTCAACTTTCGATTGCCGTAAAGAAAAAGTGGGGTCAACATCAAAATTAGCGAGAAAATTGCATTGCAAAATGTTCATTTTGAACATGCAGTTTATGGGAATTTGATTGAGAATGAAAGTTAAATCGCGTATTCAAAGTAATAAAAAATGTGTTTTCAAAAAAAGTATGTGGTTGTAGGATTTGAAATAGCGGTTATAAAAAAAATTGTAGGTCAACAGGTAATTTACAGAGTAAATAACTGTCAAAGTACGTAATTTTACTTTTTGGGGGCGCTTCTCATGGGGCGAAAATGAGCCATTTCATTCTGTTTTATTATTGGTGATATTTTTTTACAAGTTACATGCGTATAAACCATTTGCAGTTATATATAGGTTTAAATTTAAAGCTTCAATTTTGCTAAAAACTGTAAATGTTAACTGAGGCGGCCGCGGGGCCCCCGCTTGATACGATACCCAACGCTGGAGCCACCTTAAAGAGCGAAATATTAAGAATCGCAGTAATGTGAGAAAGGAGGGTGTTCATGTTAATAATAATAATATGTGCATTCAATTATATAAAATATTATTCACTGTGTCAATCTTTCGGACAACTTGTCTTTAAAGACTGACTTAGTCAAACTACCCGATTATCACAGGTCAACACTGTAAATTTCCTGCTTGACCCGAAACTTTCTCTAATTCCCACGTACTCCATTCAAACAATTTTAGCATTTGCCGCTGTCACGCCCTAACCACGCTTCTATAACATCCCCGCGCACCGCGCATATTGTATAACTTGCGCCCACACTCACCCACACCCTCATAAACTCATCCAGAAGTCAAAAATTTTTACTGCCCTCCCTAAAACACTCGGAACCTGACGAATCCGAACTCAAAAAAGCCCAAAAAATACACCGCAACAGCCGCACGCTATATACACTCGTTAAAAAACGTCGAAGGCCGCGCGAGCGCGCATCCGATAATAAAGAGCCGTCCACGTCCCCGCAATAAAACCGCGCAGCCTCGTCCACCTGACACAATATACGCGCAGCGGCAGCACAATTTTTCCGTAACCTTGAAACCTCGCCTCACTCGCGATTTGCGAGATTTACAACGCAGGCGGCAGTCGCTTCCGAATTGGGCAAAGTGCAGCGGCGGTCTCTGCGGACTCTAGCGGGGGGTCATGCGGCGCGTAATTGAAACCGAGACACGCGGGCTCTCTGCGGCTGCTTCTGGTTGCGCGCGCGCGCGTGAACGTTGGCTCGCGTCGTAAATTGCCGCGATGAGGGGACGGAGATAAGACCCTAACAAGGTCGCTCTGCTGCTTGTCGTAATGGGCTACTACCGAAAGAGCTAGAATGCGCGCGGGCACGAGGTAAAGGGAATGGGAGAGTTTGTGGTGGATGATGGATGGATGGATGGTGAGTAGGTGCGAGGGTGCAGTAGCTACGTGACGTGAGAGAGGCGAAATTAAGTTGCGCAGCTTGCGTCGGGACCCAGTGACACAGTGGGAGATGAGGGGCCAGATCGGTTTGCAAAACTGCTTGACATAACAAATTAAGAAAGTTTAACGAAGAAAATAAATAGGAGAAGTTTGGGTTATTTTTTTGTATATTGATTTGGTTATATTTACAGTGTTTCTTATTCTTAAATGACAATAATGGTGTTTTTATTTAATTTTTTTTTCATTTTTTTACAAATGATGAAATATATATACAATAGTTATTACTTCTTTTATTTTTCCGAAAAATGAAGTTGGCTTGCAGATGCTTTGCAGCGAAACTATCGCGATTTGTCTGCAACCTATCTGCTGAGTAACATTTAACTTATTTTAAATTTTTGAGATGTACTAATACTAACACACACCGATAAAATCACAAATTTAGATGATAAACACGAATATCCGAAGAAAGTGATGCAACCCTGCATATATTGAAATGTATACATACCAGTAAGAAAGGCGCTAATCTCGTCACCAGTCATACCCTGGAGTTTCATACCGTTTACAAGTTTAATTACAAAGGACATTGTGAAAAAGTGAAATCGGGATAGTCATTTTAGCAGGTAAAATTTTGGATCCCAGTGCTGGTGTCGATTATAACGTTAACGCCAAGTATATGATCGTAAAATAAGTTCTGTGTTGGTTACTTTAATACTATTTGTAAACATATGTTAAAAACTGTAATAAAAGAACCACAGTTTAAACGTACTCTGAATCTACCATTTTCGTTCCTTTTTCACACAATCTTCAAGAAATTTTACGTTTATCTAAATTTAAATACTAAAATTAATTTTGCACAATGTAACAAAATGATTCAAATCATTTAGCCCATATTTTTCTAAACATTTTGCATCTTATTTTACAAACCCATGCAGTTTGCTTGCACCGTTACAAATGATTTAGAAGTACGGACGGTATAACTCATTCAATTCAGCGAACTTCAACATTCCGGTATAGTAATTCGAGTTTACAACTTTATCGCACATTGTCAAATCGACAATAAAATTTTAGCGCACAGTCAACCCCTGCCAGCTCATCACCCATAAATCACGCGTCCCGGCCCAAAAATTACCCTTCATAAATGCGCAGCAGCCAAGAATCCTTCTGCCAACTTTTCACCCGCACCCTCGAAATTGCGCAAACGGCTCTGCGCATACGTTATACATAATATATATACATATAATACCATACACCTTCCTCCTAAAACTGTGACCATGACCAATGGGGGGGCGCCCTTGCGTCACGGATCCTCGAGATATACAACCGCAAAGGTAGCTACCGGGATACATCTCTCTTTCTCTACCTATACATATATATGCACGCAACGACGTTTTCCTCGTTTTCGACAAAAATGCTCGTGCGGCGGGCAAAGAACCTGCAGCAGCAGCAGCAGCAGCCGCAGCCGTCGGAATCAAGTTATTTACGACGACGACGGCTGACGACTCACCGCAGGCTCGCCTACCTGTGGCCACTCGCTGGCGAATCTCTCGGTGGGCATCTTTCTTTCTTTCTCCCTCGCTCTCTTTTCAGGCCCAATTGGTTACGCCAATAAATATCGCGCAACGCACAGGTAGGAATATAGACCCTTTTTCGTGGTAGACGTGACGAATCCACGGGGGCAAAATATTTTGCGGTGATGGCGAGACGCGCGTCGCACCCGTGAAAATCGCGCGTGAGCAAGAAGATTTCCGGGTGGTCGGTGCGTATATACGGGGAGGGATGAATTTTTCCACCTTTGTCTTTTCTTCTCTGTGTTCATCCCCTTACGCGCGTCGAGCGCTGCTCTGTTATTACGTAGGAGGTGTCGAGTTTTCGCGGGGGAAAAGGTGGCGGAATGGTAATATTTTGAGAGGCGGATTTGTCGAGGGGACAAAGGTGATTTTGACGTGGTTCGCACTTTGTTGACGTCGTGGAGGATTGATTTCATGTTGGAGCGTGCAGATGTTTGGTGAGGTGGTGTGAATAGAAAATATGGCTGATATATGTTGGACAAGGATTGAACGTTGTATTTATGAGAATACTTGGAGAAGAATTTTGTTCTCAGTATTGTATATGATGAAGTATCTACCCTGTTAAAAATTTTCTGAAATTTCTGTTAAATTTTGAAGTTTTATTACAGAATTTAACTGAAATTTAATAAAAATTTTGAAGTTTTATTACAGAATTTATCTTAAATTTCAGAAAATTTTCAAATCCAAGTGTGTTAAAATAACACACTTAAACGTGTTAATCGTTGTCACAGATTTAACACCCTTTTAGATGTGTAAATTTTTATTCGAAACACTTTATCCGCATAAAATTACACGTTTATGCATTTAAAAAAAAACGCTTTAAATGCATAAAATGCAATAATTTATCGCTTTTGAAACGCTTTAAACGTTTCATACTTATGCACGCATTACGCATTTAAGGCGGTCTTACACCTATAGGCCTTTCTGGACAGAATTACTTTAAAAAATGATAAAAAATATTATCTGCCTTAGCTTATTTTGTTCAAAATAAGTTATATTTACAATATATTTTAATTATTTTATTATAATAATATTTTTTATCATTTTTTTTAAGTAATTCTGTCCAGAAAGGCCTATAGATGTAAGACCGCCTTAAATGCGTAATGCGTGCATAAGCATGAAACGTTTAAAGCGTTTCAAAAGCGATAAATTATTGCATTTTATGCATTTAAAGCGTTTTTTTTTAATGCATAAATGTGTAATTTTATGCGGATAAAGTGTTTCGAATAAAAATTTACACATCTAAAAGCGCGTTAAATCTGTGCACTGAGAGAAGAGTTTAGTTCCCTCAAATAAACATATTTATTTGATATTCCCTAAATTTAATTAATTTGTTCGAAATATTCTTTCATTAGATCACGATAAATATAACTTTAAAATAATTAAATAATCGCTTTTGGAGAATTGAATAGATATTTATATGAAAAAAATATTTGGTAACTATTACCAAATCTTAATTGAGATAAATATTCCTGTGTTTATTGACCGTCAATCGACCCAATATGCTTATTCATGTTCTATATATGTGTGTGTGCACACCGAACTATAGCTTTGAGTACACTGAAAAAAAAGTCTATTTCTGCTCGGGATCCAAGCGAAATCTGCTTTGCTAGCCCAAGCAAGCGGCGTAAAGCAACTTCTGCTCATCGACCCATGGTGTTTTTACTTGGCAGTAAAATGAGATATTTGCTTCGTAGAGGACCAGTAGAATTAACCTGAGAAACAGTCGAAAATAATGGATGTATGTAGCTCACGTCTAGGCGTCGAACGTATCCATAGCGTCGTCTAGGTGTGCGAGATCGACGATGATGGAGTCAAGGAAGTGCGTTCCGTACGTTTTTGCGTCTAGGTGTAGGAACGTATACAATGCGTGGTCCAGGTATTGAAGATGGCAATGATGGAGTCTAGGTGGCGCGCTCCGTAGGTTTTTGTGTCCAGGTGGTGGAACATGTCCAAGGTGTGGTCTAGGTGTTCGAGATCACCGATAATGGAGCCTAGATGGTGGGCTCCGTAGTTTTTCGGGTCTACGTGTCGGAACGTATACAATGCGTGGTCCAGGTGTTCGTGGTCGCCGATAATGGAGTCTAGGAAGTGCGCTCCGTAGATTTCTGAGTCTAGGTATCGAAATGTAGCCAATACGTTGTCTAGGTATTCGGGGTCGCCGGTGATGGAGTCTAGGTGTGCGCTCCGTAGGTTTTTGAGTCTAGGTGTCGAAACGTACTCAATGCGTTGTCTAGGTATTCGAGGTCGCCGATGATGGAGTCTAGGAAGTGCGCTCCGTAGGTTTTAGCGTCAAAGTGTCGAAACGTACACGTCCCGACACCTAGACTCAAAAACCTACGGAGCGCACTTCCTAGACTCCATCATCGGCGACCACGAACACCTGGATCACGCATTGTATGCGTTCCGACACGTAGATGCGAAAACCTTCGGAGCGCACTACCTAGACTCCATCATCGGCCACCCCGAACACGTAGATCATGCATTGGATACATTCCGACACGTAGACGTGAAAAACTGCCGTGCTGTCAGGTAATATATGCTTTAGTACCGCCTGGTCGGTAACGCTTTAAGAGTTAAGTAGATCGCACTCGAGACACAGACTTAAATTGTTTTTATGCCAAGCAAAAATTGCTTTGGAGGTGTAAAGCAAAATTCACAAATCGCGCGGAAGGTTGACTCGATTGTAATGAATACCTCAGACCGATGAAAATTCATGTAATAGCTGATGGTTGCAATGTCATTTCAAGAAGAGATTTGGAATAAAACGAAATAAACTAAATATTTAAGTGTTTTTTATTTTCCGACTACAAATAAATTTTCTGCAGTTGATCTTACTGTATATAAATATACGAATTAATAAAGAAAAATTTGATTTACTCTTAAAATTATATTTATATTGATACAAAACTTATTTTATTCATATATGTACATATTTCAATCAAATATGACATATTTATTGTAATTCTATGCTTATTTATTAGAAATTAGAATTTGGTAATTATTAACAAATATGTTATTGTGCCGAACGACTACGTTTGGTTTGTTCAAGTATGATTTGGAAACTGTTACTAAATATTCATTTGCTTGTATTTCAATTGATATTTGGTAATAGTTACCAAATTTATTTGGCGTAACCAAATTCTTCTCTCAGTGTGACAACGATTAACACGTTTAAGTGTGTTACTTTAACACACTTGGATTTGCAGTGTAGTGTTAAAGAACAATTTACCGAGAATGTACAAGATTCTCAACTCAGGTATAAGGGTTAAATTTATTTATTTATTATTGAACTATTTTCGATAATTTGTTGTTCTATTTTTAAAAGTATGTACTTTTAAAAGAACGTAAGTCCTATGATATGAAATGTTTGTTTATAACATTTTGATACAGCAAGAAAATTTTGTTAAGCTTTATTTTTTACGTATAATCGATATGAACATTCTATAAGAAATCCATTCATAAAGGTTTCGAAATATTTTTTTTTTAATTTGGAGGCACACCGCTGCAACATTCTTTCCCCTTTCTATGGGTTATGTATAATAGATGTGAAAAATGATGAACCCACGAAAACACTCTTCTGACACTGTTTTAGTCGCCATCAATTTTTCTTACGGAAAATGGGAAAAAATGGACGAAAAACAGTCACTGATTATTAGCTAATGTCAAGTTCCCAAATGCACAGATAAATTTTGCGAATCAGAAAAAGAAAATCAAAATTTAAGTTAAGATTCGTTGAAATCAGAAGGTTCTGTGCAAAGTTAGGAGCATTTGAAAATTACAAAAAATGACAAAAAATGAAGCTTCCAATTTCAATAAATCTTAACTTAAATTAAAATCTTTTTCATCTACTTTAATCTTCTGTTCCTGTAAAATTTATTTGCGCCCTTAAAAGTTACGATTAGCTAATAATCAGGGACTCTTTTTCGTCCATGTTACCATGTACTATAAGAAAAATTGATTTGTGGCTACAACAGTGTCACAAGATTGTTTTCGTGGGTTCGCCATTTTTCTCATCTTTTATATGGCCTATAGAAAGAAAAAAAAACTGTTGCATAGGTGCGCCTCCAAATATTTTTCTATTTTTTAAAAACCTTTAAGGGTGGGTCTTTGTAGAATTTTTCATATACTTAAAAACGTTCAAGCATTGTGCATTCAAACGGTATACCGCTCTCAGAGTAATCAATATTGTTGCTGCGCATGCTTCTTGACGCTCTTCTCGTATAAGGATATAGTAATATCTTTAAAATCTTCTGTGTCAGTCACCTACTACTTACAGTATTGAAACAAAATGTTTATAAAGAACGTGATATAATGTAACTGTACTTACTTTGTGAATTCGTGTTCTACTTTCGGCAAATGCTGACCAGTTTAACAAATGTTGTTTCTAAACTTCAAATATTTCATTCAACAATAAGGCACTAATTTATTTTAAGTAAGATAGATGTTTAACCAAATTATCTCGTGCATCATGAAAATAACAAAATTTTAGTTTAGCTAACTTTTTTGTAGATAATTTCACTGAAACTCGTAAAATGAGTAGCTAATTAAAATACCTAATATGCATATCGATTTCATTAATCTTCCCAAAATTGAATTAAAAGCGTATATTAATGTGAAAAAAAGAAAGTTAATTTCTCCAAATAGTTCTATAGTAGTAAATTAAAAACACTCTTTAAAAATCAATGGAATATTTTTTATGCATCATCTTTAAATAAAATTACTCAATTTAAGTGCTATCACCAAATAATAAATGCTAAGTTAGTGACACCTTGGAATTCTCTCAAAAGTGTTTAATTGATTAACAAAATTTTTTGTTTTAACAAATTATTTTTATCGAATAATTAATACAATATATTATTAACTGAATTTGATGTATTGCATAACATAACTTTTATAACAATTTGAATGTTTTGTTTATATTTTTAGTGATTTGTGTGTCTTACATTAAAAAAATTATATAAGGATTTTAGATTATTTTATTGAAAAAAAATGTTCGTAAGAGTCGCGCCATGCGACAGTGCCTTACGAGTATGTGTGTTTCCATCCTTGTCTAGGGGAGTGCTAAACTTCTCTCCTTTCATACAACACACGAGTAGAGGCGAGCGGCGCTCTTATATACGAACCGACAAGTAATCCCGCCACTTGCGGAAACGAAAATTCAGTACGCCACCTACCTATCGTAAATGCGTGAAAGTGCCTAAAAAGTGCGCTTTTCATAATATTATATTAACATGAATTATTTACTATTATTAAAATCGTCAAACAATAAGTTTTATCATTACATCTGTCACATAGAATGAATAAAATGAAAAATTTTATATAAATTTTGAATCACTGTAAACATTTCTAGACTTTTACCAGAAACTTACAGATTAGTTACTCATCATTTCAAATTGCTATCATAAATTGGCATGATATTTATTTAATTTATATATGTAACCATTTCATAATCTATTTATTTAAATAAATTAATATTGCTAGTTACATCAATTGCGTTTGCAGTTACATCACTTGCTTATTTTTTACTTCCTAGCTAACTTCCAAAATGATTTTATCAAAATTTTATATAACAATAGCTTTATTACCTAACACATCGTTGAATTAATTACATTATAATAATACTTATTTAATAAAATATAATATAACTACATCAAATATTTCTAGACCACAAGAAGCTGTTGAAAAAGCAATACTTTTATCATTGCCAATTACAGCCATCACGCTATATAATATTCGTAAACAGAAAAACAGCGTAACCTCCCACACACTTACATCTCAATAACGCGCGCAATAATAAAAATCTCAATACAATATACCTCGGCGGTAGGAGCACGAGCATAACGATCTCCGCACTAAATACCATCACAGCCTCAGCTTTGTAAAAACCCTGCGGCGCGAGGCTGTGCCGGCTCGAGCAATGTCGCGCGCGCAAAAATGCAAGGACGCGTGTCTCGCGCGCTTACTTACACCTACATCTCAATAACGCGACGATAGACATGGGACCAAACAAACAGCCGCCTCAGACACGCTGCGCTGCTGAGGCTCCCGTTTATGGCACGCGCGAGCACGATAATGTAGTTTCCTCGCGGGGAGCTTTTCAAGCTATATATACAAGTAAAGGGTCAAACGCGCCCGCGGGGGCTACTACCGCCCAGGTGGCGAAAGGACGATGACGCGACGATTTCGGAGCAAAGGGTACTTTGCCCGCGCGTGCGCGAACGGGTTAGTGGAGCTACCGAGCATCATTGGGTCAGTGAAATATATGGCGACGCGGTGTAATAGTGTAGTGTAGGGAAAGGGTGAGAGGTCGTTTTGGAACAGCTCAAAAGTTGCACGCGCCACGGCTATTTGCGTTTATGATGGTATGGCGTGTAGAAGGATTGGGGTAAAGGTAGGCCATTTGGGTACGGGGAATATAAGAAAGGGTTAAGTTCATGGCATAATCAAGTGTGCAAATACGATTTCGAGGGTTTCCAGGGTTATTCGAAATTGGAAAGGATTAGCGGAGGTTGGTATTGTGGATTTTCCCGTTGAATTGAATAAAGTATACTACCTAGGATAATAAGTCAACATTTGTAACAGATGTATTAAAAGTGTCTCGAAGAAAAGAGTCCGACGAGTATACATCTATATTGAGATCTCAACATTCCTACACTTACAAATCTGCAATTCACGATAACCATCTATCTTAACCCCATCCGACCTCGAAAACTGTTTGGACCCTCGAAATCTTGTTACCACACTTAATTATGCTGTTTCTAAATGTTCCACTCCTGCTAGAATACTTCGCCTCTGCTACCTCTTTTACTTTGCCATAAACGCAAGCTGTGCTGACGAAAATCTTAAACGGGTCCTTCCCCTATTCATAAAACTAAATAAAACTTCGCGATTTTGATGAACAACATAAATGTTTTATAGACTTCTTAATTATAAGTATGCACTTTTATTACAATTAATATAAAAATTTTATTTTCAATTAAAAAAAAAAGGAATTCAATGACAATGACTTCATTTTCTGCTCTGATTATTTATTACGATCGCGTAATCACGCCTTTGTCGCCCAATAAACTCATCCCGACATCAAAATTTGAATCGCTAACAAATTTAGTACGCATCTCGCAGTAGGCCCCCCGTGATTTACGGTCCACATAATTCATCGCTCAAAGTCCCAATCAACGGCACGCACTCTGCGCCCATCTGAATGAGATTACGCGTTAAAGAGACCTTCCGAAAACAGCCATCCCCGTCAAGCGAAACACCATTAACTATCCGTGCATAAGTGTATATATACACACGCGTCGAAAGGTCGCGCGCAGCAGCTCTTTTACAGCCTGTGAAAAGCGAATCCCTGTAGCATCAACAGGCACATGTTCTCGCTCTATCCTCACAAAACACCTCGTCCATCCTTGAATCGCATCCCTCATTCCACCAAAAAGAAGGCCACGGTACGCGCGCGTGGCAATGTGTGTGCAAACATGCCGCGCGCGTGTCGCCAAACAGGAGAGCCGTCAGGGGGGCCCGTAAATATCAATTGAGGCAGAGGCCCTTTTCGCTCCAGCGAGCGTCTGCGACACACATGTTGCTCGCACGCGAGACTGGCACACGACACGACGATATTTGCGCGCACGCGCGCAGATTTGTTGACCTCTTGACCGGTTGCCCAAATATTTTGCTCTCCACGGCACACGCGAGCAGTGCGTATAATCGCTGCCGCGTTGTGTGTAGGGTGGCCTCACGCGCGCGCGTGTACACACACGTGTTTCTCGTATATAAATCACTCGAGTCGCGTTTCAACGGGGATCTGCACGAGGACGTCGAGAGCTTCAATATCTTCAGCTGGATTTCAGAGGGTAATTACACGAATAGTTGTTCAAGTAAGACTATGCGTTGCGAAAAATAGGTTTATCATAGCTTTAACGACGTTCTCCAACTCAAATTCATTTATATCGCAAAAATTGTGATTTAAAAATATTATTTACAATGAAAACCCTTCATGAGTCTCTATACAATACTCCAAAAATAAAAAAAAAATGTCAGTGTAAGATAAAAGGTGTCAATATGATATTGAAATAAATAGCACTTACATAGGGTGACTATATATAGATATACAAATAACATGGGAGTTTTTGTTTACGTTGGTATATCTCTGAAATTAATATCGCTTGCTATATTGAAAATTATACCATATGGTTCCTCTTGATTTCTAGTTTTATGGCTTACGGTTGAAAAAGAAACACAAAGAAAACTTTTTTTATAGTAAATTAAAATGTAATTTTAAAACTAGCTTAGATAGGGATCCCGTGTTAACACAAAAACTTTGAAGTTAAATATTTCTATTTTGAATACCGCTATGGACGTGGGGCTTTCAAGCATGTACTATAAGTACACAAAATCAAACGGTCTCTGCAAGTTTCAGGAAAATCACAAGAAAATCGTTTTCTCGGAGAACGTCCTTAAGTTATACATGTTACAAATATTGAATCATAATATTATAGGATCCAGATTAGTAACATTAATTTTTGAAGAATAGAGTAAATCTAAAGCTAAAGCTTTATTAGTATAGTCAACAACAGTTAATTTATTGGTTTTAAATATGAGTATATAGTAAACTTACTTTCAAAGTCACTTATTTGTTACTTTCAAGTTCATTTATTTGAGGGAGGAGGTATAAGGATGGAAGGTGTGCCACGAGGGAAAATGTTGTATTTTTTTAATTTTAAGGTTTTAGAAGTATTTGACATTTTTGGAAACTACTGTTATCTTTTGCACTAAATTTATCACCGGACTGTGACTGTTATGTTATTCCAAGAATTTCGATAATCGAAATTTAATTGTGTTCTAAAAAAATTAATGACACATCTAATTCGATACATTTCATATCGTATACTATAATTGCTCTGATTAGATTACAAATTCAAAAAACACCGGAAAAATAGAAGAGTTATTAAAATCTATTTTGCTTCCTCTTAGAGGAAACTTTGTAATAGTAGAAAATGATTTTTAGGTATCAATACAAACAGCGCGTGCGTGCGTGCGTGTGCGTGTGCGTGTGTGTGCGTGTGCGTGTGTGTGTGTGTGCGCGCGTGTGTGTGTGTGTGTGTAGTACAATATATACCATAAAATGGGATGAAACGAACACTTTTGAGAAATCAAGTAGCTTTTTAACATTAATTAACTCTTGTAAAATATAAATATTTTGTAATTTATTCATGCTGTTTCAAGGCGCATTAATCAATAGGTAGAAAACTATGGTTACATATATCTTTTGGGATTTGTTAAATTACGGTACTCTCAACCTCTATATCCTCTTATATATATTGTATAGTCATTTTTAATTAATATATTGGCACTTTTTCACACTACAAATGAAATCATAAAAAACCTATACCTATGATTCTCTAATACATATACATAACATTTCTGCAATTTACATAATTCATATTTAAAGTATAAGTATATTATAAACCATTCAAATACGAATAAATTGTACACCAATCAGTTAATGCATTACAAAATAAATTGAATACCACGTGCTCAAAACCGCACGTATCTCTCGACGCAATTCGCAAATCACAGGCTCTCTAAAATCTCCTCACTCACTTTCATCGAACCCTGCGCACACATAAGCACCACTTCAACCAAAAAAAAAATCCCGCTGCCCAATCCGCTGTCCCCGTCCTAGAATTACACGCGTCTTCACCGTTAAACAACCAACTGCAAAAAATCATCATACCGCGCCCAAAAAAAAGAAGAGCGCACCAACCGAACGGTCCCTGCCAATAAAGCGCTCTCAGCTCCGGAAAAAAAATATTCCCCGAAAACTTACGCACGGTACCGTTTGTTGCGGCGAACGTACCTCCTCTCTTCTCGCATCGCATCTTCTTCACATGCGCGCGTTTCTGCTCCGAGGTCGAGAGACGCGCTGCTGTTGCTGGTCGTAAAGTCAGAGGCCCGGGCCTCGTGCTTTTATTGGCAGCAATAAAGGCGGGCCTGGGCAATCCCTCATTGCACTCGCTGCCGCCGAGGTTTTCGTGCATGGGCCAAGCGGCGAGGACACCTATATACGTAACGGTATAGTCGAGTGCGCTGCGAGTGGATAGGAATGCGAGGATAAGAGGTGGTATAAGGAGGATGGGTGGAGGTATTTTGGGATCGTGCGAAAGGGTTCGTTAGTAGGTTTTGTGTTTTTAATGGGAGAATAAGTATATATGTATGTTGTGAGATTTGTTGGAAATAGTTCGAAAAATTGATAATGTTCATTTGGTTGTATAATGTATTTCGTAAGATGATGTAAGAACCATTTTTAAGAGTTACTTTTTTAGTAAAATTTTTATTCTAATATATTTAATTAATATATCTTACAGTAACTTTTTATTTGTATAACATAATTAATATATCTTACAGTAACTTTTTATTTGCTTTTCAAATTTATGCATTAGTTTTCATTCAAGAATTTTTAGCCAAATACAAGAAATATTAATTCATTTATAAACTGTTCATTTATCAAAGTTGACTATTGAGATGCCAAAGTACTGGAATAGTTTTTCAAAGTTTCTCTGTGAATTATTTAAATTATTGCTAATAGTTTATGTACAAAGCCAGTATGTTAGACCTGCTAAATAAAGTACTGCATGCTGCTAATACCATATACTAATTGTTTGTTTTAGTCATTTACAATTTAGCTGAAGTCTTTAATCTCATACTAAAATTTTAGTAGCTTTTTGAAGAATCTTGCCAGTTTTCCCTTCATTGATTTCTGCCATTTTTATCACAACCTTTTTTTGGCGTGTGAAACACAGTTTCTTCCATTTTTTTAATGTCTCCAGCTGCAATTTCATTGTTGCTCTAGTCATGTGCGCTTCAGCTGCAGTTCTCCATCCGATAACAATAATTTTAGTAGCTTCTTGAACAATCTTATCAGTTGTTCCTTCATCGATTCCTGCCATTGCCATTACAACCTGTTTTGGTGCATCAACCACAGACTCAACTGTGACAAACCCAGCTTCTTCCAATTTTTTAATGTCTCCTGCTGGAATTCCATTGTGCTATAAAATTTGTATTACATAATAATGTATTAATCAAATCAAATATGAGAAATATACCGATAAACTTATACTTTTGCTTTTCCTTGTACTTCATATATCAATCATAAAGTAATCTCATTTTTAAAAGAATAAGACTAAGAATTTTAAAAAATATCTTCATTGTTTTTGAAAATATCAAATTTAAAACAGCTAAATAAAGAATTAATTAAGACTAGTACATATAGTATTTTTTATTATTAAATAACATATGGTGCATATTGATCCACAATTAGCTATAGGTACACATAAGCATAATCAAATTTCAAAACACATTGCAGGCATAGAGTATAATTATGTATGTATGTCAATTTCTACTCTTATCAATGAAATTTTGTGTCCTATATATACCATTACTTATCATAAATTTAAATAACCTCCATATTAATTAGTACAAATCAACAAAAATATTTCCAAAGTTTTATTCAAAATAATCCTATACTTTTGCCGAACAATGGACGCGCTAATAAATTAACTATGCACTTATACCATGAGAGTTTTAACGGGTTTCTCGTGTCGCTGGTAATCCTCGTAATCCTCACTTGTGTTCACCCCCTTCGACATCGTTTACAACGCTTTAACGACAATTATACTAGCGAAAAATTACGGAAATAACACCAGTCTCAACAGTCTTTTAAATTAGTTTTCTTTCGCGAATTGTTACGAATACAGAATGCGCGGCTGCTGCAGACTGCTGTCAGATTGTTTATACGGATTTTGCTACAGTTCGCTATATGAGCACTCGCATACTTTGACTATACACAAATTTTTGCGCGCTCGATTGACGACAAAAGCGGGTCGTTTCGTCTTTGCAGCTTGGCAGCCGTGATTCTTGAGCGCCATATTCAAGTATTTATATAAAGAGCGCGTACACTAAGAATTCATGCGCCTTGCATCTTGCAACATGCAACAAGCGAAAAATCATTGGCCGAAATCTAGCAAACTCGTGATCTGTGGTAGAAGTAAAACATGTTATCCGACTTCGAATTCTACCATAGATCACGAGTATGCTAGATTTCGGATGATTTTTTTTCACTTGCTGCATGATGCAAGATGCAAGGCGCAAGAGTCCTTATGTAGACCCGTCTTATATAGAGATATGTGGATATAGTATCCACATATATAGGATGACTTCACCAGTGAAGGAACGAATAAGAAAATTGTAACTTTTGTTATTTAATTAAGTGGTTTAAAAATGGATTAAAAGTAAAACCCTTTTGAAATTTATATTCTACAATGTTCAAACTTTACGTCGGTGAGCAAATTTTGAATAAAGAATCAAAGTAAAAATTTTATTTAATCAAAATCTGTAAATATCTCCTAAAAACCAGTAAAGGAACACGCAATCTTAGTATCTAAATACGTTTCATCAGTGAAGGAATACATCGCCAGTGAAGAAACACTTAATAGCGGCGATTTTATGATTTTATTCTTAACAAGATAATTTCTTTTATGTAGAATCTTTATATAAAATGAAGTAAAAATTTTCAAGAATTCGAAAATTATCGTCATGTTAGATAAACAATACATAGAAAGCTTGATATTTTCATATATATATATATATATATATATATATATATAAAGAAAATGTTCGTTAACTGGTGACTGTTCCAATACTGGTGTAGTCATCCTATAAAATAAACGTAAATGTGCTATAAATATAAACAAATTTACAAGAAGTGAAGAAGAAAAATACATTTTTCTAAAAAAATTCTATTTGAGGTGGATTTGGTCATTTATAAAATAATATTTATTAGCATTTTTTTGACAACATAAATATTTTTTAAATATTTTCATCTTCATTTATAATCATAACATTTTTATGTTCACTTAAGGGGATGTGCAACCCTAATTTCAATATTTTTTTAAATCAACATTCAAACATTTATTTGGAAAAAGATGGCTGTCAATCGCTCCGTACACGCAAACACTATATGCAGATTTTTTTCTGGATAATTCTATTGATATTTGCGTGAGTTATGCTCGTTTGAAAAGTAGGTCAATTCTAGATTCCTACTTACCGACAGTACGGTTTTTATTTAATTAAATAAATTCTCATAATTTTTTTAGAAAACGACGCCTGTTAAGCGCTCCGTACACGCAAACACTATATGCAGATTTTTTTCTGGATAATTCTATTGATATTTGCGTGAGTTATGCTCGTTTGAAAAATAACGTCGGTACTCACATCCCCTTAATATAAAATATAATAATAGATATTTACAATATGTAAACTTTTGAAGATCTTAAATTATGTCTTTTTTTCTAAATAATATGGTTGACCATGCATATAAAAAATAAATATATAATAAGAATTATTATATCATAATAACAGCAATATTCATTGTTGCTATTTACATAACAAATTATAAAATTAATCATTCAAATATACTGAGGATAACCTAATTTAGATTTTATTTGATTCATTAGAAAGGCTACTCTTAAATTCTCTGTTATTTTCAGCCATTCTTCTGGAGATGTTACTTTATAAGACAAAGCTTCTAAAGTTTCTAAATAAATTGAATTGTCACCAATCAAATGATGAGTGTTTGATGAGTACCAATCATCTGTTATCTCAGTTATAAAATTATTTTTACAATGTAAAATTACATAATTGATACAGTTGAATATATTTGAATGAACATACATTTGATAATTTGGTGGAACTTCTAAATTTTCTATGTAACCATACAATAAACATTCAGTATGCCACTCCCTTAATTAAGTTAAAGTTATTTTTTTTTAAATATAAAATTTTGTAAGTGTTGATACATTTAAATGGCTTTGCAATATGATAAGAAATCGATATTAATTTAAAGATCCAAAATATTTGTAAAGTCTATTAAATGATAAATAAATGTATTAGGTATAAATTATTTAAATTTGTTCTTAAATACTATTAAAATTTCATAAAATAGGTATTTTTTTAATATTTAACTGACATTATATAATTCTGAGCAGAAATCTGTATCCTCATACAAATGACCTACTATAATTGTTTTTTTAACAAAATGTAATAGATTGTAAAACTATCTTCTGTTAACATTTAGTGGAAACAAAAACATTGTAACACTAATTATCGAGTTATAAACAATCCAGATTAGAATGTCATATTAGTCAAGCTTTGTCACACTCCATGTATCATGTTACGAAATCTTACGCAACCATATTATATACAATCTACAAAGTAGAAAGGATTGCGATTACTTATTTCTTGAAAACAATCTCAATTTGTTTATTCTTTTATTAAAATTTTAGCGAAAAATTTATAAAACGCTACTATATTAAACAACCCTTTTTCCATTTCCAAACAAGTACACTTACCACCGCCCATCAATTACACCAAAATCCTCTCCTCCCCGACCCTTTCAACACTCTCGACCCCTCACATCTCTATATCCACGCTACAATCGCCCTCGCCGTGAACACATCCCGCCCGCCAAAAGGCGGCGACTCCAAAACGCAGCCCTCCTAAAAAACCCATACCTCCAAAACACGACCACCACACTATACATGCGCTGCCGGCGGCGTGCAAGACAGAGAAAGATCTATAGGAAGCACGAGAGACTACAGAGCCATAAATCTCCGGCGTGTCGAAATGGTCGAGACGGCCTCTCGCAGGCTGCGGCGAGTTGTCAAAATATTTGTGCGAGCTCGCGCGCGCGCGCCTCGCAGCTGAGAGAGACCGATGCACCCGGAAACGCGAATAGCGCGTGCGCCGAGACGTATTCGACGCGCTGCACTCGGCGATTCGTCACGCCGTGTGCTTTTTGTTTCTTATGCGCAGGGAGATGGGAGCACGCGCGCGTCAACCCTCTGCGGTTGGGTTCTGGGAAGAATGTTGCGCAACTCTTCTTGGGTGGTGAAGCGCCGGCGATCTGATTATGTGCGTGTATGGGGTGTATAGGGTATAGTTTTTGGAAATGGAAAATATCGAGAATTGCTTATTTATTTTCGTAAAGGAAATGGTAAAAGTAGCTTGTTGTGTATGAGCAATTAAATGGGTAATATCATACCACTGGGTATAAAAAATAAATAAAAAATGTTTGAGGGGGAGAGAGAGAGAGAGAGAGAGACATACATACATGCATATTAAAAAACGAAACGAAATTAGCAAATACGAGCTTTCATTTGCTCCTTACAGAATGAAAAAATGTTGATTCCATTAAGAGTTATGTAAGTTCAAGGATGTGCGTAAAATACGCTAAAAAACCTGTTCCTCTGCATTTTCACAGTATTTTCTGTATTTTACTCTCGTCTTTGAATTTATGTAACTTTTAAAGGAATTCTATGCAATAAAGCCACCCGATTGACCATGTATTAAACCTGGGATTACCTTTGAGATTACCCGTAGAATGGCTCATATAAAGAATGAATAAACAATTATTATTTTGAAATTAATTAACGAAAAATAATAATATCAGTTATCAATGTCTAAAATTTGGGAAATCTACACTGTCTTTGGTTTATCGCGTGCAGCAATAGAAACCATGCTTCTGCTATACACATAGACACCTTATTTTGAAAATCACTATCGAATAACTGTAAAGCCATACGTTTTTGTCGTATTTTAAAATATCAGATATATACCACTCGATTTGGCAGTTTCATGCTCTGATTATTCGTGGTGACACATTGTTCCGCGGCCTATATATATATATATATATATATGTATACACACGGACGCCAGCGAGAGAATTTAGAAATGTGGTTAAGGAATTGCTCGAATATGATGTCACTTAATCCGCACGGCTATACCGTTACACGGCGCGTAATGACGTCAACAATGGAATCTAAATTGCCCTGCGTCTGGGCGTATTACCGGGAACAAAGATTCGGTAAGTGTGCGTGAGACACAAAGACGCATACCTAATTAAATATCGATAATATCGTCCAATTATTGGGTCGTTAAGATACGCGTTATTTTGTTTTCCTCTCGTTATACATACGCTTGGGGTTTATTGCGGGAAGTGAGAAGTCGATGGGGAATTTGGGTGCATTTAGTGATGAAGTCAGTTTTTTGCTTTTGTGAATCAGTTGTGAAATAATGGGTTTTGCAACGGTACCATCATAAATAGAACTGTTCTTTTTTGTAAATAGATTAATCCTTTTTGTATGAATATAATGTCTGATGTGCTAAAAATTTCCGTTTGTTGAAATTAACCGTAAGCAGATACACATTCCCAGTTTCGAAACCACTCCCAAAAGTATGGAAGTTATATATCCATTGCTTCAGAATGCGTTCTTCGCATCATAAAATAACAGTCACGTTCGCCTTCTTAACGGGCTCTTCCTCACCTTACCTTCGGCTAATTCGATTATTTCAATACACCCGACAAGCGCATTAAAAGACACATCATAAGCGTTTACCTCCCTCCTCGTACCTTTCGAATCCTATACTGCACCAACGGCATAAAAAAAAATTCTCTTACCGCAATACATATATCCTGCGCAGAAAAATCCTATCCCTCACTGCAATCACCCGCGACCCCCACCTCCGCTCGCACGCATCAATTAGCGTTGAGCGATAAGCATCTCTCTCTCTTCTCCACGGTAGCTTGGCACCGCCAGTCGCGCAGCAGCGAAAGTGTAACCGCCTCGCGTCTACCTTTTCCCCACTCACTGTATATACTCCTCCTCGCGATTTTCCGACGCGCTCTCGCTCTAGCAAACACCGAAACACGCTACTTATACTCGCGCGCGCGTCAATAAATTTTCGAGAGACGCCCCGTTACGCAGCGTCGGGGTTAGGTAAACATATACTCGTAAAGTTGCGCGTTACGAACTCGAAAGAACAAAAAAATATCGGAACCCACAGTAAACCGCCCCGTTAGAGGCCCGATGGCGACAAAAAAAATCGACCCGCTATTTTATTTTTTTTTTTTCGGTCTAGCCGAGTACCGTTGGGGCCGTCGCCCCTTTTTTTTTTTCATCGCGTGTATTGGGATGTTCGGGGCTATATCTCAGTTGCCCGAATTTTACGGGGCGAACCGTTAAAGGGGTTTCACCCCTTTTTTTTCTCTCTCTGTTGGTTTCCGTAACTTTCCAAATCTGGACCTCAGTTGGGCAACCGTATTACTATTATATACGGTTTCCCAAGAGCGCAGTCGTGTGGGAGAGCGGAGAATTGTAAAAGCCGCACGCTGCCGAAATCTGCGGTGACTATTGCCGCCGCGACTACGGGGCCGATTTGCGTGACCGCGCGCTCCTGTTTGTGTACCTACACTGCAGGGTGGCCGAAAATAATTTTTTTTTTTTTTTGAAGACGGATGGAGGAGTGAGCGCACGTTGGACGCATTTTAATCCTGTTGCGAGTTTTATTATTTATGGAAGCAGGGTAGTTGGAGGGGATTGCGGGTGCTGGAAAGGATTTTCTGGTTAAGGTTCCTTTTTTTGTGGAGGGTTGGGGCTGTGTACGTGCAATTCGGGTGCAGTAAAGGGGGATCTAGTAGTAAACGCTAGATTGTTTGTAAACAAAGCATAAAATTTGATTCGGTATCGTAAAATTAGAATACGGATGATGTGTAAACCTCAATGTAAGGCGGGCTTCGTTTTATTTATTTTTATTACTACCTTGTAGTAGAATTTGAAATATTTTGATGTTTGTTGTATAGTCATCATAAGCTACCATAAAAATTTTCGACGTATTATATTACTATTGATTCTGGATTTGCAGTATAGTGAAAATTTTGTCAAATCGTTTGTAAGCGCTCGCAGAAATCATCCCAATGACCGCGTAATACGATCGTTTACTGTTATTGGTTATCTGATGTGAACAGCGATCGGCTTTTCCAGACCAGTTTTCAAGCTCACCGCGAGTAGCCAAGAGCACCGCAACAAAAGCCTTTATATGTTGATTTGTAGTTTCGGAGCAGCTCTATACCAGTTTTAGCCGACAAATAATAGATAACAGAAAAACTGCGCTATAGCTGCTCGCCAAGTTGTTTCTGCGAATTGCGATTTCTAACCGCCGGGGTATAATGAGGATGAAAAATCGTTGGCAATGTAATTTCCGTACATAATTATACACTTTGTTGTGCGTTTAATTAATCGAAGAATGCCTTTTTTTTACGCGCTGTGTAATAACGCACGTTGGGTTTAATGCCGAGAGATTACCTAATAGTGCACTACTAAGCTTAATTGAATCAGTCGAATGGAATAAATTTGAGAATTTGTTAATCTGGGATGGTCTTACAGAATGTACCATTTACGTAAGTTGTTGCTGTTATACGACTGTTTTACAACGATTTCGTCAATTACAGGAGGTAATTGTAAATTTAGATGATAAAATTATTTGGTAATTAAACATTTTTTATGTGCCAAAAATTTTTTTATATCTACAAATTTATAAGTCAAATAAATTTTTATTTCAAACAAAGTTATTATTGAAATGAAAATCGGGTTGGCTAAAAATTCGGCTACTCATCAAAAAAGATTTTTCCATGAAAAAGATGAGCAATCAACTTTTCTTACAAAAATCTTTTTAGTTTTCACCTTATATTGCACCCACTATTACATTTTCGAAGTGTGAAAGGTACTACATTAAATTTACTATAATAATATCAGAATTAATATATTCAATCCATCGATACAACATCTTCACTAAATAAACAAAATTAAAAACAATCAGTCCTTGTCCATCACAGGAAGTTACAAAATCATTCGCTCTAATTATACCATGCATCATAAACCTATTTAATACCGACAACGAACCTTACATAACTTATTTCATCCTCATAAAAAAAAACACTCAACAACCATCCCAAAATCTCCTACTCACCATCTTCAACCCCGCCCTAAACCTAATCACCTCCCCCCAAACAAGGTAGTCAACAACTCGCGCCACACCTGCAATTTTTCCCGTATAGGTACAACAATTATTCGCGCGCTCGCCGCGACCGCCGCGCGCGCATGGAAAACTCGTGATACCAGGACCATGACGAGGTATGTGTGTGCTGAAAGCGTACAAGCGCACACGCGCGCATGCGCTATATGAGCGCTCTACCTGCCCGTCTGCTTACCTGTGCCTACCTACTCCTCGTTAGTTAATTTTTGCGGGCCGCGAAAAATATTATTTCTTTACGGTGCGCTGCGCAGGCGCGGGTCAATTATCAAGCGGCACTTTCATTTTTGTCGGGTAAAGAGTCAGTGTGGTTGAGGTTGGCGTAGTTCATTTATTTGAGGGAGGAGGTATAAGGGTGGAAGGTGTGTGATGAGGGAAAATGTTTGTTGTATTTCTTTTATTTTTAAGGTTTTGGGAGTATTTGACATTTTTGGAAACTACTGTTAACTTTTGCACTAAATTTATCACCGGACTATGACTATTGTGCTATTCCAAAAATTTCGATAATCGAAATTTAATTGTTTTCCAAAAAAATTAATGACACATCTAATTCGATATATTTCATATCGTATACTAATTTCTCTGATTGCTCATGTTGCATTAACATGAAATATTCCTGATTAGATTACAAATTCTAAAAATACCGGAAAAACAGAAGAGTTATTAAAATCTATTTTGCTTCCTCCTATAGAGGAAACTTTGTAATAGTAGAAAATCAGTTTTAGATATCAACGCACGTGTGTGCGTGCGTGTGTGTGTGGTGTGTGTGTGTGGTGTGTGTGTGGTGTGTGTGTGTGTGTGGTGTGTGTGTGGTGTGTGTGTGTGGTGTGTGTGTGGTGTGTGTGTAGTGTGTGTGTGGTGTGTGTATGTGTGGGTGTGTGTGTATGTGAATCCATTAGATCGATTTTGATCTGGAAAACGGGACTTATTCTTTTTGTTTTCGCTTACATAGCTGAGAGAAATATTTCTTAATTGTTAAATTTGATTTTCAATTGCTTCATACCAATTTTTCGGTTTTCGATGTTGTATTTTTTCATTTTTTCAATACTGTGAAGTCAATATTGTTTATGTATCTTATTAATGTTCTAGAAGTATGGTACAATTTACTATAATTTAAAAAAATGGTGTTTATTGCTATGGTTAATCTGTAGTTATTGTTGAAATCGCGATTTTTCGTAAATAGGTTACATCTGAAAAAAATCATTTTTCAATTTTTGATATTTTATTTTTCCATTTTTTAGACGTTAAAACTAATATTGCTTATGTATTAATGCACTTGAGGCAGTATAAAATTGTTCACTATTAAAAAAAAATATAATGTTGACTACTACAGTTAGTCCTTATAGTTATTCCTAAAAACGTGATAATTTATGAATAGGTTATATCTCAAAATTATAGACATATCGGAATAACATTTTTTATTATTAAACTTAATTAAAACTTTTTAGCTTGTCAATAATAATTTGACAATGAATTTTGATATTTTACACAAATAAAAAAAAACCGCTGCCAATTCATTGGCCCGTGGCTTCCTCAAACTTAATTTGCTGATTCGTTTAATTAATTTTTAATAAGAAAATTTATAATTTTTGCAACAATTTATTACATAATTATAATTAAATTCATTTATGAAGAATTAACAGAATGAATTCAAGTTTTCACAGATTATAGCTATTTACATTCTACATTATCATGATTTTTGTTAAAAAAATTGACCGTTTAGTTTGGGAGTTATAAGAATTACAAGCTTTTTAAAAAAAAAACACGTTTTTGTTAATAACAAAAGAACCACGATAGCTAGAGAATTTTGTTTAGGAAATATAGGTATTATAATTCTGTGCACGAACGAACGTGTACGAGTTATTTACATTGTTAGAGTTTGTCAACGAGAAGAAATGAATAAGTGTGACTCTTGGAGTCTCTGTTCCAACCCACTCAAGAGTAGAGATGGAGCAGAAAGAAAGGTTGAACGTGAAAGCACGTTCTAATAAATAAAGTAAAGGCAATAATATGTCTTAGTCGCAACTAAGACAAGTGTAGGCAAATGTACGCAACAAGTATAGGCAAAAGTATAGGGGAAAAGTAACAAGGCATGTGCATAAAGCACCTAATAAATATGTAAGTAAAGGCAATAATATGTCTTAGTCGCAACTAAGACAAGGGTAGGCAAATGTACGCAACAAGTATAGGCAAAAGTATAGGCAATGTCTGTATATGGCGGTTAGAGGGGTATGGGTAATATTGGTAAGTAGAGGAGACTGTATGTTTTAATGTCTCCCCCGAGTGCAAGTCGCGTGCCTATACTTATACACTCGGGGTGATGTTTTTCATTGCGGGTAGCGATTTGGCGCTTGCCATCTAGCGGACACTTGCGGCACTATACAGTCCCGAACAAATTCTCTTTCGAATGCTACCCATCTGATTGAGATACATAAAGCTGTTCTCGAGAAATTACGATTTGAAAAAAGGTTACAAAAATTTTAGCCTCAAATATCTCTGAAATTTATGGACCAATCATTTTGCCCAAAGAACTAGACCGAGAGCTATTCCTCTTCCATGGAATTTTCAAGCGATTAAGACAATTTAACTCCCGTAATCGTTGGACATACAAAACTCATTTTTTTCATTTTTTAATTTCTTCCTGAAAAAACTAACCAACATAATGAATTAAAATTTTTACAGATTATAGGTATTTATATTCTGCAATATCATGATTTTTCTTAAAAAAATTGACCGTTTAGTTTGGGAGTTATAAGCTTAAAAAAAAAAAAACACTTTTTTGTGAATAACAAAAGAACCGTGATATTTATGTTATATTATTTATATTATTAAGAACAGAATTAATTAATTAATTAATTAATTAATTTTTTATTAACAATAACAAATTTTTTTTTTAGAAAATTTAGGTATTTTAATTCTCTTTCAAATTCTACCCATCCGATTAAAATAGCTCGATCCTATCGTTAAAAAAAAAAAACAAGAATAAATTTTGAGAAAATCGAAAATTCGAAATAAAACAAAAACGCATCGGCCCAATCGAAAAACGGATTTTTGATCCGCAATCACACAAAAAAAACAAAAAAAACAATCGTCCGAGTAGAAGCTGAGATCCAGGCGTATGCACACACACACACATACATCCATACAGACATTTTTCAAAAACCATGTATTTTGATTCCTAACACCTCGGAAAACAAGTATAACATTTTTTTATAACAACTCAAAAAATTACTATCACAAAAATTCCTCTAGGAGGAAGCAAAATGGCAAAATTGAAAGTTTTTATTTTGCAAATTGATTACTCATAGAGAAAGGATTGTGTCGGTGATAAAAAAAGTTCCAATATTAATGTATAAATTGATCACTTTTTATTTCTTTTTTTTATAATAGTTTTATTGTGAATATGCATAGACAAAGTTTTGGTGAGAGACAATTAATTACAATGAGAAAAATGATCTAATAAAAATTACTATAATACATAGTAACGTCGGGAAATACTTGCCATATCAAAATAATTACTACATGTTTTATAATAAAAATTCCTATATATTTAGTCATTTTTACTACACGGAGAGAAATTTTGTAGTGAAAATTACAAATATTCGAGGCAAAATTACCAGTTTCTATGGTAATGGATGGACAGACTGACAATTTCAAACTTTTTACCAAAGTGCCTTGGTAAAATTTTTTTTTAGTTAATTTAAATTTAAAAAATTAACTTTTTTTATTTATATTAATGGATATATAGTATTTTAATATAGAAATAGAAACAGAAACAAGGATGAAAAAACATTAAACTGAAAAAAAATTTTTACGGAAGCGGGATTCGATCCGACGATCTTTGGGTTGAGAGTCCGACGTTCTACCGACTGCGCCACGGAAGCTGTTACCAACAGTCATTTGAATCGCCGTTATTACTTACTGAAAATATGTGTATTGTTTTCATTTTAACGTCGCGCACGCCTCTAGTATCAATCTTCTGAAACACAATAATGCGCAGTGCACATGCGCGAATACACAAATACCAGGTTACTTGGCAAAATTTATCAGTTTTCTTAGTAAAAATTCTTAGGTTACCCTGTAAAAATGACTAGATCTCAATTTTTACCAGTGTGTCTGGTAATTTTTATTCCGATAATTTGGTATTTTTTTTTAAGTGGTTATGGTAGTTTTTCCTGGGAAACTTATAAATTGTATTAGAAACCTGGGAATATCACGGCTTTTGACAGTCTATCCATGCACTACCAAGGCACCTTGGTAATTTTTACTCTAAAATTTCTCTCCGTGTATGTACATCATAGCTATTTTTACTATAAAACATAGTAATTATTTTAACATTGCAAATATGTCCCGACGTTACTATTTAGTAATTTTTATTAGATCATTTTTCTCAGTGTATTGGCATTAAAAATTAACACAAGGAATCACTACATTAGTTTTAAGAAGTCACGTACTAATATATTGGCAATGGTTTTTTATTATTTTATTTGAAAATATACAGACACCCTGGTAGAAATTAAAAGAATTAATGATCTTCTATATATTTATGCGTGAAAGTAAGAGTTTATTTATTCGTCATATTACAGATTTAAAGAAAAAATGTAATACTTAAGAATATCGCAAATGTAGAAGATTTTTAAACTACTCTTATACGTTACGTGTAACAGGTGAATCACCCTAACCCTGAAAGAAGACACCCAATCCCTAATGGAGCGATTTTTCTCATAAGTTTCTACAAGTAACGTATTATCATTAAGATAACAGTGGGAAGTTTAGCTATATGAAGAACATCAGTCGTGACCATTCTTACGTACTTCAAAACCTCATATTACGTCATTTTAGCAAAATTATCTTATTTCACTCACTTTATTAAACATACTTATCAGGTTCTATATCTTGTACGAATAACCATATACAAAAGAGCGTACGATTACTCAAAATTAATTAATATAGTATACACATAAGTTACAATTACTCCTCAAATCACAGCGACAATTAAGTCGCGCATTCAGCCAAAGAACTCACTCGCCCAATTACCATTAAACTCGTCACCTACTTTCAATTAACAGTCCCGAAACCAACTTACGTTCACAATCATAACCCGGTGCAGATTCCACTCGCAGCCCATCAAAACCTCTCGAGCGGTGTATATATGACGCGTTAACCCAGAAAACCGGGGGGCCCGCGCGTCTCATTAAGCCATCAAAAGCGGCGAAATCCTAAGGCCCGGACCCTCCGAAAAAAATGTGTTTACCCGCAAAAAGTGGGGTAAACAAGCGAGAGTTTATACAAGTGCTCCGCACGGCCAATTTAACACAATTAACGTGTACGCGTGCGCGCGGAAAAAAGCGCGAGTGAGAGTTTTTTTTTTTTTTTTTTTGAATGGCTAATAAGCCGACTTTCGGCAGTAAGCTTTTGTTCGGTGCGGTTATTGGATTATTAATGTCGGGTAATACGGTTGTGCGAAGTGGTGTGTGGTTGTGGTTGTTGTCGATTAACACCTGTTGGTAGGTTATGTATTTTCGGAGGCGAAGGAGATTGCGGATGCAGTGCTATTTTTGTACGATTTACGAGGGGCTCGAACGAGGTTTAAGTTAGCATTTGTCATAGCCCTATGTTATTCTTAACATTGCTCCAGTTTTGTTGGAGACCTTCAGGTGTGTAACCTTTAGTGCGTAATCATTGGTTTTACAAGCTATTATTTCAACGTTAAGTTACGATTATTATTAATAGTACTGTAACTCGGAACAAGTATGTACAATAATTTAATGAGAACCTTATTTTAAGCGTAATTTCGTTGGCGGTCGAATATGCTCCAACGATAAATGACATTAATTAACAATTTTTTTTTGTTTCAAACCTATTAATTTTAAGAAAAATCGTCAACCCGGCCCTACAGATTATTTTATTTACTGTGGGTCATAAAATACCTACACACAAACGCTGACAAAACATTTCCAAACTTATTTTTTTTCTCTCCACACAATTAACGCGCACACTTTTTTTTACGACGACGGCTCCCTTAAAAAACTCCAAACTTTACAATCTCTTAATGACCAAAGCCCAAACACCCTAAAACACGTCTTCCTCCCCTACGCCCCTAGAACCTTACAGGTAAACTTTTTTACGCGACTCGAGCATATACTACGTCTACCCATCGGCCCCCGAAAGATTAACTTATTTATTGGGGACATCATTGAAAGTCAGGATTGTTTTATTTTTCTGTTTTTTACCTTCCGCAGCCCTCTGCCGAAAGGATGCCGGTGACGACAGAATTATTATTTTACTACGGCTTTATAATTACGCCCGCGCGTACGTGATTTGTTGCCGCGCGCAGGCGTTTACTGCGCGCGGATGGACCGTCGCGCGTATACACGCAGAGAGCAAGTAGTAAAGCAATATAATGCAGATCCCAGAACGGCGTTTAGTACTTTACGTCGCATTTTTTTTTCAGCGGATGCCGAGTTGTAATAGACCGAAGCGTTGGTTTTTTTTAAGGCTGCGTGCGTGGGACGCTCGCGCATTTGCCTATGGATAGTTCCTCTTTTTTTTTCTTCTTTAAGTGGGATATTTTTATTAAAAAAACATTGAAATTAATCATTGGTATTAACTCGCGGGCTCGTAAAAACGATGGTTAATGTTTGTTGTTGTTGAGGTTCGCGCAATGTTATAGTAATGTAATGACTCGCCTTGTCCTTAAGTTTGCAGCTCCAGTCAATGTTGAGCTTGAAGAAAAAATCAATAACAAACGTCAAAAGGCACGATTGGCGTAATTGATTTCTGACAAAAAATAGTTCTACGATGGACATGTATAATTATTCAATTATCAATTATTATAAATTATCAGGGTTACAACTTTCTTTTCGTAAGTAAAAACCGCTGCCAATTCATTGGCACGTGGCTTCCACAAACTTAATTTACTGATTCCTTTAATTAATTTTTAATGCTAAAATTAAAATTATTACACCAATTTATGACATAATTCTAATTACATTAATTTATTAAGATTAAAATGTTATTCATTTTTAAATTATGTATAAAATATGAATAAAATAACAGGTGTGATATAATTTTCAAATTATGTGTAAAAAGTGAATAAAATAATTTATTATAATATTAAATTAAAAACATTTTAAAATTACTAAATAACCTTTACTTCAAATCATAGTTTTTTGATAAAATTTTACACATATATGAGCAATTCCTGGGAAATTTCCCTTTTACGTCGCCAAAAAAAATGAAAAATTTTTTTGAATGCACACTTACCACACAAGGTTTTTCTCGTTTCTTGAACCTTACAGAACGTGAAAAAACGCGTGTTCCAAGCCGATTGAGTGGCATCATTTTTTTACAGCACTTTTAATTTTTTTTATGGAAATTTAACATGGGAAAAATGGGTGAAAAGTTGTCATTGATGATGAACCAATAACAAGCTATTGAAGAGGCCAAACCAAATTGCACAAAAAGGCGATTAAAGTTGAAGAATAGAGCTTTCATTTGAGAGGATAATCGTTAAAATCGGTCGATTCGGTGCAAAGATACGTGAATTTGAAAATGGCGAAAAATGACCAAAAATGAGCGATTTGTGCCAAATCATCGTAATTCTTAAAATTTTCGTCATTTTTTGCACTTTTCATTCATTTTCAAATTCACGTAGTTTGCACCGAATCGACCGATTTTAACGATTGCCCTCTCAAATTAAATCTCTATTCTTCAACTTTAATCGCTTTTTGTGCAATTTGGTTTGGCCTCTTCAATAGCTTGTTATTGGTTCATCATCAATGACAACTTTTCACCCATTTTTCCCATGTTAAATTTCCATAAGAAAAATGAAAAGTGCTGTAAAAAAATGATACCACTCAATCGGCTTGGAACACACGTTTTTTGACGTTCTGTAAGGTTCAAGAAACGAGAAAAACCTTGTGTGGGTGTGGTAAGTGTACATTAAAAAAAATTTTTCTTTTTTTTGGCGACGTAAGAAGGAAATTTCCCAGGAATTGCTCATATATTGCCTATATATACCACATATATACTGATAGAAAGAATGGTTTGAGAGAAATGCGCGATTTAGTTTCGAAGAAATCTCGGACGCGTTTTATGGTAGGCGTTGCGAACCCTTACTATAAAGCAATCATTTCTTGAATGTTAATAAATCGCTGTTATACCTGTAAAAAATGTAAAATCAATAAGGTGAGAAAAGCGCGTTGAACGTGCTCGAAACTCGCTTGTTGTGCACCGACAAAACAAGCAAACGCGTTGCTTCATGATCTGCGAGTCTGCGTGTCTCTGCTGCTGTGGCGTGCGTCTAACCCTTTTACAGCTCTACTGGGTATTTTCATCGCTTTCCGTTGGATTCAAGTGTTAGTGCTCCCTCACTTAAGTACATATGTATTACTAAAAGTCACATACAGCTCATCTTAAGTAATATTTATTAGCTCTTAACGAACCATTCCTTAACTGTTAAGGAATAGGTAAAGTTGAACTTTTTCAAGTATTTACGCCAACTGCTCGATTTCTTAACTATTAATCCTCCGCATTCGACGTTATTCAAGTGCATTTTCACAAGCCGGAGACATTGTGTCAAGTCATTCTTTCTATCAGTGATACAAAATGGTCGATAAATTTCATGTTTGTTCATAAAGCTCCAGAAATAACGATTTGAAAGAAATGTTGAAAAAATTTTAACCTCAAATATCTCTGAAATTTATAGACAAAGTAATCATATGATCTTGATAAAATTTCACACAAATATTGCCAATATCACATACAAAATTGTATATAAATTTCACGCTGATACATCATGCCGTTCTCGAAAAATTATGATTTAAAAAAAAATTTGAACAAATTTGAACTTCAAATATCTTTGAAATTTATAGACCAATCCTTTTTCGCAAAGAGTACATCTGAAAGATATCCAAAATGTACCCGTAACAAAAAGATATCCAAAATGTACCTGTAACAAAAAGATATACAAAATGTACCCGTAACAAAATTTCAAAGCGATTAAATCAATGTTATTCTAGTTATCCTGTGGTAAACAAAATCACTTATGAAAACACGAAAACTTTAAATGTCAAGCTGATATCGAACCATCCTCGAGAAATTACGATTTGAAAAAAATGAAAAAAGATTTTAACCTCAAATATCTCTGAAACTTATGGACCAATCTTTTTTCCCAAAGAATCCGATAGGTATCAAAAATCTACCCCTAAAAAAAATTTTAAAGCGATATTAAGCCAACTTTACTCTAGTTATGCAACGGGAAAGAAAATCACTTTTTATCAATTATTTTTTTTCTCCAAAAATAACAAATAAAAAAACATCCAAATTTAGAAAGTTATAGTATTCCATATTCTTTATAACCAAAAGAATATTCATGTCAATATCTTTTTTTAATTTCGAAATATAACCTATTTTCAAAAAATTACATTTCCATCAATAACTGATGACTAAATATAGCTAGCAGCATGTTTTACTTCCTCCTAGAGGAAGCTTTGTGATAGTAAAAAAAAGTTTATAAGATAATGTGTTAGAAATGTTCTTTAGCAAATTTGGAATCGAAATACACTATTTTTAGAAAATGTCCGTATGGATGTGTGTGTGTGTGTGTGTGTGTGTGTGTGTGTGTGTGTGTGTGTGTGTGTGTGTGTGTGTGTGTACGTATGTCCGTATACGCTGATATCTCATGATCTATTCGACCGATTTTAACGGGTGTGCACGAATGAACGTGTACGAGTTATTTATATTGTTAGAGTTTGTCAACGAGAAGAAATAAACGGGAAAATTAGACTTCAAGAGTCTATGCAATCAACTCTACTCGCAAGTAAAAGTTGATTACCGAAAAAGGTGTGAACGTAAAATGCGTTCAAATAAAATAGGCAAAGTATAAAGTGTCTTATTCGCAAATAAGACAACAAAGTATAGGCAATGTAACTGTAGGCAATAAATGTAGGCAAAGTATCGGCAATAAGGCAAAGTATAGGTAAAATCGATAAGGGCAAAGTAATAAATAAAGTAAAGGCAATAATATGTCTTAGTCGCAACTAAGACAAGTGTAGGCAAATGTACGCAACAAGTATAGGCAAAAGTATAGGGGAAAAGTAACAAGGCATGTGCATAAAGCACCTGAATAGTGGCTGCCGTAGACCTCTATATGTATACTCATTGAGGTATTTTTCATTGAAGGTTGCTCGTCGGTGCTTGCCATCTGGCGGACACTTCGGGTACTTCAATCCCGAACAACGGGAGAGTGATCATTTTTTTAGATTTTGCTTCCGCAATAATTGGGGTCAATATTCTATTTTTGTAAAATTTAATTTTTTTTTTTATAGCCATTTTTTAATTTTCAAAATTTTTATTTTCGATTTTTTTAATATTTAGAACAAATATTGTTTATATATCATGAATTCTCTGTATGTAGGATAAAATTATCTACAATTTAAAAAAAAAAAAAAGTCGGTAGCTATATTTCGTCATAAGTTATTGATGAAAACGTAATTTTTTGTAAATAGGTTATATTTCGAAATTAAAAAAAGATATTAACATGAATATTTTTTTGGTTATAAAGGATATTAAGTACTATAACTTACTAAATTTTTAGGTTTTTTTATTCATTATTTTTTGAGAAAAAAAATAATTTATAAAAAAAAGTTATTTTTTTTTGTCGTTCAATAACTGTAGTAAAATTGGCTTAATCACTTTGAAATTCTTTGTAGGGGTAGATTTTGTATACCAATCGAGTGAGTTCTTTGGGCAAAAGGATTGATCCATACATTTCGGAGATATTTGAGGTTAAAATTTTTTTCAATTTTTTTTTAAATCGTAATTTCTCGAGAACGGCTCTATGTATCTAAATGGGGTGGATGGCATTCGAAAGAGAATTAAATTACCTATATTTTCTAAAAAAATTAATTCTCTAGCTATCACGGTTCTTTTGTTATTAACAAAAACGTAAAAATTGAAAAATAAAAAAAATGAGTTTTATATGTTCAACTATTACAAGAGTAAAATTGTCTTATTCGCTTCAAAATTCATTGTAGAGGTATATTATTGATAGTTCTCGGATGAGTTCTTTTGGCAAAATGATTGGTTCATAAATTTCAGAGATATTTGAGGTTAAAATTTTTCTAGACATTTTTAAAATGTATTTCTTGAGGATGGCTCTGTGTATCTGAATGGGATGGGTAGCATTTCAAAGAGAATTAAAATATTTATATTTTCTAAAAAGAACAATTTTTTAGTTATCACGATTTTTTATTATTAACAAAAATGTAAAAGTTGAAAAATTGAAAAATGAAAAAAAAATCTGTCTTTATCAAATTTTTTAAAATACATCATTTAAAGTTTAAAGTAAAATATGCACACATATCCGAAGAACAATCGAACAGACAACGACATGCGTGAGTAACTGAAGAAAACGAATATTCAGCAAAGAGAAGTCGATCGAATCGTCAAACCATAGTTATTAAAAAACGATGATCTTGTACGAGATGTAGAATCATTCTCTGGATATTAAAAGAAACAAGTTTACTCTCTAGCACGACACTAGACGAATCCACAACCTTCGATGTTATTTATTTTATAGTTTAAAAATATGAATTTTTCTTATGAAATTTTTTGTACACGGAGAGAAATTTTGTAGTGAAAATTACAAATATTCGAGACTAAATTACCAGTTTCTATGGTAATGGATGGACAGACTGAGAATTTCAAACTTTTTACCAAAGTGCCTTGGTAAAATTTTTTTTTAGTTAATTTAAATTAAAAAAATGAACTTTTTTTATCCATATTGATGGATATATAGTATTTTAATATAGAAATAGAAACAGAAACAAGGAAGAAAAAACATTAAACTGAAAAAAATTTTTACGGAAGCGGGATTCGATCCGACGATCTTTGGGTTGAGAGTCCGACGTTCTACCGACTGCGCCACGGAAGCTGTTACCAACAGTCATTTGAATCGCTGTTATTACTTACTGAAAATATGTGTATTGTTTTCATTTTAACGTCGCGCACGCCTCTAGTATCAATCTTCTGAAACACAATAATACGCAGTGCGCATGCGCGAATACACAAATACCAGGTTATTTGGTAAAATTTATCAGTTTTCTTAGTAAAAATTCTTAGGTTACCTTGTAAAAATGACTAGATCTCAATTTTTACCAGTGTGTCTGGTAATTTTTATTCCGATAATTTCGTATTTTTTTTAAGTGGTTATGGTAGTTTTTCCTGGGAAACTTATAAATTGTATTAGAAACCTGGGAATATCACGGCTTTTGACAGTCTATCCATGCACTACCAAGGCACCTTGGTAATTTTTACTCTAAAATTTCTCTCCGTGTAATCAATCTCAAAATGTAATAATAGCAAAATATTAAATAAAATGAATATATTGAACTAACATGTGAATAATATTTATATAAAAAAATTTATTTATAAAATCCGAATACAACATTTTTTATGGAATAATATATAATTATATTATAATTTTTACAGAAATATAATAGAAAATAAAATTGCTTTACTGTATTGCATGCTGTGCCGCATGGGCGTTATGTCTCCCATACAATAATTTTTCTTGTAAACACAATCAAAGAACAACTTTAGAATATTTTTTTTATTTCGAACCAATGTACGACGAGAAGCCGTTGACAGTGGACTTGAAGAAGAAAAATTTGATGAAGAATAGAACTTGAAGAAGGTTGTTTTCCATTCATATAAGAATTAAAATCACAAACAAATAAATTACAAATGGAACCTCAATGAATAGCCATGAAAAAATTACAAGTTAATATTTTCCATAAAATTTTTCAAATTTTTTTCGTGAAAAATTTATTTTTCGAATTTTAATTTAATAAAAGGAATCAAAAAATTATTTTGAGGAAGCTACGTGCCAATGAATTGGCAGCGGTTTTTTAAAATTGTAGAGACTTTTATCCTGCATATAATGAATTCACACACACACACACACACGCACGCATGCACGCACGCACGCACACATCCATCCATACGGACATTTTCTAAAAATAGTGTAGGTACACGTATCGGTTCTGGCAACATTAAGGATTTCCATGACATTAGATACAAACTTAATTGTTTTTTGGGCATTGTATAATCACCGTGTGAATTTTTTAAAATCTAATAACAATTAAACTTTATAAATTACATGTCTCAGAAAGAAAAGAAGGTAAATAAAAATTAAAAATTATAAATGTATCGTAAAAACCCGTTCTTCACCGGTTCTGGCCACCTAAACGCCAGTTATGACCATGGCCATGGCTCTCTTTTCTCTGAATAAAAATTACGCACTCTATGGCGCTGAGAGCTTAGCGGTGATCTAATTAAATTAGCGTATGTGTGGCCAAAAACGGAACAGTGGCCAGAACCGGAACTTCTACCCTATTTCGATTCGAATATACTAAATAATATTCCTAACACATTTTCTCAAAAATTTTTTTTTTTTACTATCACAAAGCTTCCTCTAAGTGAAGGCAATAAATAAATTTCAATAAATAAACCGGTCAATTCATTCCCCGAAGTCTGTCAACACTGCAATTAGAATAAATCCTCTTTTGGAAACACATCCGCACTAATCCCACATTCCCTCGACCTATTACCGGAGCTTAATCTTCCCATCCGATCACAATCGGTGAACTACTTCCCCAGTAAGCTTATTGCCACGTCGCCATAAAAGCTGTACGCAGGGTTTTGCAATAACCCCCCACAGTTACTCCGTCGCCTCGTTCAACCCTCCAAAGTATCTGCTGCTTCCATTCCTTGTAAGTACATACACCACAGGAGTTGTATGCGCTTTGAATTTGCTTAACTGACAAATATTCGGGGAGTTACACAAAAATCCCTTCATTTTCCTCCAACCCCTGCAATTAGTAAGGACTGGAGCAATTGAGCACATCTAGCCTCTCGTCCCTCCGATTGGAGACGCTCTGGTAATAAAATCATCATGAAACGACCCCTGCCGCAACAACCCCCTTCCTCCACGGCGTCTCTTCCTCTATATATACCTGCGTGCATACCTCCACTACCAATGTACGTCGTTGGCATCGCAGCGCGCTGGGGTAAGTAGTAAGTAAGCGTGCAAGAAGAGAGTGGGAGGAGAGAGTGCGCCGGAGAGTGGGGCAGGCTGCGCAAGCGCTCAAGAGAGAGAGATAGAGAGAGGGGCCCGCGTGGTAGTGGCAAGGGGCCCGGCGCGTGGTGTGAGCACAGCAGTAAGGGCCCGCAGGCCATCCAGTTCGCTTCTTCCTCGCCTACTTTTAGAAATTAGTCGCACCTTAGCCGGCCAGCCGAGCGCCAGCGCTGAGAGCGGACACGAGTATTGAGCAGCAGAGTGAACACGAAGTAGTAGTAGATATACAGAGTCAGTGCTCGTTTTTCTTCTCCATCTTCTTCGTGCACCTTGACCGATCCAACGTCCAGGATTTTACTCGGCTACGTTCTCCGACTCCAGCGAAATTTACCTTTACTATTCGGCTCCGGTGGGATCCTGGATGTTGGACGTGGACGGAAGAGAGCAAACGAGGAGAGGATACAACACGACGCATTGCAAGAAGAGAGTTGGAGAACGTGCAGATCACGCGCGCAAGAGAGTTCGAACTTGGCACCCTTTTTACTAGGGGCGCGCGTGCGAGAGCTTGCAGTTGTATTTGAGATATCCAAGGAGCAGAAGGGACGATATATTGTCGGCCGATGAAGGTCGAGGACGGCGTCAAGTGGCACGGCGACGAGAGACGTGAACAACATCGGCGACGGAGTCAACGGCACAGTGGATCGTGACACCGGCACACATTTATCTCCATATATATATATATATTCTACACACACAACAACAGCAACCGAAACACACCGCACAGCGCCAGTGGCACGAATATACACGAGAGTTGTTTTCTCTAAGAAAAGAGGAAAAAATTATTTTTAGTTGAGTTGAGTGTGCAAGACCAGTGTCCATCTCACAGCGACGCGCGTGTGTGACAAGTGCGAGTAAGCTCCATCGCTCCGGAAGCAAAACTGAGAAAAAGATACGCATATATATATACGTGTATACAGAGCAGGAAGAAAGATTAAAAAATCTTGTTGTGGACCTGACGGACGAACTTGACGGGCATATATTTATATACATATCGTTACACATCTGTGCGCGCGCGCATGCATCAGAACGAATCGGTTGACGTTGTTGTTGTTGGGATATTGTCGACACAGGACGACAGAGGGACACACGACGCTTCTGACGAGCACAGCCGATGACCGCTACAGCGTTGTTGTACAGTACTACTTAGCGCGCCGCGTTTGTATATACCTGCGGCTAGGCTAAGCAGACTGCAGCAACAGCAGCAGCGTCAGAAGCAGCGGCAGGACGGAGATCGTCGCGCGGAGTCCCGGGGACATCAACGACTCCACTCTGGATACCACGCTGCTCCTATGTAAGTATACCATTGTTGACCTGCGTGCTCTTTGCTTTTCTTTTTAAGAGCTATGCTAGTTTTATTGGCTTTCTTTTTGGAGAGAGGAAAAAAATGACTTTTTGGGGACAAAGGAGTGATGATGATGATGAGGGTGGCTGTATATATTCGTGTCGGCAAAGGGTCATTTTTTTTCGATGTATTTTAGATTAGAGAAGTGTAGTGGTAGCGACGTTTAGTGGAACTCGGTGACGATTTTCAATGTCGCGAAAGAATGTAGAAATTGAAAAATGTAAATTTTTTTTATGTATTTTTTTTTATTGTAAAAAGCAAAAAAGCGTTAAAAGATACCAAAAACAGAGTTAAAATTGTGTGTAGTATTGAATGAAACGATATAACCAAAGTAAGAATCCTCCATCTTGTCTCAAAATCCTTCCCAACCCACTCTGCAGCCTTAAATTAAAACCCCAATAAAATCCCAGCTCGCAGTGTCTTCTCTCGCTGGTCTCAGTCGGATTTAAGACCTCACTAGCTCGCTCGCGCGCGCACCAGCGCTCCATCTGTCAGTCCTACTTTCCGTGATCTACTTTCTATACACCTCAAACATAAATCAAAAGGCGGTGCGAGCGCTCGGCAAATCGTCAAAAAAGTACCCGAGCGTGTCTCATAATTCTCTCTCTCTTTCTCTCTCACTCACTCTCTGGGCGGCAAAAAACGTGTCGACAATTATACGGCCTTTTTTTTCAAATTTTAATCGAAGCAAATGAGTGATTAAAGGCGCGCAGGATAGCACAGGATAGACTGTGCCGCGGTCGCGTCGTGACTTTCACGGAGGATGTATATAGAGGAGGTGCCGATCGATGCCGATCGACTCCCTATCCGAAGCGTTCGGAGTTGCTCAGAGCGTATAAACGTTGTTTTTATAAAATTGCGTAAAAAGTTACAGATAATTCACAATTCGCTACATCCACTTCAGTATTATTACTTTTTATAGTCGTAGATTTAATCAGGTCGTCAAAATCCCAAACATCTTCGCAAGGTCGATCCTGCTCCAAAACGACCTTTGCATCTCACTCCCGACCCATCCTCGCCAATCCTCATCATCCCAAATTTCATTATCCCGCGCAACACCGAGTCACACTCTCGTTCGGCGTACCCCCGTTATACGCGGGTCCGCCCACGCAGAGCCATCCATGTCCTTGCCATTCGCGCCTCCGCATTACTCCGCGCATAAATACTCTCTCTCCCTCCACCCAAAAATGAAAAAAAAAAAAAAAAAATTCGCAACAACAGCAGCAGCAGAGACAAAGCCCCCGCCGCCAACGAGGTCCGCACAATGCTCTCCTCGCGCTCGCGCGCGGATATATCCCACCGCAGCGCGGCGGCGGTCGCGGCGACTCTTTCCGCAAGGTGTGCGGAGAAAGGTCTCTCTCTCCGCGCTCTGGAGAAAGAGAAAGAGACGGAACTAGTCTCTCTCGGTCTCTCTCGCTGTAGTGGGGGGGGGGGGGGGGCAGTCACAGCCCGCACAAAAAGAGCGTGTTATCAGCGCGAGCGCGCGTAAGAGAGAGAGACGGAAAGAGAAAGGGAAGAATATATATATATACACACACACACACACACACACACACACACACACACACACACCTATACGTGCGTGTGTATGTATACATACATATATATATACACACACGGGTGTATAAACAGGGTGGGGGAGAGATAGCTAGCCGCGCGACGGCGGCGGCGGCGCGGCGAGAGAGTAGGTCAGTGTACCGCGCTCGCTGACTCGCGAGCGCGCGCACGTGAATGGAGAGAGGGGCTTCCCCCGCGGGCGCTACTGGCTTCCGACTCCGGTTCCGCGAGCCTCGCGCTATCTCTCCGCCTCTCTGTGTATGTGTGTGTGTGTGTGCGTGCGTGTATATATACGTGTATACACGTCTCTCTATTCTCTCTCTCTCTCTCTCTCTTTCTCTGCCCCCACCCATCTGTTGCACGCTGTTGTTCTATGCAAATCCAGCGACATTGTCTTTCTAGGATGGCGCGCGCTTCCTTTTTACGGATTGGCTGTGCGCGCGGCCGATCGTGCTTTTTCTCTTTCTTTACGCTCCATTTTTAACTGTGTCAGCGCGGAGGTGGAGGAGGTACAGCACTTTTCTTGAGAGCAAGCACGAGGCTGGTTTGTTCTCTTTGCTCCGATGGGTCCGGCAAGGCGGTGGGGATGTACGGTAGTTGTTTTTTTTTTAGTAGCGCGCGGTTTCGGTTTCGTTTATGAATTTAGTTAGGGAAAAATGCGGAATAAGGAAGAGTGCGAATAAGACGAGGAGGAGGAGGATGATAGTGATGATGGGTTAGAAAGGGACTTCGCTTTTGATATGCCGAGTATAGTACGGCGGTGCCGGGAGTACAGCCGGGCCATGCAAATTCCCGAACTATTCTTCTGTAGGCGTATATTATACACCTATTAGTACTCTTCTTGCCTGGCTGGGTCTTTTTATTTGATTTCGTATATTAATCATTGCTCACATCCTCATCGAGTATCCTACTTTCTTCGCGTCGCGCAGCAACCGATTAATCACTCACTCGCTCGCTCCAAAGTCCCGTAAATCATCGTCCTTCCGAATATCCCTCTTTACGTACACATCACATACTCCATTCGCACACATCTAACTCCTCACTTCTTCTTCTTCTTCTACTACCCATACCCATAGTCAGAGCCGTCCACATCTGACCTGGAATCCAGACCTTTGGCCCGCGGCTACCATTCTCTCCCTCTTATCAACGATCTCCCATTGATTAGGCATAAGCCCCGCTCGCAGCCATCGCGATTATCTCTCTCCCTCTCTTTCCTCCTCCTCCTCCTCTCCGCGGCTCTTATATTCGTGGGCAACAATTTCTCCGTCTCTCGCGCTGTACTATAGGTGTATATCTTTCTCCTCTAGGCCGCGCGCCAGCCAGCCAGCCAGCGAGTCGCACTTTCTCCGCTCGCGATCACGGGACCGTGTGTATATACAGCGTAGTATAGTGGAACCACTAGCTTAGAGCCTCGTGGTAGTGCGGTATAGAGTAGTTGTGTGGATGGGTTGGAGGTGGCGGGACACCAGAATATATATAGAGAGAGAGAGGAACGGCTATGCCCGTCGACGTGTTCCTGCAGCACGGCGGCGCGAGGCGACTCTGGGGTTCGTCAAATCGTTTGTTTGTTGTTGCTTGGTTGTTGCTTTCGTTTTTCTACGGGCAGGGGAAGAAAAGTGAAATTTTTCGAGATGGGTCGTGATCGGCTGCGAAGAAGTAGGTGCGACGGTCGCTACTTCGCATACATAATATACACGATTCCTGACGTCAGTTTACAAAAAGCATTCAACTATATATTTTATTTTACTTTATACACTTCTCTCATACTTTTACCAACAACTATTTACGAAATAAGAATCGTCATAACCATCGTTTATCCTAAACCTCGCTCGCGCGCCATTTCTGTTCCCCCGCTCGTAAAAAATCTTTCCGTTCGCCGACACACAAAAACCTCACTCGCGCGCGCACACATTTACGGAGCCCATCCGAAAAGCGAGCGTCTAACGGTGTGTCGCGTCGCGTGCGCGCGCGGCGCATATTATAATGATCGGCCCGTTCATTTATCACAACACGCGCAGGAGCGCGAGCTTCGCGAGCTTACGCAAGTCCGCGCGAGCTTGTGTGCGATCATTACGCCGCGGTTTTTGCGCGCCACGCGAATTCGTATAAGTAGATCACTTTCTATTCGTGAGCGCACGAGGTACGGGTGTGTTTGTATGTGCGCGGTGATGGAAGAAGCCTTGCAAGCGACGATGGAGAGCTAGCTATAAGAAAAGATTTATTTGTTGCGCGTTAATGCGTTTGCACTTGAGCGCGAGGAGTAATAATAACAACACGCGTATATATAGTTAATGTTTTTGAAGAATCGATAAACGGGTAATGTTATTCTCAGCGTGGGTGGGGATTGGCTGGTTGGTTCAGGATGTCCGTATATTATTATACACAAAGCCAATACACATACCCTTGACAACAATAATACACTAAAACCTTGACTCACGCGTATGTCGCAAGAATTCGGAAAAGGCTCGAGAAGTCGCGCGAAAACTTTCGATTGTTTCTGAATCAACGCTAGGCGCGGATCAACAAGTGGAAATCCCGGCGTTGCGCGCGCCCAAGGCATCGCGCGACGTTTTTAGCGCGCGGCATCGAACTCTCCAGCAGCGGCGGCGGCAGGCTATTGCGCGATCGCGTACAAAACGTAAATAACCGTCGTCGACGATCGTAGAATAGAGTAGAATAGAATAATAAGTTATTGTAAATAAGTACATAGGGATATTCATATTTGGATTGTTACATTGGATTTGTAGAGCAAAAATTAATTTTCGTACAATTTTTCAAGTATTAAAAAAAAAACAGTAAACAAAGCTCTCCGCCAATTAAATAACGAATTCTTATTATCATAGTTACTTAAAATGCACAATTTCTTTTACAAACACACTCTCTAATTAATCATCCATGCAAGCATTACAATCGCTCACGACCTATCCCTCTAATCGCAAATAATAACAGCCTTCTCAGGCGCGTCAGTCCCAAAAATCCGCGACTTTTATATATTATCCAACCTCACCTCTCGGCTCATTGTGTATATCCTCTACCAAAAAAAAATCGAACCCACATCGTATACTACACACACACATACACGCGCGCTCGCGCTCGCTCATATTTGCTATACACGTCGTCCTCGTCGCCGTCGCATAATGAAGGCGCTAAATATAACTGGAACACGCGGCTGCGTTGGCGCGCATGGTACCGCTACGGTTCCAGATAAAGACCCTCATTTGCCGGAGATACACACACGCGTCATACTTCACTAATTAAATGTCGTATGGGCCCCCCATTAAGCACAAAATGCATTCCTACGCTCGGTAATTGCCGCGTATCGCGTCCCCTAATCTACCGGCGCCTTTCTCTAAATGTCTTTCTCGTTGCGCGCTTGGAGTCTCTCTCTTTCTCTGATGTATAGAGGGAGAGAGAAAGAAAGAAAAAAATAAGCGCACGGGGAACGAAAGTAAGATTGTGCGTGCGCACGCGGGTTCGATGGACGGGATGAGGAATATGTATACGAGCGGGCGACGTGAGCGGAATGGGTGCGTGATGGAGGATTTGCGATTGAGAAATCGCCGGGAATGGGAAGTTCGAGTTAGATGTTTAATGGCGGACCGCGACGAAAACACGTTGCGCAAGGGTCGGGATTTTTTAAGTTCCGCGTGGGGGGTAAATGAGCTCTCGGATGTTTTTTTTTTTTTTGTTATGAAACAAAATGGGTTTCCCTCGTATGTGTTTTTTTTTTCGGGAGTCAGTGAGTCAGTGGTGATGTCAAGTTTAGCGGGAAAACGTTTAACAATCGGCCGGGAATGCGCGATTTCGAAAGTGAAAATTGCAATTGATTAGGAGAAGAAGCCTGTGTTGGTTTAACTTAAAGCCGCCCGAGATTTAGATCTGCGCGATGCGTCCGTGATAAGTATGCGCTTGCCTAATTATTCTCCAAAATTAATTGGCGAGCGTATACATGCAAATCGCCGAAAGAAATGCTCTAATTAAATGATCCGTTTATTTTTCCCCCGCAAACGCAGATCACTCTTCTCGCGCTTCTCCACGTTCCCTAATACCTATATACTACAGAAAAAAGTCAGCGATCGAAATATCACGAGTGAAACGATCGCCTGACATTACATCCTCCCGAGAGGCAACCCAACCCCGCCGCTGCACCTTGCAGCACTTTCTTCGACAATACAGCCGAACCGAATCAAAGTATAATCGCCGTAATACCTCCTCGAATTACATTCACGCCCAACAATACATCCCTCGTACGAAAAACGCGATCAATCTCGTTCCCATCGAACGCTGCCCTCGCTCCACCTGTTGTGCTACACCTCAGCTCCGTACCACCGCACTTCCCTTCTCACCCCCGCCGGAAGTGGAAGCGAATCTTCGCCCTCTCGCCCCCATAAGTAGGCCACCACCACCACCACCATCTCACACATATACACACACGCACACACATATTTTTCAGAACGAAAAGGAAAGCCTTCTCCGCGCGCTTATATACGCGATGCGCGTATATATGTGCGCGCGGCGATTCGCGCGTGACCAGAGAGCCACCGCCGTCGTTGCGCACGAAATCTCGCGGTGGTGGTGGTGGTGGTGGCGGTGGTGGAGCCGAGCGGCGAGCGAGCCTCTCCGGCTAACGGTGCTCCGTTCCACTTTTGCAGTGACAGTCTCGCGCGCACGAGCGAGACTAGGCGACTGTGTGTGTGTATGTATGTGTGGGGAGCGCTGATGATGGGCCCCTACACGCCACGCGCTACTCTACTCTCGCGTGATTTATGCGAGCCTCGCTCTGAGTAGTCTTTCGCTCGTGTGTGTGCGTGAGGCTTTTTGTCAGCGGAGCTTGGACGAGGGAATGTTTCGATTTCTTTGGGATGCTGCGAGGGATACATGTGTGTTTTTTTTCTGCTCTTCAAAGGGTTGGGATGTCGAGTGCGGTATCGATCGGTATATAATAGGAACGAGTTTAATGAAATCTTAACAATTCACGTATAGCTATAGTATAATATCCATTAGCTCGCGTACAGTCCGACGAATTTATTATACCGCATAACTTTGAGCGGCGCAAATCGGTAACGCTCGTAACTGTTTTCCCATTTCGATATCTCGCTCCGTATCGGCAGCTCTCCTCAATTACAATACGTCTTCACAATGTTATCGATCTTTCTATCCCCTGATGCTTACACGCGCGTATATATCCATTAGCCGCGATTCCGCATACAAGCAACACACTCACGGGGGTCATATATAGGGGCCCACGCGCGATACAAGCCTCGAGATCCTTCTCTCTCACTCTGTGATACTGACCCATCTCTTTCGGACTATGGTATGCGCGCTCGCTCGCGTCATTGTTTGGCTACAAGCACGCTCGCCGTTCCATTCGTGAGTTTACCGGTATATATATAATATAATTAATGCCTGCAGAGCGGTCGCGTTGAATCATCGGACGTGAATCAAATGGTTTTCCAGGGTTATTGTATCTCTGGCACGCGGCCAAAATTTTCGTTATCTATTCGACGGTAAAAGTTTCCACGTCTCGTCAAACCCTATCTCTATACCGATCTTTCTCCTTCTCTCTCCACGCGAAACTCAATCCAGTAGCATCAACTCTTCCTCGTCTATCCGCGACCCAATAAAATCTCGCTATAATCGACCTCCGATATCTCTCCTGTCCAGCCATCTGCATAATCCTCGCGACGTCGTGACCCGCGCCGAAAAAAGGGCAGGCCGATCTTATACCAAATCAACGCCTATACCCACACATGTGTCGTACGTGCGAGCGCGCGCGCACACACATACGCGGTCCTCTCTACCCACTGATCTCATTGTCAATTGGCTCACACGCACACATCACAAGGTGCGCGCTCGCTCGCCGGGGGGATAACGGTACCGAGCGCTGCGTCACGCGAGCACGTCGGCTGCGGCTGGTTCACCCCACCACTGTGGTTGTAGCTTCCACCTCCACTCTCTTGTTGTACGAGCTGCTCTCTCTCTCTCTCTCTCTCTCTCTCTCTCTCTCTCTCTCTCTCTCTCTCTGATGCTCAACCCGTTTGCTTCAGCGAAAGAGGTGGAGGAGGGACGCAGCGTTTGAATAAATTTTTTCGTGGGTATTTTGTATGGGTACGGCGCGCCGTGGATCGTAATGAGGGGGTCTGCGTGAAATTAGGATGGGTATCGGTTTTGTTTTGTCTAATTATATTTGGCCAGTGGTAGAATAATGCTGGCCGATGATGAACGGAGATTCGGGGACGATTTCGAGTAGAATAAGTAAGGCATAAACATTGTTTGTCCAAAAGTAAGTTGAATAATGTATATAGCGAGCGTGTAGAACAAACACCGTTTGATATGTAAAATCGGCATACGCGTATGTCTGTCGTCTATCCTGCGATCGCATCCCGATAAACTTTGCATAACGATGATGACCGAACGAAGAATCCAAAGTACCGATCCTATTTTTAACCGGCGCTCGCTCGCGAACGGGAGAAATGCGATAAGAAGTCGCCGACTGGTGAACGGAAAGAAAGAAGGAGAGAAAGAGGAAGTGCAAGAGGGAGAGGGAGGCGCCCGTCTGCAGCTCACGCCGCGACAAGGACGGCGCGCGACAAGGCCGGATCTCTCGCGCATACGTACACACATATATATACACGCGCGCTCGTATACATACGAATGCAGGAAAGATGCAGTCGCGGCGAGCCGCATTTACATACGATCCGAGAGACCGGGTTACACTTCGATTAAAGGATCCGCGAGATGATCGGTGTATGTATTACAGAGGGAGGTCAGCGGGATACGCGGATTCGGAAGAACGGAGTGAAATCATCGGGATGTACTTTGGTAGCAGGTTCGATGCGCCCGCGTGTGCGATCCGTTTTTGCCCCGTCACGCAACGACGACGACGACGACTTTGCCGTTAGAGGATCGAGCGTGTCACGACGCGATCTTTTTTTTTCGGGCGCCCGTCTGTGATGTGTCATCGGTTGGTGAACTTGATTTTGGGTCGAATGTAGAGATAGCAAATTTTTTGCTTTAAATGCTCAGGTGCAGTTAGTTCTCTTTTTTCTTCTTGTTTTGTAGGATTGACGCATGCGAATTTCATGTATCAATAATCAAAGCATGGTAATACAATTATGACAAGCCTTGCGCACAACTTCGTGACCTCTATATAACTACCTCTAAAACGACTCTTCCCAAGTTCACCCATTAAAAAAGATCAAAGCAAACATAAACTCTAGGAGAGAAAAAAAAGAACTCGAGGCGGCAGTAAAACTCGACTTCGCAAGGTTCTGACTTTGCCACTACTACTACAACCATCGCCATCATCATCATCAGTAGCAGCAGCAGCAGCAGCAGCAGCATCGGCGCCCGAGTTTCCCTCGGCGGAACGCGCGCGCGTCATTGTTTAGTAGAGCATCCGGCATTGCGCTTACATCCACCTCCTTTATTCCGTGTCATCCCAAATTCGCCGATCGCGTTCGCCGATCTCTCGACCTTCCCGATTTTTACGAACCTATACAGCACCAACTCCTCATTTTTCTTTCTCTCCTCTCCTCTCTCTCTTCACGGGGCCTTTTTTAACGCGGTAATTTCGACGGCCGAGCGTGTATATGTATATACCTGTATATATACCTCGCTCGCGCGGCTGGCTAGCGGCGTGCCACTAACCCAGTTAACGGCTCGAGGCGAGTCTTTCTTCGAGGAGAAAGAGGAGAAGACGCGGAAGGAGCGCACGATGGCGAGCGAAGGGGGGCGCACAAGCGAGCGAACGCCGAGGCTTGCTGCTGGTTCCTCAAAATGTCGTATCGGTGTACCGGTCTCGTTAAGGTACACCACACGCGCGCGGAATTTCGACCCACGGCGATGTTATATACAACAACGACGACGACGATGACGGCGCCGTCATTAGACTACGCGAGTCGTATGGCCGGGAGCGAAATTAGTTCGTAATGGAGGACGAGCGCAGCCGACGAAGCGGCGGCAGCGCACGCATTTTTTGCTTTCGAAAGTAGATACGGAGAGAAATTTCGTCGTAGCACGCGCACACGTTGGCTATGCTCGATTTATGCGATTATGATATTTAGATTTACGCACGTATATTTTTTTTATTCTCTTAGAATTTTGTAGTCGTAGTGCATGTTTTAAATTACACATATATAATTATAAACGAAAAATTTCAATGAGACTAATATTTTAATATGTAATGTAGGAAATTGCAATAATGATTGCAGGTCCTCGCGGCGCCGTTGGCGGTTGCAGCACCCCCGGCAGTAGAGTGGATCCCTGGTGGCATTCCAGTTCCTTCTGCCCCTCGGTCTCGAGCCCGGGACCCCTAAGGATCGACGAGGGGCCGCCGCTGACCGACAACGACGACTACCAGTTCTGCTCTCTGCAGTCCAACAACAACCGACTCAACTGTCAGGCCAACCAGTACCACCAACAACATCGTCAGCATCACCAAGACTCCCAGCAACAGCAACAGCAGTGCAGTCGCGGTGGTTCCAACAACGGCTGCTACAACAGCAGCAATACGTCCTCGGCAGCGAGCCTCGGTTACGTTAACTCCACACGTCCTAATGTCACGGACGGCTCGGACCCCTACGGACTGATACCGAGCAGCCTGCAGCAACCGAGCGCGGGCCTGCTACAGCAGCAGCTGGCAGCCGGCTCGTCGGACAACGGTGCCAATCTGGCTCGGGTTGACTCGTCGCAGAACCAACAGCAGCAGCAGCAACAGCAGCAGCAACAGCAGCAGCAACAGCAGCAGCAACGTCAGCTGCCATCGTTGCTGGCCACGAGTTCTCCGGCGAGCTCCTCGACGCCGATAGCTGGCTCGCCAGACTCCCTCAACGGTCTCCTCTCGTCGTACAATCCCAGGATCAAACAGGAGGACACCACCAACGAGAACAGAGCCACGTCGTCGACAAACTACAACTCGTCGCTCCTGAGCTCGTTGTTGTCAACGTCTCGCATCTCTTCGGCCACCAACAAGAGCTACGGACGTAGGGACAACAACGGCACAGGCAACGGCAGTGGCGTCGACGCCGGTGGCAACGAGAACAGCGACACCAGCAACCTGCTGCTGGGATCGGTGAAGCTCGAGTACTCCGACGGCAGCTCGTCGGATCCTCGAGAGGAGCACAACAAGGTCGACTACTCGCTCGGCGGCTCGCCGTCCGACCTGCTTCTCAAGCAGCGAGCGACGCCGACCGACATCACGGCTATAGATATGAAGTTTGAGACCCAGAGTGGACCTCCCACAACGCCGTCACACTTGACATCCACGGGTGTCGAACCGCCGCACAGCAGTCAGGGAAATCAAGGTATCGTCGTAGGCGGCTCACCGGTTGAAGTCGTAGGCGTAGACAGTATGTTACTGTCACCGTGGGGAGCAGCGGGAACTGAGTTCCTGGAGGCGCACGACGTCAAACAGGCCACTACGGGTCTGGACGAGCCATGGGATTCCATCATGCTCGGAGCCTCGATCAATCCCGCACAGTCACTCGCCGAGCTGAAGCCGCTGCCACCGTTCACCGGCTACACGGGACACTTGAGCATCAATGGCATTCCCGGCCACCATTATCATACGATAGCGTCATCAGCACAGCGGCCGTCAATGCAGTCGACCTCGCCCTCGCCCTCGTCTAACCAGGAGTACTACGAGTCCTCGGTCGTCTCCTCGAGTACGCCCTGCCCGCAATCCAGTCAGAAGCAGCAGCACCATCACCAACAACAACAGCAGCAGGAGTTACCCCAGTCCAGTCATCCGGGGGTTCCGGACTACATCAACAATATCGAGGACCTCGCCGAGATCATTGGCTCGGCGATGGCTGACACGACCGTACCCGGCAGCGGTAACAACGGACCTGGAAACAATTCCGACAACAATGGCCCCTCTTCGGAACACGACACCGAAGTCTCGCCCCGAGACTGGATCGACATCGCGGAATGGATCGACACTGCCTGTTCGCCCAAAGCCCCAGAAACGAACTCGTCCAGTCCATATCCCCAGATCTACGCCACTGCGGCGACAACGACGCCGTCAAACCCACCGCCGCAGCAGCAGCAGCATGGCTCGACCCTACAGAGCCTTCTCACTCACGGCTATTCGCCGATGCTTCAGCAGAGGCTGCAGGCCTCCTGTGGCGAGACGCCCTCCTCTACGAGTCCCTACCCGCCGGTAAGTCCACCAGGTCGCGTCTCAACCTCTTGCAGTCCCGACCATCAGTTGCACTCATCCTTTGCCACGCCACAACACACGCGTAAGCGCTCGAGACCTTCAGGCGGCGGCTCGCATAATCCGTCCAAGAAGAATCCCGGCACGACGACGACCACGCTACCTTATGGCACGGAGTCGGGCCTTATCGGCGGCAAGGAGAAGCCTGTGCACAGATGTTCCATCTGCAATCGGGGCTTCCTCAACAAGAGCAATATCAAGGTCCACTTGAGGACGCACACCGGTGAGAAGCCCTTCAGGTGCGAGGTCTGCGGCAAAGCCTTCCGCCAGAAGGCTCACCTTATCAAGCACCAGCAGATACATAAGCGAATCGGTAGGGACTAGATGATGGTCTCACGTGATAACGATAATGATGATGACAATGACACATGCAAGCTGAATAAAGCCGCGTGCAATATAATTCTCCTCTGACCGGCCAGATCTCGCCAGAAAAAGGGAGAAAGAGAGCGAGATGAATAAAACTCGACTCGAGGTACGGGTGATGATATAACCACCGAGGTGAGATGACACCTCCCGTGGACACGTGCGCCAGCATACATGCCAATCTGAGCGCCGTACACACTCGTGCACACGCGCACCCATACACATGCACACTCACACATACAGATTTGGTGTCGCCAGGGTATGAAAGCCCTGGATGTCAGCAACCACACTCTTCGAATGACCAAACGACGCGAGACGAAGGACTAACGACGCGCTACCGTGGAGTAGTGGTGCCACCTAGCGTCGCCCCGACGCTTTTGTTCCATTATTCATGTGATCAAAGGGAATGAGATTAATAAATAATGAAGATGACAACGAAGATATGATGGTGTAAATGAAGAGAAGAGAGAACCTTCGATCTCGTTTCGCGACTCGTAGCGTCGGCGTCGAGAGCGACGACGACCCTCGTAGGCAGCGAAGCAACCCTAAGAAGAAGAAAAAGAAGAAGATGGAAGAAAGAAGATGATGATGATGATGTGTACTTACACGAGAGTATAGAACGCGCGCGGGACACTTTGTACGTCGACATGGCGCCAAGCCCGCGCCCCAAACGTTTGTATTACCTTACGTGCGTATATTATATATACTATATATATATACATATATGAGAAAGCTCGACCACTGTGTAATGTATTCCCGTGTGACGATGAGCGATTCGCAATGTCCGAGGCGTTCAACATTGCATTGATGACGTACCCTTAATGTACCTTACGATGATGGCTCCTTTGTTATTACGAACCGCCTATGGTTGCGCTGTTCTGTTTTTTTTTTTTTTTTTTTTGTAATGCAATACGTTGCTATTATTTTGTACCTTTTAACTCTTATCTATTTCTTTAATTTCTTTGTCTATTTCTATCCCTCTATCGCTATTCACTTTTATTATTCTCGACTTAGCTCTTTTTATTGTTATTTATTCGTCACGCAAGTTTCGTTGAGTTGTAATATAGTATATTTTATCGCGTTAGTTATTTAAGCTATTTCTCTATCTATTTCTCTTTATTTTCTTTATCTATTGCTATCATCCTATCTACTATTTTTTTTAGTAAGTTTAAGCCGTTGCTGTATATTTCGTCGCTATTAAGAATACAGAATTACGAAGAGGAATGATGAACATGTCTATCTATCGTTTAAATAAAAATATTTATCTCCTCAACTCTTGGACAATTCTTCTACATTTTACTCTTTCTGTCAAATCGCGTACTTTGAAGTACACAATACTTCTGACTTGCGTGTAATATAGGAAAAGATTTGTACGCACAAAGTGATTCCGGGCTTTATAGAGTTCTTTTTCTTTCTTTTTTTTTTTAATATTATAAATTTTACTTTTGCTTCCGTCCACTTCCCGCTTACGGTAGGAAGTAGGTCGTAAATTGTAGGCCAACACATACGGGTTTCGATCCATCAAAAGTTCATACGATGTTTTTATTTTGTTTTTTTTTTATCTTCTTTTTTAAATGTTGTACATGTCGATGGCAGAGAAAAAAAAAGAAAGAGAGATACACGGTACTCAGTGTATACGTGCGACGATGAAAGAATGTAATGCGTGATCAAGCATTCCCGCGTTAAAAAAATTAGTATTGTCAATGTATATTGGCAATACTAATTTTTTTTACGCGGGGTTTGTGTTAACAAGTAGAAACGGTTGATATACGATCGAACTCTATTCGAGGTAATAACGACGAGCTCTTATTATTACTATTATTATAATATTTTTTAATGCGAGGAACTTGATAAAGTCCATCGCGAATTCTATCTCGCACGTTACTTAATTTTTTTTTTCTTTTTTTTTTTAATTAATCTGTCCATTTAGTCCGTCACTCTCGTCCGGTGTGCGTTGTCGGCGACTTGAATTTTATTACTTTGTATAAAGTCAAGAAAGCAAAATGATTATTTATAAATATTGATGTTTGATTAAAAATTGATTGTTACCGCACACCCTGTGTATATTAAACGTTATTTTTTACTCCAAACCCATCTTACTCTACTCTTCCCTTCCTTCAAAAACATTATTATCTCTTTCTCTGAATTGGTGTGAAGACGATTTTTATTTTGGGGTCAGTGAAAAGGAACAAATAATACGGCATGAATTTTTTTTTTCCTTTATTATACACTCTTCTTGTAACATAATGTAAATATTTTTATACCTTCTTGTCTCTTCATTATTAAAAATAATGGTGTGGAATTAAGGGAAATTGGCCTCTTTATGTAAAACTTCTTCATAATTAAATAAACGAAACGACGTATAAGGATAACATTTTATTCCCCATCATTATATTTGGTTCTCTGACCGGTCGAACGCGTCCGTTAAAAAATACCCACATACACACATATACAGCTCTGAATACTGTTCCAACACGTATACATGTATTCTATGCGTTCCATGAAAACGATTATAAAATTACATTTAGTATTATATACATACTCCTGACGAATTCGTTCTATATTAATATTCCTTCGCGGCTCTATATGCTATACGCACGCCGCGCACGCGCGTGCGCTTTCTTCTTTCCACGGTGCGCGATGCACGATAAACCGAGCAGCAGCAGCAGCAGCAACAGCTCAGCGCCAACGAATCGCATTATCCGGCTCGCGTGTACGCGCGCAAGCGTAGCATGGCTACGCCTAGGAGAAAGTTCTCGCGAGCGCGCGCGCGCGCGAGAACGCCTATAATTATAGCTGAAAAATATATCATTTCACGCGTACTTATAAAAACGCAGAAGACGTACACGGTGGCCCTGCTGTACGAGGAAAAAAAAGCTCATTGCATTAATTCGCGGCTTCGGAAGAGGAAAATATACGCGCCGCGCGTCAGTACCGCGACGACGATCATCTCCGCGAGATCGCGGCAACTTCCGTTTCTCCCTTATAAGTCGCACTCGTCGAGCGACTTTCGTGCGTATATACACGTCGTCGCGCGTGCGTGTGTATGTATATATGCGCGTGTTATAATAAAGCGACCGCCAAAACAGCTGTACAGCACGAGCGCGCAATAAACCTAAAAAGAAAAAAAGCAGCGCGGTTTTGTGGGGCAGCCGCGACCGAAACTAAAAGGAGATTAATAACCCCGTTGTTGGCGTGTGTGTGTGTGTGTCTGCGATCCATTTTTTTCATACGCGTGCAGAGTATACTGTATTTGTGTGACCCTTTCGCGGAGCAAATTGTTTAATTCGTTGATTGCGACGAGCATATGGTGACACACATTATGCCTCCCAACGACGACGACGAGCTTGTAAGACACTGTGTAATACATTTAACCCATTGGAGAGATAGAGAGAGAGAGAGAGAGAGAGACACCTGCGACTCGCTCGCGAAGACGATTTCTCTATTTTGATACTCCCAGCCGCTTTGTATATCTTCGATGGCCTTTAAGCGCACGCACCGGTGAGATGTAGTCCAGAAAGAGAGACGCGCGCGGGACTCTCCGATTCTCGCGCGCACGAGCTATACCTACGAATCCATCAATCAATCCGCGAAAGGATCATCCTCTCTTTCTCTCTCTCTCTCTCTCCACATCTAACATTCTAAAACTACTCTGTTCCCCCTCCCTCCTCTCACTACCAAACACACAAACACACGTACTCGGTATCAAATTCGGCTTACTTTCACACACTCGACTTTTGAGGTCACCCAAATTCAAACCCCCACGCACACACGTGCATACATACAACGTTAGTCGAAATTCAAAAGGGTTCGATCCACCTCCGTCTTTTTTCTCACGCGAATCCTTCGATTCCTATATTCGATCGACAGACACACACACACACACACACACACACACATACACACACACACGCGCGGTATTTTCTGCGCTCGCACGTATATATACATGTAACAGCGTGGAATCTGGGCCACCTGATCGACGACGACGACGTCTGTGCGGTGGTACCGGCGAGACATATACACACACGCGGGCGGCGGGGCCCACGCCACCGAAAATCCACCCGGAATATAATAGGCACGCGCGCGTATAACAATAATAATAATAATACAACACAATGGCCGCGACAATACTGGCCGGGCTCTTTCTCGCGTGCGTTATATGTATGTATAACGGGGTTGCGCGGTTGCCTCGCACACAATAATTCGTCTCCACCTCCTCCTCCTCCTCTTTCTTGTCCCAACTGTGCGTGTACGCGTATGTATATACGCACACGTTAGGAGCAGCCGAAGACGATGAAGAAGAAGAGGCAGAGAAGGAAGATGGAGCATCATCAAAGAGCCGAATAAGCGACGACGGCGGCGGCGACAGCAGTTAGGCCAGTGACCCACATTTTTGGGCAGCCCGCGAGAGCCGTGGATCCGTTTACCCATTCCTCGACTCTCCTCCTTCTCAAGAGATTCGAGTACATGCACGAGTATATGCGACTGTGTGAGTGTGCGTGTGTCGTCTTCCTCTCCTCGTCCTCTCTCACTCGATTGCGCAACGCGCGGATATACTCTACTATATATATATATATATACTCTTCTCTTCTCGGAAGTGTACCGAGATGGCCGCGCGGACTCTACTTGACTCTGTACTGCTGGATGTATGTAGGTGCACACGCGACGCGCGCGTCACACACGACGATGGGATCGTTTATGCATGCGCATAATCTCGTTTTTTCGGCGCGCGATGCATACCGGGAAAATCGATCGGCCGAGCATTGAGAGAGTACGTATATACGCCGGTTGTGCAGGTTTAGAGGCGGATTTCTGTGTTTTTTTTTTTTTCATAATGCGCGTGTACGCCAGGTGCGCGCGGTGATGGTTGAAAAAATTAAGGTTTTTGGCGCAGCGTCGTAAAAAAGAAACTTTCCGGTATCCGTGCGCGCGCGTGCGTTGACGGGTTGAAGTATAGCGTATGAAGACGCGTAGTTCGTGTCGCTTGATTGATATTGCTATGAGTAATCGTGGTTTGAGATTGAGACGAGATTTATTTTATAGCTCTTGAAGATTGTAATTTTATTTTAAAGTACAATTAAAATTTCAAATTTTGCCTTTTTACATATCTCGATCGGTACATCGTGTACAATTTCAGTGAAATCGTCCGAAAACTGAAAATTTCTATACGAAAATCTATAAAAAAAAAAACTTCGACCAATCTTATACTCCAACACAGAGCGCGCGCGCAACCTCATTCAACAACCGTCCACCTCCCCGCAACCGATTTCCCCCCCTCTCCCTCAATCGAAACAAATCTCGATCCCCCATCGTTCACCGCAAAAACCTCTCCTCTCGACAACCTCCGCGACATTGTCCCAACTCACACACACACGTGCATACATACATCCCACACACATCTCCCTCGCGCAAAAATCCCGGCCTCGCAACTTATACACACACATACACCGACAGTCTTTCTCTCTTGGCTTTCGAGAGCAGCAGCAGCAGCAGCGCGCGGCTCGCGTTTCTCGCCCGCGAAGAAAGTCTTTCACCGCGCTCGCGCGAGCTCGAGCATACCTACCTTTCAGGCGCAGGCGCGCGGGGGGGACGAAGCGGACCCGAGGCTGGTACACTTCTCCGCGGCGCGTTGGGTGCCAGCCGCGCGCACACAGCCGAGCTCCGTGTGCCACTTACGCGCGCGGCACACTTATTGCGAGCGAGCGAGCGAGTCGATTCAGGATCCTACATACTCGGTTGTGTGGATGTGTGTGTGTGAGGAGGTATAGTTGATGTATGGTGGGTTGAGAGAGGAGGAGGAGGGATATTTTGGTCCTTGAGGGATTGAAGAGTAAAAGGATGATGTTTTAGCGATTTTTTTATAAAAAAAAAAGAGAAAGAAAGAAAAAATGGAGACTGTTTGGAGAAATGTCTTAATTTTACTGCTTGGAATGGGAAAGATGTGGCTAGATTTCTTCGACGAAGTTGAGGAATGGGAGTACGGAGGCACGAAACGAGGTTTACAGAAGTATTTTTCCTGCCGAGATTCAGAATTAAGAACTTGTATGTCTGAAGACCTAAAAAGGATAGCGACGAGATTACTTTTGAAAAGGCGTGTTGAGATGCTGGGCGAGACAGAGATAAATGCAACGACGGAGAAGAATTGTTTCGAATTCTCTTTTTTGTGATTTTTCTGTTTAGTTTGTTTAGTACAAATGCAATGCTAGAAGTTTATATGTAAATAGATAAAGTAGATTGTTGTATTACCATTTGTTAAACAATTTCATTGCCTTGTGTAAATAAATGACTAGAAAGTAAAATCTAAGAATAAAAGCGTTTATTTTCTATTCCTTTAAAAAAATTTTTTAAATGTCTCCTAACCGCGAAAGTCAATGAACTTCTTTAGAATCTTAAGTAACTTATTTTTAACGTTTTTATTATTGTAAGGAGAGACGGAAATTCTGTCGTGAAGCATCAGTGATTCGGTAAGCCATTTTCCGCTGCAGACTTTACGTTTTACTTGTGTAATAAAAAAAAATTATTTCAAGAAATGGAGAATAAGGTTTAATTAAAAATTGATATATTTATTATATAATACAGAGAGCAAATACATGTTTTAATTTCAAATTATTTTAAATAGCTTCTCAAAAATAATAAAAATTTAATAAATATGTATTTTAGTTTATTATAAAAATTTCCAATTTTCGCGTATGAATTACAATTACAATTATTAGCAAACAAAATAATTTATTTATTTTTTAAAAACAAATTCACGTAACTTCATTCCATGACATACAAAGCAATCTAAATTCGGTAAACTAAATTCTTTCAGCGCTGGAATGACTCGGACATTCACTTTTACTTGATATTAATTAGTATTCTAATAAAAAGATTCCAATCATTATTAATTTAGGCAGAAATTTTTCATAAAATTGATACTTCATTAATTATTAGTATCATAATTAAGGAGATTAGTCATTTAACAGCTACGAATTAATTTGCAATAACAATAAATAAATAAATAAAAAAAAAAAACACGAATTCCAATTTCGGTTACACTTACATTTAGATTTATCTTCAGATTTACAACAAACGACGGTGACCCAAATTAAAAATGTTAATACTAATTTGAAACTACTGGAGTCATTGCACATGTATGTGGCACCCCTTTAAAATTCCTTATGCGGAAAGGAAAGTTGTCTGACGAATTCCAAAATATCGGGCGCTTCTTCTTTCCGCCGTTCCACGCATTTTAAACTACGATAAATTTAAATTTCAGATGGTTTATTGCTTTCAAAAAGCAGCGCGCGCTGCACCTGAATTCTCGTTTCTATAAATTAAGTCGGCAAGACTCTTCCTCGCATCTCTCCTCATTAATAATTATTCGGCTGTCCGACGTCTTTAGAAATTGATCTACGAAAATCAGAGATGAACAGTATAATAAATATAATTGCATCCGCATACTAAAATATAACCGAGAGTTTTAATTCAATCTGAGAATTACCATAAACAACGCATCTCCTTTATTTTAAAAAAATACAGCACAAAACATACTTTGTAAAAACACTTATAAAAAAACACAATATTTTATTTTTATGAGAATTTTGAACCGAGGCCTATATTGAAACTGCCCGAAGAATTCAGAAAACGATTTCGCACATAAAACAGTTATCCTATTACGTTAAAATTATTAAAATTACTCCGGCCGCTCTTCCTAACACGAAAGAAACACAATACCTATACCCACCATATGCAAACGTCCGCTTAACGAGAGCACAAAGAAACGATTGTCAAATATTAGTCCTCAAACTACATATATTATACACACATACACACGAGTTCAGAACGAGGTTCACACATTACCTACTTATTTGGAATTTCACGGCGTTTGCACCAGGCTCTCGTGGCAAAGTTCTCAGCCCCGTATAGAATAGCGACGCGCATGCATCTCTCGCGCGAGCTGCGCTGCAATTTCGCACGAGATCTCGCGAAATCGAGGGTACGTATATGCGCAATACACACCTACACCCACGCGTGGGCACCAAATTAAAAGGATACACGTTGCTGCGGGGGGTAAGCCGAGTTCAATGCGGAAATAGCTCGACAAAAATATATATACATATTACCCTATACTCTAATTATTGCCTCGAATCCAAAAATACCCAAGCCTCTCGTTTAATCCCGTCAGATGTATCTTCTCACCACTTCAAAGAACTCGCTTAATTTTGCGCTGGGTATGTACACCCGAGAGACAGAGAGGCAGCACGAAATCCTCGAGCAGCAAACCGCGATTAAGGAAATGCAGTGCAGCAGCGGCCTACACGAGGCGATTGTGTGTAATATATATTATACGTTCACGTTAATCGCCGCTTAGAAGCATGGAAGGATCGCCGCGGCTAATGACGCAGATAATGCAGCGTCTCAGGGAAAAATTCTCTCCCCCTCTCTCTCTCGAGATTCGAGAGAGATATCGGTGTAAGAGCTCCGAGAGAGAGGTCTAGTGCGCGTCGGCGCAGCGCTCACCCACGTAAAGACGTATATCTATATGTATATACATAGTGGTGACGGTGTGTACACTTGAACTTGGGATTAGGTCGAGGATTTCCAGCGAACGGCTTACGCGGAGATCGGATTGGTAAACGGAAGTTTTCAGGAAGGGATTGGTGTGAGCGGTTTTGCGGTACTGAGAAAAAGAATTTGCGCGCGATTCGGAAAAAATGATGTACCGCGTATTATAAACTTTCTATTATAATCCTTTTACTGCCTTTTAGTATCGTTATCTATCTCTTCTATGTCTCTGCAATTTACAAAAAGTTTTTCGGAAGCGTTCTATTATTCATATGCATTTAATGGCTGACATTAATACTACATTTATATGAGCCAAGGTAGGAGCCATTGTTTTTCAAATCGCAATTTACGTTCTATCTCAGAAGCCTTTACGTTCCGAGTGTTGCATTCTTCAATTGTACGAATCAGATCACGGAGAAAGTTCAACCTAATAATTGTGTTTATTGCTATTACAATTTCCACGTTCTTCTATTTCATCCATATAATAGCTATTCAGAAAGTATCGGTTACAATCTCTAATTTATTGTAAAATATATAAAGCTCTATATTATATACTGATCCAAAAGTTTCCACTAAATCGGTCGTAACAATTAAACAACATGTTTCAAATGTCGAAATATTGTTAATATCACGATTATCTGGCAGTACACATCAAGGGACTATTTCCTCCTATACAAATATGTTTCTCTCCGCAAGCGGCTCTACCAAATCTCTTCCTCTTAGAATCTTATTCAAATACAAAGTCGACAAATACACTCGAACTCTAAATCCAAACCTCAAATCACCATTATCTCCTCTACCCTTGTCAAATCCCAAATCCAAACCCAATCCTTATTACCCCCCACGTTACTCATTACCACCTATCCCTTCGAAAAACCCTATCTTCCCCACCCCCACCACCAACCTCCTCTATACACGCACACCTACAACACCCGACCTACATCCCGCGGCTGAAGAAAAAAGAAGAGGGAACCCACCACCAGCTCCGATCTCCCCATTGTCTTACGTCCACAACGTCTACCCACCACACGACCACCACTATATACGACCACTTCTCTCTCTCCTTTCCGCGTCTTCCTTCTTTCTCTTTCATCCGCGTCTCTCGCTCGCGCGCGGGACCTTGTTTCGTGACCCACATTCGCGAGCAAGGCCGTTAACACTGCGCGCGCGCTACGAGCTCTCCTCGTGCGCTGCTGCGGCTGCGGGCTCCATCGCGCGAGAGTATAGGTATATATACATAAGCGAGCGAGCTTGTCGGGGCCCCCATTAGATTATACGTAGAGAGAGAGAGAGAGAAGAGTGTGCTGTGGGTATAGGGTTTATGGGCGAGTGTGCGGCGAGTGAGTTGAAAAATCTCTGGTGGATGGGAGGGGAGCACTGCAGGTGGGTGGGATGTATATAGTGTGGTGGGGTTTTCGTATGGTGAGGTTTGATGGTAGGCTGTAGGATTTTTAATAATTTCAGGTGAAAAATACACGAGGCAGCTTTTATTTGCTGAATTTGACGTGCGGACAATCAACTATTTAAACACGCATTTATTTATTTTCAGTTTATAAATTGTCAATCCTTGATAGCGGAGAAAATTGAGCATAACTTCATTAACCGAATAAAAGGCTATAAAACACCATACGACATTTAAAATGAATTTAAAAATATAATAGAACACAACGTTTAAAAATGTAAAAAAAAATCTAATCTACAGTTACACACTGCAACCAAACCAAATAAACAGAAACTTGTACACAATACAACCCATTATCCCCATTCCTATATAGAAAATCTATATATCCAGCCTCAGTTATACAATAACTCACTACCGATCTCTCACTCCAGCAACTACGTACACACACGCTCAGCGCGCTAACTATCCTCATACATCGCGTCTCCCGGACCGCACAATATCCTCTCTCTCTAGCGCGCGGCGAGTTCGTTTTCCCCGACATATTCGCCACGGCGAAAAATGGCGAGCGTGCGGGGAGTCATCCTTTATGTAAGATGTTTACGAATCGCTGGTACTCGCGTATTCGCGCATCAGGGGGGAAAGGGGCCCCCACAAGTTTTGCATCTCAGTCAGGCGCGACGTGCACACACGGCGGGCGGGCGGTTAGTAGGCCGCGGAAATGGGTGCGCGCGAGCGCTACTTCGACGCCGCGAGAGATGTGTGTGTGGGTGGGTATGGGCACTTGCATTACGGGTATTTTCCTTTCGTTCGAAATTTCAAGTTCTGTGCATGAGTTTACGTGTAGAGATTATGATGATTTGCGTGGTCGCGTGGAGCACGGTTATAAGCGTGGGGAGGTGGGAGGTGACGATGGCGCCTTTTTAGCTTTTTTATTTTGGGGGGTTGGGCGAGAGGTTTTGGTAGGGGGTTTTTGGAAAATTTTTTTTGTCAGTGAAGTTGAAGGAAAATTTGATAATAATTTGTGGGAATTTATTGTTGTATTTTGTATTGCATATTTTATATTAGCTTTTCAAAATTGGAAAATACAAGGAAAACGTTTCATTTTATATGTTACCGATAACAACAATTTTAATTGAAAATCATTAATTTGCCGTATAATTGGTATAACTCTAAAATAAAAGTGGATTAACGTATTTTAACGGAATTAGCATTTTTAATTATCATCAAAACACTTTCGTTTAATACTTCTATATGAGGTCAATTGTGAATTTATTATTTTTGAGTAATTCCACAACTAGAAAGATTCGCTTTTTAAAGCTACCAAAATTGATTCTCATCCTCGTTTCGGAGCGAATACCAATTAGGGTCCAAAATATAGGACGTCTTTTTTGCTTCTTTGTTTTGTCACTTCCAATATTTCTCAAGCTATATGATTAACTCTTCTTACCCTTTAATTTTGATTTTCACAAAAAATTTAGTGAATGCAAACGTTCGTTTTTGTCGATTTTTACATCTTTTCCATTTGAATAAAATATTATCATAATGAAAATGTTAATTACTAAATTTTACAGCTAAAAAATGTATTTTTTTTTAATCCGAACATCAAATTATTAAAATCTTACATCAAGTTATTAAAACGCCAGTAGCTATTCGCACGAAAAAATAAATGACATTTCCTAGTTACAAGTTACCAAATGCAAAAGTCAAAACTACTATCTCCCATCACAACTACCAATCCCCTCATCAAACAAACCTTTCCCCAACCCCCCCACCAACCAACCACCCCCCGCGACCCCCACCCGAAAAAATTCCCCACCAGTCAAAACAACGCCAACAGGTGCGAACGATCTTCCACAATCCGGCACCTTGTCGCCTGCCAAGGTAAAACGCGGCTGTGACGGCGACGGCGGCATATACGCACGCGCACTCAACACAGCAGCAGCGGCGATATACCTTGATCTTGACACGATGCAAGGCCCGCCGCGATCTCTCTCCGCGCCCTTCCACTACTCGCGGCGAGCTTCCACCTCCACGCGCCGTTCCCACGACGACTTTCTATCATTCGCGTTCCGCGTTCTAGCTTACAAATAGCCAGCCCGCGAGCGAGCTGAGAGCGCCGTGTATATAGTATGGGTTTTATACGTATGTTGGTGTGGCTATTGTGCGGGAGGTGTGTGTGTGTGTGGATTACGAGGCTTTGTTTTTGGGTTGATAATTTCTAGATGAAAGGTTGATTTTAACGTAATAGAGGTGTTTATGAACGATTTGTTATAATTTTTTTTTTCACCGGATGTTCTCTAAACAAATGCAGTTATGTTATTAACTGCTTTCGAAGTCATATTATATTGGGACGCACAAAGCCTTTATCAAGATTCTGCACTTGAATAAATGCTTATATTTATGTGGTATAATAAGCTTTTGCGCATTAAATGCGCTTTTGTTATTGTTAGTTTTTTTTTTTTTTTAACGAAATGCTAACTTAACTATAAGGTAGTAATTTATTTAGCAAGGATAAGGACAACGAATCATAAGAAATAAATATTCAAGGTTTATAGTGTTTTTTTAACTATTTCAGCAATTGGGTATATAGATATTGTTAAGGTAGATTCTTATGTTTCTTCCATACAATGAAACATAATACAATGAACAATCAAACTCTTATAATAATGTATGAAGTACTATTAAGGAACCAGTTTTTGATTAACTGTAAGCCCAATTAATGATCATCTCTATAATAAATAAAATAAATATTTTATTTAATGTTTCATACTTTATGTATGTTGTTTGATATTATATGATTTCTTCACTAAAAGAAAGAAAAAAAATTGTTCGCCAACAATATTTAAGTAATGTGATTTCAACTTATTAATAATTAAAAATTGGTTTTTAGTCGAAAACTGGTACCGTAACGGTATAGGTAGTATTTTCAATATGAGAACCACAGACGTTAAAAGTAAAAAATAATAAGCTATTTATTAAGTATCAACTTTATCATAAAATACAGTATGCTGGTATAAATGTAAGATTACTTTTTAAACATGAAATATTTTATATCTGCATAATTAAATTTTTGCATTTCATTTATTTACTAAAATATTATTTATGTAAAAAAGCATAAGTTAATTATACTTGAAAACATTTTTATTATTATATTTGAGCCTGATATTTATAATTATTTCATGAAACTTATATATAAAATCAATAAAATAATATAAATATTTCAATGGTTATTAAATTCTAACTTCACAGAAAAACAATTTTTTTTCGTTCCGTAAATACGTTTATATTATACTGTAGAGTAAGCTAAGCAGGCAGAGAAACTTTCTGAAGTAATTACAGGTAAGATAGCTGTGTCTAGTACTGTCATCTTTAAGGAATCGCTGCAACTACAAAATGTTCGGCTGTGAAGCTCTCATTCATGCTCATCTCTAGGTACATTCTTACCTGACGATCTCCGACACTCCGACTTTCAAACCGTTACGTTTACCATCATGCGATAACCAAAGTTTTGAACGGCGCTGCGACGTATGAATTTAATTTTATTGATTGATAATTTTTTAAATAAATGTTTGAATGCTATTTACAATAATTATGTTAGGTTTGTCTAATAATTTTAAAAATATTTTTATTGAAATAAAGAAATCTATACAAAAAGTATTCAATGTATTTTATTGTTGTCCTTGAATTCTGAGATATCATTATGAATATGTTTTAGGCGTGAAAAAATGTAACATTTAAAATATCGGAAGCAGCTTTTATCTGCTTTTATCACTTAACTCTCATTAAAGGTATTTCACATAATGCTCTAATTGTCACATTGTTTATTAAATTAACTGGTTCAGTCCAGATATCTACGTCATATTCCAGTATATTATTTATCAATGGACATTAATTGTGTCTTTTTTATTCACACATTGTTATACTGTTTACAAATGTTGATGCTTGATACTACAACTGGTTTTTTTTTTTGTCTTTATACCTTTAGAGTCAAATTAAAAAGCATTTTTTTCTGTCAAAGACTATCAATTTAAAATATATTGCAAATATTTGTGCTTTGGAAAAGGACGTAAAGTAAAACACATGTGAAATATAATTTAATAATAGTTTATTATCCTTAACGAATCATAGTTCGCACCATGTTTGATTCAATAAAAAGCCCTTTCCACTGATCCACCAGTCGAAAATTTCTCATTCGGGCCGTATATATCATAGTTGTACATACATCGAATAATCCATATATATATATACACGTGAAAATAATTCTTATATCGGAATTGTTTTCGTAATACTACAGTATTTGTGGAGACGGTGAAAATTATACATTAATACGCTAAAAACGTCGCTCGTTTTTTCAACTATTGTATAGGTAAATTTATACGCTGAGTTATATTTAAATCAGCATTTTCGCGAGTGTTTTGGTGATGTATCGTAATGGCCGTGGGAAATTTTACCCGACGATGGTTTAATACATTACTAAATATACTAAATTGTCACAAAAGTAGTTCAAGATTTTCACATAAATTTGATCGTTTTGTTTGCTACAAACTATCCAATACATTAACACGATTACTTAACACATTTTTTATAATTTGTATGATTTTTTTCACAAAAATCTATGCCTAAACACACCTTAATGCCTAATTCGTTCATTTTCAAATGAAAAATTTCTTTTAACTTTTATCTAAAACAGTGATACATGAGCATACAATTTTAACATATATATTGCGTTGTAATATAAAAATAAAATTGGAATTTTGCACACGCTCATGCACATAAAATAAAACGTCTTACACGACATAAAATTTGCGTAGTTAAAACAATATCACATGTTCCAATTGGATTCAACACAGAATTTGACCCCATTTTTAGCAGCTGTGTAAGTCTCATAACGAATAACAACTTGAGTTAACAGTTATGAAAATCTACAAACACTTTTGCAACAGTAGTCTAAATTTTGATACTTTAACAGTACGATTCTACGAGTACAGTGTTTCCACTCGCAACCTTAACACACCCTAATAGAGAGAAAAAATTACTTTATTTTCGACGGTCGAAAAATTTAACGGGCGATGATACTTTTAGTTTGTCTTACGCAGAGTAAAGTCGATCTAATGATAAATGTCTTCCTACTACACACCGATAAAAGTACATGAATTTACATTCACATTGGTCGTACTATTAGTATATTTCGGGCTCATGTCGTTGACTAACAGTAGAATTTCGTCACGAATACTATATAATAATCTTCATTTAATGTAAATTAACAACAAGAAAAGTTAATCTCTAAACTAACTACAACCTCGACTCGTACATGTACAATAAACGCTATTCACATGCTTAAAAACGTCGCGGTCAAATCGATTCCCGTTTCTTTCTCTCTCTCGCGCTCTCTTCCCCTCTCTCTCTCACTCTCTCTCCAAACATTTCAAAGTGAAATTCAAGTCTTAAAGCGTCTCACGCTTCGCCTACCCACAAGCGGCTACACATTAAACTCGTTTAAAGAATAGCGAAAAAGTACGCAAACTATTAACACAATTAAATAATTGTTTTGGTATTACGTCATGCTACGTTACACGATAAACTCTATGCACGTCGAGTTCGAAATAACACTTGTTGGTATATCAATGCCTATACAAACAAGGACACATAATTATATCGACAATCATTCTCTTCTACACACTTCATTCGACATCGGAACAGGACCTGCCGAATTATTTCAAGCCTCGACGCTTTTCATCTCCTCTAAAAGCATCACACCAAAGAGTATACATATATGTACCCGTACTCCGACACACACATATTCATACACACCGTTCGTGGAGACTTGAAATTCCACTCCAAAGCACTTTTGACGAGATTCATTCCAAATTTTTCTTTTGCGCTAAACACTCAGTCGTCGCAGTTTTCTACACCTGCTATTCTATATATATATATATATGTGTGTACCGGATTGTCTACGTCCTCGTGCGTGCGCGTGTGTGACAGCACGGTTGGACCCGCAGTCTAACCATCAGCACACATGCACACCGTGGCGGTAAGGAAGCAAGGAAGGAAGGAAGAACCAACTAATCCTCGGACTACACTCTTCAGACGGTGACGCCTTGCTGGGCGAGGAGCCGCTTTCTCTGCATCAAACTCGGCGACTCGCCCTCTATCTCCGGCTTGTTCACCGTTGACTTCAGCGACTCCAGACAGGACGTCGTCGACACTCGCATAGCCTTCGAGCTTCTCAGCGAGGCGTTCGCCAGCTTCTTGATAGTCTCGGATATCGGACACTTGATGAACTCCGCCTTCTCCGACACGCTGTTATGATCCGTGCCGTTCACCTTCACCACCTCTCCGCTCGTCTCGTTATTATTTTTCTCATGCACCTCCTTCTCCATCTCCTCCTTCCTGCACTTGAGCTCCGTTCTGTCCATCGAGCTCTTCGGCGAAGCCTCGACGTATCCACTCTCGTCACTATCAGCTTCCTCCTCGTCCAGCGACCCTAACGTGTGAAACACGGCAGTTGTTGTCGTCGTTGTCGTTGCCGTTGTCGTAACGGTGACGGTCATGGAGTTGTTCGTGCTCGCGTCCTCGTCGTCGTTGGCGGGCAGGAGGCAGCCGGCGTCGACCTCGTCCCTGGTGCAAGAGCCGCGTCGAGCGCCGACGTACTTCCGCATGTCTTCTCGCCTCGCGATCAGAGCAGCGTAACTGTCGTTCTGCAGAAAAAAGAGGAAGAAAGAGCGACTCGTTAGTGCTGTGATGGTACATATGGCTAATTAACGCGCGCACGCGTGCGGTGTGGCTGCCTTATGAAAAAGGGTGGAGAAATGCGAAAAATTGTTTGCTTTACGCAGGATTCAGTGACGCGATTTGTTAAAGAAGAAAAGAAAAATGGGGTTTGAAAAATAAAAAGCTTTCATCCTTTAAGGAGTTTGTGATAAAGATTTTAGGTATTTTTGCCTTTTTCTATGCTGGCTTTGTACTATTTGTAGGTGCAGTCGAAATAGTACAAACGCGCGTAATATATTCTTGAAGACGATTTGTTTACCGAACATCATGAATAGTCCATCCATCATATCTTTATGTTTTCGTTTCCTCTTTATCAAATCACGCTACAATTTTAGAATCTCTTTGATGGACGTGCTACTCAAAACGATATTTGTTCCGATAGATCAATCGTCGAAATATCTTTTCGTTCGAAAATTATGAACAACCATTAGTTAGAGCGTTTTGGTGAACTTGGCAGAAGGCACGCATTCAAAATTATGAGAGCATTTAAACCAGTGATTATAATTATACAAAGTTAGTGCTACTCCGAAGTTATGAGAACTCAGATAAAGCATCGAAATTAGATTAATCCTAATAATCATTTTACTAAATACTCTTTTTAAATGACTATTACTCAACCAATTTTAGTTTTTAAAATATACATAAAAATGCACCTAATTAGTGATACATTTAGCTTTACGAACTACATTTAAATAATCTTAACATGTTATAATACTATACACTGATTTTTTTTTTAAAGTAAGAAGACATGCGCTGTACTCAATTTTTTTTTAACTACAACCCAATCTCACCTGAATCCTCGCGGGCGACTGTCCGCCGGTACATGAGCTTCTCGGGCTCTCCCCGTGCGGCCTGAAATCGACAATCTCATCGAGATCCTCGACATCCTCGAAGTCAAAGAAATTCCCGTCGTTCGGCCCGCTCGTCGCGTTCGGGTCCTCGATCAACATCATTCGGTGGTCCTCTTCCTCGTCCTCCAGCGACTCTTCACCGGAGAGGCTGTTGTTGCCACCGCCAGCGCTAACAAGCTGCTTGCGACTGCGTGTGCGTGCCTGTCTGCTGGTCCGCCTACGGAAACGCGGACTGCCCGCGCACGTCATGAAGTTCGGCGAGCCCTCCGAATTGCGTCTCGGGCCCGCGTGGTGGCTGTTGGGACTGCAAAGCGGTGGTGTTGTGGATAAAGGTGGATTGATTGTCATTGCTGCTGTCAGGGCTTTGCCGGTTGTCGTACGTTGGCCTGCGGAAAGAAAAGTTTTCGTTGTAGAGAGATATTTTTGAAATTGTAATATCGAGCGGTTGGGGGGATTTTAATATAGAGAGATGGGAATTTTTCTGCACAGCTTGGTTTCACTAGTTCGGAGAAACTTTATATTTTACTGGTGTAGTAGCCTCGAAAACAGTATTCAAAGTTCGAAGCGAATAAGAATGCGAGTAGTTCGAAATTTTTGTTTAAATTTCCCGGCATTAAAATATAAGAATGCGCGCTGCGGCCGAGATTTCAGAGCAAGTAAGATATTTGTAAACAGTTTTCATCGGTCACAGTCCATTTGACCAATTCATCCATATGTATGCAGGAGCGTGTGCAGCAAAACTTTTTATGGAGATTTTTCAGAGATTGCGGGAATTCCAAGTAAACGGAGAAAAACTGGGTCAACGAATATTCGCAACAATTGTTCTTCCCATTTTCTCCCAAAGATATTAAACTTGAGATTCCGAATAGAGAAATTCGAAAAATAAGCTGCGGTACACGAGTTTCATATATATATATACAACCAATCGGTTTATATGTTAATTCTTAAAATGAAGATACGGTGAATTTAAATTGTTTACAATAAAATCCAATATCCAAACTTTAATAAAAAACAAACTTTCTACTTATTTCTACAACCCTTTTTAAACTTTCAAATTCTCCGAAAGAAAATCAGCCTCGATATCACCAAAAAATCACCACCACTCACCATTAAGCAAATCGGGCTCATGTGGCAGATGGGAATCCTCGCTGCTCGACACCCTCTCCTCGCTATTCGCAGTGCTGGCGGTCTCGCAACCACTCGAAATGCTTCCATTCTCGTCGGACGACTCTCTGTGATGCAGGGCTTCCAAGAGCCTCGCCAGTCGCCAGCTCTCATGCTCCTGCCAGCTCTGGGCGACGTGCTCGAGCGAGGCTAGCTCCTCGAGGAATCGTTGCTGCTCGATCTCCTCGGCGACTGCGTCCTCCTCGATGGCCGACAATTTCGGCGCGCTTTTCGAGCGCTCGAGTGGCGGACGGTAGTTCGAGCCCCCCGTGCTCAGCAGGATCTTGCGACGGGGTAGCGATGGGTTCTCGTATACTGCGTTTGCCAGGGATAGCCTGGAATAGGATGGTTTGTTAGAAAGATATGTGTGTGAGGTGATTGATGGAGGATGAGAGGTTGTAAAAATTATGCAGGAAGCGTGCGACGGTGCTGGTAATCTTTACGAGGACGAAAGAACGCGGCAGTGTATAGATAAAGATTAATATGATTCATAGAACAAAGACAACGAGGAAATTCGCGATAGTTGCGTCGTTGTTGTACGAGGAGGTAGTGATTTGCATTTTGAGGATATATTATGTAAATGTAGATTAGGTTTATTGCTTAGATTGCGGAAAGGTCAAACTTTACGAGGAATAAATAATCTTTGCGATATTGTGACATTGTGTGGATGCATTGTTGTTACTTCGTCGTGAGTTAAATTTAAATACCCTCGTAATATGTAAGAATTATTATTACGTTTGAAAGGTAATTTAAAAATTCTGTTAATTTAATTAAGCACCTTTTGAACAATATTCTATTGAACTCTGATGTTACATAATAATATAACAACCGGTTCTATTGTAAAACTTCACGAACTAATTATCATAGTTTTGAAAAGATTATTGAAATCAAATTCACTCCCGAGAGGCTCATTCGAAAAACACGTTTATTTTTCACCTCGCGCGTTACATAATACCGGAAGTTTCTCTTTTTGACCGGCTAATTATTTCATTTTTTTTTTCTCAGATATAAGTGAAATCTTAGAAAGTTATTGAAAATGAAAGTTCCGCATGACGATATAAGATATTATATGACGTTTGATGAATCATCTTCAATTAATTAACAAGGCATTTAGGAAAGTATAAAATGCCTCGCTCAAATGGTCTGTATGAAAGGGGTAACTGTGGCAATCTTTCTCTCATCTGCGAATCTGCTAATGATACTATGAAAAGTCACTCCGCGAAGTGTTACTTCATTACGTATTTACTTTTAAGTGTGTACACAAGGAAGCAGAATGCACTTTAATTAACGTATCAAATAACTTGGATATCTTTATGAATCCTGTATTTAAGAACCTTATAAATTATCACGAAATCTGCGTATTTACATATGTAAATAATATAATTTAGCAAAATGTATTCGAGCGATTTTCCTGCTGAACACGGAAAAATTATCCGCTTCGATATCTGATATAGCCCTTTTAGTCTCGACTGTACATTATTATTTACGTACGTATGCATTTCAGGAATCCGGCACCCAGTTGATTGAGATTTTTATTCGATTATTCGCGGACATAAATAGACAACTGTACAGAAACAGGTTTGGTCTCTGGATTTTTTTTTCAATACGCACAGGCATATACAAATATACAGACCCACGTAATCCGTGATACGTGAGCATTCGCTGATAGGCGTGTATATATGTATTTAAATTGGGACTCGCCGCATAATTTTCGTGAAAAAGTTACTTTTCCTTGTTCCTCTTTCTTGGCGTCCCCGATAAAGCCGGCTCCATTTAGCGCTGATGTTTAATTTATCACGACACTCGTGGACACTAATAATGAGCAATCTGAAGAAAAGGCTGTTAACCATAGAGTAAAATACAGTCGTCGACGGAATGACGAATACTTTTTTAACGAATCTCAAGACTCTGTCGACCTTGACACACCGGTACCTCGACTTTGGAAAATCATCCAACTTCTTTTCAGCGCGCATATACTCAAAAGCTCGACCGATGAAAAACACCACCACTACACGTACATCGGCGACGTAAAAACAACGAATACAAATCGAGAAAACTCGACTTTAAAATTTCTAGATTTGTTTTCGGTATTTTTCAGTCTCTTTGACAGATCGAGTGCATGACAGCGCGCAAGATGAATTTGCCGCTCCCGTACGAGAGAAGAAGAAGAAAAATGAAAAAAGATTCACGTGCCAAGGCCGCGACGGCGATTAGAACTGTAAGAAGCGGCACATCGTGAGCTCGCGCGCGCGGTGATTTTCAATCTCGATTTCATGACTCTTCTTAGAAAGTGTAGCCAAGGTCAGGCGCGTAATCTACATTGACTAATTCGTATCTGGCGATGCATACGGTCAAATGCTTCTTCAATGAATCAAATTTGAATGATGTACGAACGCGAAGATTGAAAATAAGAATTTTTTTGTTCTTTGTGGAGAACGATGGGTGCTTTTGTGTAAAAGGCTCGGTAAGTTTCTAAAAATCTCTGAGTTATTATTTAATATTAGTCGAGTGGACGATAAGTGAGATAACGCAGAAAGTGAAGTACAGCGTTTTTCTACGATAACGGCAAAAATGTATACGGACGTTGTTAAAGAAACTATAAAAATTATCGATAAGATACAATACGTATTTTTGCGTTAAGTTTATTATCGTTAACTACTTATTATAAGTAGTGAAAAAATGTGTGAAAAAACATGGCTTTTATTTTCCCACTAGGAAAGTAGAAGCTTAGTAAAAATCCTATTGCGTCATTCGAAACACATTTTAACTTTTTTCCGAAACTTTATAGATAAATTCCACTATTTTATATACACATGATACGTGATGCTAATTATAGGCTGTTCGAAGAAATTATATCAAAAACTTTTCAATTAATGTACAACTTTTGGCGACGGAATCTCGTTAAGATAAACTTTTGGCTCCCCAATAATTCTTGATCGGAGTTTTTCATCTGCGATTTGCATTCACGTAACATATAGATATTCCGGTATTTTAAAAATCCGCTCGCGCGCCTATATATTTTCCGTACGTTTCCTTAAACATTGGCCGCACATAATATATGCACAGCCGATCGGGTAATCGTAACTTAAAAGTTTTTAGAGTTCAACGACTTGATTTACGAGTGTTTACCGCGATAACGTAACGCCAGGTCGCCAATTCACCTCCGCCACACGATAAACTCGTCCTATCAATCCATTAAACTTGACGAAGCATTGAAATTATTTTAACTTTATACACCACGCGGCGCGCAGAACGTTCTCGAAGTGAATTTCCAGAGACCGAAGTAACGCGACTCACAAACACCCACCTAGCGACAATGCAACCAGTCACTCTCGCAACTCTATTAACTGATAAAACCTTCCAAGTGTCTCGCCTCACTTCATTACACACCTCCGCACCCAAGCATCGATTACCAATCCTCCCCTGTTCCAAAAATATCCTTCACATCACCCACCTAGCGTTCTGCCTCGACACTTTGTCCCTCCTGAACTCCAAGAGCGCCTGGTGCAACCTGGCGTTCAGGACATTCGCCAGCCTCCTCGCGGTCGACTCCTTCGCGCACAGAGCCGCGTGGCACCGAAGCTCAGGCCTGAGTCGGCGACCCTCGTGTCTGTACACCCAGACTATGAGCCGCGGGTGCGAGGCTGGTGCTGTGCAGTAGGTCACTCGGTGCGCCCAGTACTCGGTCAACCCATGATCCTTTGTCGTCGCGGTCAATCCGCCGTTCGTTATGGTCAGGCGCATCGTCACGTCCGGACGACTGCTGCTCACGTAGTTCCGCCAGAGCGTTGATACGGGCTTTTCCACGCAGCCTTCGCCTGGAAGAAGAGACAAAAAGAATGGTTAAATTTTTTTTAATATATAAGGTATAAGCGAATGTAAAATAAACGATTAGTTAAGAATATATAAAAGGTTTTTTTGATATACGATAGATAAAAAGTATACGAAGCGAAAACCTGCTATTTGATTACCAACAGTTTTTTAATCTTAAAAATACATCGTGTATATTTGTTCGTGTGTTAGAGGCTTAAAAAATACGTTCGTGCCTGAAAGTATATAACTATAAAACTAATATTGCTGTATGAGAGCGATAAACAAAGAATAGTGCGTATACACTATCAACCAAGTCCCGGAGTAAATATAGCGTAACTGCAAAATTTATGAACCATCAAAAAAAAGAAAAAAAAAAAAAAAAACTGCTATAAAAAACTGTGGCATAAGCGCATAGTCCCGAGAACTTTCAAATTGATTTGAAATCAATTTTATGGCTCCATAAACTTGTTATTAAACTATATAGTGCGCCTGCCCGATAGAATTATATTCCCTTGACACACGTGTGAAGTTGAATAACTCTCAGGGACTCTGAAATTTCATTTCTACGCTCGCTTCCATATCCGTTCCGCTTTTTTCTTTTCAATATACCTTTCAAAATTTGCATCCCGTTCAAAAGGGAAAAAGACGTGCTCGAGAGAATCAAACTCCGGCAAACTCCTTAAATAAAATATATAATAATTGTATTACTCGCTCCAGACACAAAACAACTCGGAACTCCACTGGAGGAAAACACGACGAAAGGTCTATACTTAGCCTATCACAGTCACTCACCAGGCGCGCGTGTATATTAACGAGCTTTTTGTCGAACCTCTCTTCGTCCGCACTTTTTACACACGCACACGCCCTCGTCCGAAATATGCTACCGACGGGGCAATGATGATCCACATCTTCGCATTAGACCGGGCTATTTTCGGTACGCGTATATTAAGTATACCTATACTCGCGGATAAGGCGATCGCGATCGGTATACGATCTCGATAAATCACGTGCGCGAGATGTGCCTAATCGACATTTACGCGAAATCGCGGTTTTCGAGTGCAACGTGCAGGAGGTCGTTATCCGATTTTTCTGTCAAGGTTTACCGGGAAAAGCGTTTATTTATATATATAAGAGAGAGAGACTGATTTTGATATAAAAATCCGTCAGGAAGTCGCGGGAATCCTGAGTATAAAAGTGTATATAGAAGGCGCGATAAAGATTCATGTGAGTCACGATTGAGGTTCATACAGGAAAATTACAGTACAGCCTGACGGCGATGGCAATATTCTCGGGGAGGTAGGAGAAATTTAATATTTTAGGGAAAATTATGCAGACGAGGATTTAAGATAGATTACGGTCCCGCGCGCCGCGGAGCACAATGTCAAGGTAGCAATTTTATGTAAGAAAATATAATTTCTTAATGCGCGTGCGCGCGCTACGTAAGCTTTTTATATGCGCTTAATGGGTATAATTTTACATAATGGCATATATTTTTCAGGGAATAGCTTAATAAGGGGCTCACCTTGTATACTAAAACTCCGCTCATTAATGACTTTAATAACTCGTAATCGTCGTTATTCTACAGGTACCACCAACGCTGTGTCCCTCCAACACATCGAACCCTAATAAATCATTACCACACCTTTCGCATCTTTCGGTCCCACGTTACCCCATCCCCCTATCAGCAAACACCGCAACGTCTCTCTCGTACTATACGAACCCTCCCACGCTCCCGCGCGCGATCCGCATTACAATTATAATTACGCTATATGTACCTACCGCGGCGCGGCGAAATCCCCGAGACAATTAAAACGCGAGCGCGCGGCTAGGAAAACGCAATCGCCGCCGCGCAGTCAGCGCGTGCGAACACGCGAAAAACAGTGAGAACGTAAAGTGGAGCAGAGAGATGTGCGTGCAAGGTGCAACGTATATGCGTCGCATATACATGCGCGACTTTTGCCGTTACATCGTTATTTACTCTGTCTGTGTGTGTATGCCCTTGCGGACGCCGCGAGCGGGAGAAAGCGAGAGATCGACCCGCGTGAGTGTTGACGAAATTATATTCTCTTTCTTCGGCGTGCTATGTATATGATGCGAGGAGAAAATTTGAAGATGGAGATGGGCGGGATTCTTTCTTTTTTTTATAGCAAGTGGTCATTAATTTTTTTTTATTTTGTTATGAAATATTCAATTGGTTTATTGTCTTACGTATACACAAATATATGTGTTTCCTTGTTCCTTTTTACGTAACGCCTCTTATCTGCATATACATTACTATGCATAACGAAAATTGCTCGCAAATATTTTTTACGCTCGCGTTTCTTGTAATATACTTACGACAACGCCTCTTTTAAACGCGCCATATATATATATATATATATATATATATATATATATATATATATATATATATATATATATATATATATATATATATATATATATATATATATATATATATATATATATATATATATATATATATATATATATATATATATATATATATATATATATATATATATATATAGCGATAAGACACTCGAGCGAATCCTCAGCCTTCTTTTTGCCATCACTTTTTTTCCACAGTACTTTTCATATAAACGTTCAAGCGTTCCCAGCCGCGCGCCGCAGCCGGCCCGCGAACAACCGTTTTCAATTGTAATTCCTGATAACGGCGAATATCAAATTATAATCCTGTTTGCGGCGGCCGCGCGGTGCGCTACTTGTGCGCGCGTTATGGTTTCCGACTAATGACAATTAATTAGCGGCGCAATGCAAAACTAATTGCGGACGAAGAGAGCTCGAATTGACGCGAGCGGGCTTTGATGTTGATCGCGGTGGTGCACTACTATACGACTAACGTAATGTATACCGATTTCAAGTGGTTTGATATTACGTACATATAACGTCGTTAGCGTGGTAGACGATCGGATGCCCCGCTTCCAGAAGCAAAGCAATAAATACGGGTATTGAGTGACGTTGTTATCGTGTAATCGTTTTGGAGTGGGATATCCTCGTTATTATGTGTGCTTCTTTCGAAAATTGGCTTGGTTTGCCCGTAAGTTATGGAAGAATTAAACTCTTGTCAATGATAAGCCACACGCACTCTAACCGACCGTTCGAATCATTATTTTAATAGCCTTAAGATATGAATGAGACTAAACGAAAAACCAAAATCATTTTTCAGGAAAACACTGAACCGATGACTTTTTAAATAATAAAATAAAGTGCCTCTTTTGCGTAAACACAAATCCTCCTTCACCTTAAACTCCGCACTCACGCGGAAGCAGGAAGCGCACCTCTGGCTCCCCATTTTTCCACCACCGAACCGTAACGCTCTGTTCCTTCGCTCTCTCTCCTATATATAATAATACACATTGCGCGCGTGAGCACGTGGACACAACAATCGCTCGCTCGCCCTATCAGCCCCGGACATCTTTTCCAGCACGCGAGCTTGGAATTCCACAAGCTCAGCTTCTTCTTCTTCTTCGTTATCTTTATTATTATATATACACGCGCGGCGAAGGTCTATGCTACGCCCTTTGTTCGCCGCGCCGCCCCTTTGTTGGTTATATACAATGGAGCGCGGGGCGCGCGCGTTTATCAGTCGCTGATCGGGAGTTTTTTGTTTCTTTATTTTCTGAAGAAGGGCTGATTTATATTTCGTTAATTTTGTCGCGGCTTAATTGGGATGTATAAAAGAGGGCGCGTGGGCGGACGCGGAGCGTTTTTTGGAGGAGCAAGGCTAATGAGGCTGCTGCGAGGGCGGGTAGAGTAATAAGGAGGAAGATAGTGGAAAGTTCAAGGGCGATGTCGATGATGATAAGGGTGTGTATTGTTTTTCGAGCTCGCGAGCCTGTATAGTGTAGGTATTGTATATATTTTCATTATAAAGAAGGAAGAAAATGCTATTCGCGAGCGGCGGAGTAAACGTCACAGCCGTGCGGGTAATTACAGGAGACAAAAGCTTTACGGCGGTCATGGGGCTTTGTCTCGTGCATATTCATATTATATACCCCACCTCGCGACGAGGAGGACATTCAAGATACAACACGACGCGGGCAATTTGAGTTTTATATAATTTCGCAAGCGACAATCGCGCTGATAACCCGGCACGCGTGTGTTACACGAGCGATAAATCGCCGCACGACAGGATCGGATTTATACTATTGCGCGTATATGATATATGATCAATTCTCAGGTTTTTTTGCTAAAAAGAGGGTCAAAAAAAAAATAAATAAATAAAACTAATTTTGAGGCACACTTCTGTTATAAGTTTTTGTCGTTCTGTAGGTCATACAGTATACGAGAAAATTTTCGAACAGTCGAAAACGGTATTGTGACACCGTTTTAGAAAAAAATCCATTCTTCTTATGGAAATTTAACATGGGAAAAATGGACGAAAAGTACTCACTAATGATGAGCCAAGAGTAAGCTTTTAAATGTGCCAACAAATATTCCACAAAAAAACGATTAAAGTAGATGAAAAGAGCTTTAATTTAAGCTAAAGATCGTTAAAATCGGTCAGTTCTGCGCAAAGTTACGTGCATTTGAAAATCGCGAAAAATGACCAAAAATGATTGAATTACGTGGATTCGGGAAAAATCGCTCATTTTTGGTCATTTTTCGCAATTTTCGAATGCACGTAACTTTGCGCAGAACTGACCAATTTTAACGATCTTTAGCTTAAATTAAAGCTCTTTTCATCTACTTTAATGGTTTTTTTGTGGAATATTTGTTCGCACATTTAAAAGCTTACTATTGGCTCATCATCAGTGAGTACTTTTCGTCCACTTTTCCCATGTTAAATTTCCATAAGAAGAATGGATTTTTTTCTAAAACGGTGTCACAAGACCGTTTTCGACTGTTCGAAAATTTTCTCGTATATACTATATGACCTACAGAACGAGAAAAACCTTATAACAGAAGTGTGCCTCAAAATTTTTTTATTTTTATTTTTTTTTTTGACCCTCTTTTTTGCAGAAAATCCTGAGAATTGCTCATATACGCGTGTACGCATTGAAAAATGCAATGTGAATGGTGTGCGCTTAAGTTATCTATATATACATATATCTTATCTCGGATTGATTAACCGTAATGTCAAAATTATACGATTATGGATTAGGCGAGGATTATAGCGATATCCGACGATTTCAGTGCATGTAACTGTCCTTGTATACGATACATAAAAATTTGAATTTCAACGAGTCAGCGCGCTATCACTCGTAAAATTATTTTTCTCGCCTATATACGCGTGATTCATGGACACAACGTGACGCGCTCTTCGTCGCCCATTTATATCTCGTCGAAGAAAAGGTCCATTCTCTCACGTGTGTGCGTATATATACACGAGAGCGTCTAACAACCCCGTAATGAACGAGTATTTTCGCCGGCACACTCGTAAACCAAACCAGTGCCCGCCCTTTCACGGAACAACGGAAAACAGAGAGAAAATTCGAAAATCCAGGCGCAGCGTAATAACCCATTGACCGACAACTGTACAGCAATATGTACACGCTCAAATTGGGAGATAAACACTGTGTACTCGCGTGCACGTTTTAATTGCTGGGTGCGAAAAACGAAAAAGGAAAATCCGAGATAGCGCCCGTGTAGTGAAACAAAGAGAGCCGTTTCGAAAGACGCAAATTCACACGCACGTGTATATATGTATATACCAGTGTGGGAAATCAAATTATCGGAAAGGGAGAGGATCGTATTCCTTCGGCATACACACACACAGACACACACATACACACGCGCGCGATCGTATGTGTATGTATACACGTGCACGCGACAAAAAAGGCGTTTTTTTAGCGCACAAGCGGGGCGACACGATGTGGGTATATGGGTTTTCGTGAAAGTGAGCTCGATTCGATCGCGTGGTGGTGGTCGCGCTTGCGAAAAAAGAGCGCGGTCATGATTTGCGCGCGTGGAGAGGGAGGGAGAGAGGAAGAGAGGGAGAGAGATGAGGGGACCGAGTGACTGACTGACTGCTCGATCGAGTTCTTGCGAGAGTCGTGCTCTTTTTTTTTATCCTCTTCTTTATTCGGTGTACGTACGGAGTGAATGGGTCGGTGGTATCGGTTCGAGAGGTGGAAATAAGGATTTCTTTTTCAGCGCGTTGATAAAAATATATACTTTTAGATGTATAATTGTTGAATTTTAGGAAAATATGCAAAATATATCGTATTTAATCCGTTTAAGCTATCTCATATCCTTATTATAACACTTCTTCCCATCTTGCTTTCCCAACCACCCGCTCCTCTAACAAAAACCATATCATATCCGCACAGAAAAACTGATCCGCTCCATATAACCCGCACAAAACCTCCGCATATTCTCTCTTTCTCCTCCTCTCATCAAACACACACGATTCGCACAACAGGTGCACGAACGCGCGCGCGCGTAACTGTACACGCGTGCCGCCGATTGTATCTCTCTTTCTCTCTTTCTCTCTCTCTGTATACCTATATACACATACACAGCTATATAGCGTAATGATGCAACCGTATGTACGCGAGCGTGAAGTAAAAATCACGCTGTACTCGGGACCCCCGCGGTGGAGGAGGAGGCGTCGAATTGCTGCGCGTGGTGTGAAGGGGTGGAGCGATTAGATATATCGGGAGGGAATTCACAAGCGAGTATAAATGTTTTCGCGAAGTCAAGAGCGAGGAGGATACTTTCGGTAGCTGCGACACAGATAAGGATCTCCTTCGCGGGAGCACTTGAACTTCGTAATTATATAGATTGGTGTTGTGAATGATTTCGCGTGTGCTCCGAAGTACTACGCAGAAGTGCGGGAATAACGTTATAGGTGAGATAATTTAACTAGGCAGATATATGTCGGTTGTGGTACAAGGTGTATATGGTAAGTATTGGGTAATGTTTTGACAAGGTTTCGTCGCCACTGGTTCAAGTGTTGATATACGCTGATTAAATCAGTATTGTATATGTAAGAATTTATTATCGATAATTGCGGGACACTCGAATGATTATGATGATAATACAAAATATACTGCACATCTTTACACAGAGCCATCAATTCTAAATATTGTCCTGCATTAAAAGTATATCACTCGTCAACAACATAAAGTGACAACATCTATACCCTAATTTGACGAAACATTGAGAAACACTGCAATCACCAACCGGATTTGATCATTGCGAAGACTCTCGCACGTACATCGATAATATCGCTGGCGTTTTAAGATATCTTAAGCTCTCTTTCTTAATACAAAACTGCCGATCCCAATCACGATCCATATAAGGCATTATATCTAACCAGATTGCAACTAAGAATTAGTCTAAAATTAGTACGCATACTGGAGTGGGCTCGTGTATAATAAAACTCAACAAAATTCAATCGAGCAACGAATTTTCGTTATGTAAAATAAGCATACTAACCGACCTGTCCACCTCTCACAACATAGCTATATATATATATACCACACACCTCGATAAGGATATACTACTACTTCTTCTCCCTCTTATGTACTCGCTGCACAGGACGACTCTCTGCGAGCCGCTGCTGCCGGTCGAGCGGTACTTCCCTCCTCTCTCTCTTTCTCTCTCGAAAGTCGATCGCTGCGAGCCGATAGAGCTCCGCCGAATGTAGGTTGACGTCCTTCTCTCTCAAAGATGGACGACTTTCGCGACGACGGCGACGACCGCCTCGCGTTTAATGGGCCGATGTTAATCGCTCGCGCGGTTTATGAAATGATGGAGCGCGAGTGTGTGTGTGCCGTGTCGCGTATCGGAAAGTAATTACAGGAGAGGAAGAGTATGTGTGTGTGTGTGTGTGGATGCGATGGGGGTAATTGTCAGGTTCGACGAGTGGAAAGGAGGTTATCGTCGGGGACGCGGGATTATTGTGGGATTCATTTTGAGGGAATTACGGGGGAGATAGGGGATTTAGGGGTGGGGAAGTATTATAGGTGTCATAAATGAATTGGCGTATAAAATATAGGATTATATGAATTATCATCACCTCGCTCCAGTGCGTTATCCGGAGCTATATTAAGGAAAAGGAGCTGTACATAATGAACGGAGAGTCCAAAAAAGTGTAATTCACCGTCCTCGCCGAAAAATGACAGCCCTCCGAAAAGTAGCCAGTACACGCGGGCACGCGTGCAAAAACTCGCCCATAAATCAGGCTCCGGATAATTAAATAAACCTCTATAAATCAGAACCACCGCGGCGCATGCGCACGAAAAAGGAAGCATCCGATCCCTCATGTATATACGCTTATACACGCACGAGCGCGACACATGCAGCGGTGCACGCGCTGATTAATACGACGATGCACTGCATGCGGTCGATGTGTGTGTATATATATCGCGTGTGCGGCGACGGCGCTTTCTCCGCGCGCGATATATTTTTTTTCTTTATTTCGTGTTCGTGGGGGGCCGTCGGAGGGGAAGTATTAAGTATATACAGTTGGGGGAACTTTGATAGGACGCGATGAGATCGCGGGGGCGCGATTAATCGGGATTGTGCGAGGATTTCGTAATGCGTGCGATTGTGAACAGAAAAGTCGGGTGTTTTGAAGGTGTATAATAGGTAATATAATTAAGAGAGGAGAGTATAAGTGTATATATATATAAATTTGTATAACAGGTATTTGCGTGCGCGTTTATATTTACAATTATTAAGATTGGCCTGCTGAGTACTTTATAACAAAGTGTATCAGAAACTAATATAACGAACACTTATCGATATATATATAATTTTCGTTTAATTCAATGGCGCGGCGCCCCGCTCTTTATATAGAAAGCTGGCTTTTACACCTGTTTACTTTATTATACAGCGCGTACATACACTATACTTTATTAAATTAATGGAATTGATAAATAAACGGCTACGCGCGCGAGCTCGTAAAAATTACTCCCGGACTACTATTTCGCATATTAAAATACACCAACCGCGCGCGCTCTGCAAAATCTCTCCCTCTCGCACTCTTTTGCGTTCGCTTCGCGGAACGAACTTTCTACTGCGCCGATAAAAAAAAAGGAATCTAGAAAAATGCACTATACACCACATGTATTAAAAACACACAAGTGTGTATGTGTATCTAAAACGCATCCACGAGGGCCTTTAAAATTCAATGCACGCTCGCGGCTCTCTCTCGCGCAAAAACTTTCATGATCGATGATTATATACTTTATGCGCTCGGGCTCTAGCGGTGTATCTCGTGATACGTGCACGTGTCGATCGATGCTACCGCGATTAATCATTCATGTATGTGTACTCGCTCGCGCGGGTATATATAAAAGAGCGCGCGGCGTTGCTACTTGCCGCTCTCTCGGGCTGGCAAACAGATATTGTAATAATTGAGGAAATGCGATTTTCCTCTTTCGCGTGCGGTATAGGCATGCATGCATGTGTGCATGAACACGAATGAGAAAAAAGTCAAGGCTGAAGCGATCGGTCAATATATGCATGTATGGGTAATAGCGAGAGAGATCGATCGAGCGGTGTTAATGATCCGCAGAGAGTAGCTGCAGCTGCTGCATAAACAACAACACCGGTAGCGCGGCGACTTTTTTGTTCGACCTGCTATGATTATTCGGGATATAATATTGTTTGCGCGAATACCGATGAGGGTACAGAAGAAATATTTATTTACGATGACGCGCGTGTATATATGTGCAAGAAGTGTGTGGATTTATTGTACTCGCATTTGCACGCGACACTTCAAATTGGAGATTGAGTCACTCTGTAACGGACGATATATGCATTATATGCAACGCCGCCGCGCCAATAATCGGCGTATGACTCAATCTATTAAGCGGTAGAAGACACTTGACGCGGAGGAAAAAAATCGCTTTACGCGTCAGGATGTACTAGTGATTCTCGTTTCTATTTTTTTTTTTTGGTTCGAGGATAATATACGCGCGCGATTAATCGATCGATCGAAGCGTGTGAGTAATGCCCGTAGGCGGTGATAGAATTTTTAATTATCCCGATAATGGTCTGCGATGATGCGATAATAGCTTAATCCTGCATCCGCTGCTCTGCGCTCCATCCTTTTTCCGGAGGAGGAAGCGTGAGTCGGGCGTCGATTTAATCGATGACAGCCGTAATCTTCCATGGCATTATTATACTTCGATTAACGTTATATCAAAGATTACGAAAGTCGTCGTAGTAATTTGCTGTTATTCCTCCCGCGAGCCGATGTCAATACCAGTGAGAGAGAGAATTGAATTTCGATGATAGAAAATTAAAGGGTCTTTTATTTTTCAGCTCCATTGGCTATATATCTAGTAAAGTTCATTACTACGGTATACGTATAACTACCAACAAAAAAAGTACAATAATTACTGTAAACTTGCTAAAGAATGTAAAGACTTTCCAACTATAAATTTGAAAACGCAGTTGAACATAATGTCTCATTTAAAACTATATCTGATAAAAGTTCATGCCACAATTATCCCTTGTTTCACGTATACCTCCACAAAAGAAATGCAAAAATTTCGGCGCATTATAGAACCCAACAGCTCACAATAACTCCCACCAGCCATACCCATCGCCTTGTATACATCTCCCACCGCGCCACCTCCTCTTCCGCACTTCCCGTCCCATCATCACCTGCACCACCACTATCATCATCACCACCTGCGCGAGATATATACCCACCTCGCTCGCTCGCAATAATAACCTCCACCTCCCGTATACCCACACCACTACACCGCCGCCGCCGCCGCCGCCGCTGCGGTATGCGGAGAAAGTCGCTGCCGTACGAATATACGCTCCCCGCCGGCGGTTATCCGGTCAACGTCCTCTCGCGTGGATTTATTTTTCCGCGGAATTAGCTAAAACACGCGCGAGAGAGGTTAAAATCTCTCGCATCACGCGAGGAGGGAAAAAACGAGGAGCTAATGAGCCAGCGGCGGCAGAGGCAGCAACGGCGAAGGTTTAACGAGGAGACGAGCGAGATGGGAATATGGGACGACATATAGAGAGAGAGGGTTTTCGTTCGCACGATTTCTTCGGATAATTGGCGCGAGGCCGCTTTTTGCCGCTGGATGTGGGTGGGGTTTTTTTTACGTTAGGTGCGGTGGGAATAGTAAATGGACGGAGGGGATTTTTGGTGAGAGATACGGGGGATTTAGTATTAGGGATTCTTGATTGGAGTATTGAGAGTCGGAGAATGAGATTCTTTGTATGACTGATGTAGAGAGAGGAATAAGGAAGCGCATTAAATTGAAATGTACGAGTGTAGGAAGGGAAGCTTCTTTATTCGCTTTATCCATATAGAAACATATATATTATATGTGTATCTCGCGTTCGTTGTATTTACTTCCTACAGAAAAAGTAGAATACATGTAGAAAGACGCCGTTACAGAATAATAACGTACAACTTTTATTATTAAAAAATTATATTATACTACTCGAAATGACATAATCAAAAGGTTCTTTTTCACGTCCGCGCACGACCGACGACGCGTGTATCAAAAACGCACGGCAGCGTGTCGCGTCGCGCGATTCCAGGTCGCGCCGCGATTGCGTGCAATTAGAATGCAAATTTTTTTTCGAGTAACAGTACTTCCGTTAGAAAAAAGAGCCAGTCGCTAGACGCACGCGTTGCCACACATATATGTACACGTGCGTGTGTGTCTGCGCTTTTTGCCGGGCTCCGAAACGACCTTAATTCGATGTGGTGTATATATATACATCTGCGATACTTCCCGTTTAATTAACGGCGCGCTGAGCTTCCTGAGTGTATTATATGTTTCGATAGAGGAAAACGTGAGCGCGCGCACGGTATTACGAGAGTGATAAGTACACTCGTGGTGAGGAGAGAAAAAAGTGTTTTAAGAGCGAGCAAATGAATCGAGCGCCCGCGCGTTATAATCGAGTCATTTGAAAAAGTTCATTTCGCGCTGTTGGATAAACGCCGTTTTGAGGACAGTCGCACGTGCGCGTACACGTGTAAACAAAAACAACTTTTTTCGACGACGTTTTATCGTATATCGGACGATTTTCCGCGTATCCATAAATTCCAATTAGAAATTGTAAATTATACACGTTTAATTAACTTAAACTCATCTATACCATCAAAACAAAACTCTTGGATAAAGTTTAGATACGAAAAACAGGGTAGTGGGTCCAAAGTTTAGGCGATCCACCTTAGAATTGAAGTCAACTCTAGATGCTCTCTATTCCGACTTACAGATTGTGCAAAATTTCGAAATTCTATATATAAATTACGAAAAATCATATTTTCGAATGTAACAATTCATCTATGCTATCCAAAACATCAAATTTCATGAATAGAATTTTAATAGGGATACAATATAGTACATTACGCAACTAGTGCGAGGGAAACACGATTTACGCACGCGTGGTAGTTCGCGCCCGAGCGAAGCGAGGGCGCTGAACTACCACGAGTGCGTAAGTCGTGTTTCCTCGCACGAGTTGCGTATACTATTTTTCATAACAAGTGTCGCGGAGCTCGACATTATACTAAACTAAATTCAAAAATGAATTATTTTTAATAGATAATTATTGCATCTTTTATCAAAAAATATTAAACTAAAACAAAAATATAGTGTATCGTACATTGTAGTTAATTATGATGATTATGTACATTAATTGTAACATTACAATTATTAAAATGAAAAGAAATATTTTTGTCCCTGCTTTCAATAGTAAATGATTGTTCGCTTTTTTCATCACTGTTTTGTCTACGTTTTTGCAACGGTGAACCACATGTAGCTTGCTGCGTTTCGGTTAATCAATAAAATTCATCCTCAGCGTGTGGTTCATTATCATCATCTCGACCTTCTGAATCAAATCTGGTTCTTTTTAACGAAACTGTTACAGATTTTTTGGGTTGATCAACTGTAATTTCTGCTCCAGAAGTAGATGCTACTTGATTGTCACACTGCGGTATATGGTTATCTGCCACTACAACTTCAGTAGGTTTTAGGACGATCGATTTAGTTATTTTTTTATGAATTTGTTCCTTATGATTCATAGATTCATTAATGTAGCCCTCAGCTACTGTAGACGATTTCCAACCGCCATATCTTTTTAAGTCAGTAAGATCACCTCCTCCATCGACTAGCAAAGTTGCTGAAGTTCTTCGGAAACTATGACCAGTGTATAAGTGAGGATTTGGTAATTTTAACCAATCAGCTATTTGCTTTGGCATTTGACCGATTGTATTGAGACCAATCGGCTGTCGTGTGCATTTTCCGTCTATATAATGTATGAAGAATCTTTTGTGTTTATCGATTTCAGTTGGTCTAAGATTCATGTAATTTTTACACATTTGATAAAATTTTCCACGAACTGCAAAAGAACGAGGGACATTATTCTTCGTTACTGGAATTTTTATCAATAATCTCGTCGAATCATCTTCAAAATTCAAAAATGAAATAAAATTTAAAATTTTTTTATAAATAAATTACTTTTTTCACTAAATGTGCTTCGTCCGGAGCATCATTACAAAATCTACTAACGTTTTCCGCAGCGAAAGTCTTGGATTTTTTTTTCGAATATTTAGCATTTTTTTTCTTGATGTAAGCTAAAAGTTGATGATATTGGCTTATATCAATATGATCAAAAGTTTTTACGGTAGTCTTCAACATTGAATAACGGTTCCATAGTGTCGGAGGAGAAAGTGTCATTGCCAATTCTTTGAAATAAACTAAAAATATTTCTTCAACGAACATTGTGGTTTTTTTTTTTGTTGAACGCCAAGACTTAAACTTGTTGTATGTTGCAACATATTGACGTTTTGATTTGTCCGGCAATAGATCTAAAGTTACTTCTTTAGCTGCTGCAGCGATTTCGGGTGGAATTTCATCTCCATAATCGGATATATCGTCTGTATCACAAGAACTATTATCACTCATGTTTACTTTTCGGTTAGGTACCAATAGGTTATAAACAAGACGTCTTGCACTAATGATATACAATTTCGCAATCATACATATGTAAAACAAATGACAGCGACATGATAGGTTTCCCCACGCACGCTTCAAATGTCCCTGCGCACGCTGTGAGAGAGCGTGCCTAAATCGATGACTTTAGCGCCAAAACAAATGACTCTAAAGTCGAGCTCCGCGCACGCTGTTATGAAAAAGGTATTTCGAAGTAAATCATTAGAAACAAATATTCGTTTTAAAATAGTGACGTCCACCACCGAATTGCAAACTTATTTTTTTTTTTTTTTGTTAAAATTCGGGGAATTATCGAGACCGACTTTTTTCCCGAAAATCGTCTACATCGCGCACCCCGCGAGCTTTGTGGAAGTTCACGTCACGACTCGGCCGCCGGGCCGCACCGTCGAACTTGAGGGGAGAGGAACGAGCGGTCCACAGCCCCAGCAGCTGCCTATCTGCTGATCTTTCTACGCCGCTTAGCAGTAACCAATCAGCGAGCCGGAAAACTCGCCCCCAACCCTCTCCGGGGTATTCTGCTCAGCTCCGAAATTTCGGAGCTGACTCGCGCTCCGCAGGAGGCGGGCGCACCTGGCCTTGCCAGGTTCTCGTAGAGGGACTCGCCTAACCGTCGCCGCAGCGACTCCGTCGTCTTTTGGCATAAGGGTTCCCCGCTTCCTCGCCTAGCGCGGATTATGTCCGCACCAGGGCAGAAAGGGAGGACTCCGAAACACCTTTCGGAGCCAACGGGAAAGGGCGAGGAACCCTTAAATTCGAGAATCTCGTACGCGTCATTTTTGCCTAAAACCTCGCCTGATACTTTTATTTTATTGTATTTTTTTCCTCTTAATTTTGCTCCACGGTTTTTTTTTTATTGAAATTTTATTTAACTTTAATTTTCGTTTATACGCACTTTATTTATTAGCTTTTACCAAAACCGTCTTCCTCACATGCCCTCCGACGCTGAGCTTACATCAATAGTATTGATGAAATTCAATGTTTTGGACGGTAGGTGAAAATTGTTACATTCGAAAATATGATTTTCGTAATTTAGAATTTCGAAATTTTGCACAATCTGCAATAGCTTATGTCGGAATGGCGAACGTCTAGAGTTGACTGCAATTCTAAATGGGTCTGAAGTTTGCACCGTTGAATTGCAACGAAATAATTTCTTATACAATTAATTTAAGTTATTAAACAATGGAAATTTCATCTAAACCCTTGTTATAAAGTTATTTTATTCTATAAAACACTAAATCTACACACGGAATTAATATTAATTAGTATAACTATGAAGCAAAATAATTTTTTTTCATTTCGTTGCACTCCATCGTTGCGAACTTCAGACCCATAATTCTAAAGTGGATCGTCTAAACTTTAGACCCCCCCCCAAAAAAAGAAACCAGCGAGTAGATGATATGACCGCAGAATCAACGAGGCGAGCGCCGAGGCTTCGCGACTCGCGATGTCCCGGATCATTGGGTCAATCGAGAGAGCGCGTGCGCCGCCGCTGGCATCAGCGACAACAGCATTGACCTGCGACGAGGATCAGCTGGTGTGTGTGTAACGTATATATAGGATGCTTGTATGAATTTCACTCGGTACCCGCATGATGCGCTTCAGTAGCGAGAAATGTGGCGCAGGTTACCTCTGCATCGTGTGTGGCGTTCTTTTTTTTCCTGTCCGGTAATGTCTTGGCGACAGTTAGCAAAAGATTTAATTAAATTACTGCCAGGAATATAGATGATGTTTTCAATGTTGGTCGTGGAACTAGATAATATATAATCTAAAGTGTATAATATACTCTGGAGATGGACGGCTGATTGACTGCTGGACAGTTAGTATTCAAATGAGCCTCTCCGAAACACCTTGGAAAAGCCATTCCACTCGCTAATGCAAATAAATTACGCTTTCCTAGCCGCGCAAACAAGCCGCGCGATAATACGACACTCTCAGTGCGTGTTTTTTTTTCGGCTTTTTTATACGAGAGCGTTTAACGTCCCAACAAATAGCGCGACGACGCTCGTCGATGCACACATATATATAAGTATATATCTACCGTTAATGTCAGCGTATGTAATGCGAGCGTATCCAGTTTTATCTAGTTTCCGACATCGCGCAATGTGCTACTGCTGTGGCATCGTAAAGCCGCATCGACGCTGTAACGACGTAATTACGCAATTTTCTATATCACTGTATGTCACTGCCGCTAAAGGGTGCAATTATCAATTGCAAGCGCGGAGGATCTACGCGCGCACATCATCTCTAGTTCCTCCTCGCGCAGCTTAAACGTTCGACGACATCAAAGTAAAAGCAGCGCGTATATAGTCTAGGACATGTCAATGTCAATTTCACTTTCACGAGGGACGCAACAATTTGCGGTTTATAGTTTAGCATAATAGATGTGTAATATAGTAGCTGAAACAATAAGCTAAACGAGCGCGCGCGGACCGGACGGCAACGCGATCTCTTATTATCGCGGCTTTACACGCTCTTGAAAACCCTCTCTGTGCGTGTGTACATAATCTCTGCACGCAAATTACGGTATTATACACACACCGGCGCGTATCCGGGACTTTCGGCTATTGTCCTCTCGCCACGACCACTGACCGACATGTCGCCGGCGACACTTTCGACGACGACTTTTCGAGAGCGCGAGAGAGAGAGAGAAAAAGGAGATCATTGACAAAAATTGCCCGCTATTTATTTCGGACACACAGACACTTTCACTTTCTCGCGACGAAACAATACGACCATTTCACCTAAAAAAAAACGGTACCACGCGCGCGTACATTCGTTATGTACACATATATCATCCAGAGGCGAATATATTTTTATCGGCGCTCGTTATCGCACGAATTTTTTTTAATTTAATGCCGCACGCGCAATCGCGCACTTCCGCCGTGAAATTTATACATCGCATCGCGCATCTAGAATGCAGTTTATAGCGCACGCGCGTGTCTATTGTCATATATACGCTGCTGTCGATATGTCACGACTATTAATCGGCTATACTTATGCACGCGCGGAGAAGTTGCAATTAACAAACGCGCGCGCGAGAAATCGGTTTTCGCTCGCCATCCGTGAGTGATGTAACGAGGCGAATAGTTCGCGCACGCAGAGTCGCGTTTCTTTTTTTGTTTAGTTCGTTTCACTTTATCGAGAAAGAGAGAAGAGTGATTTATAGCGCGTAAGCGTATAACTGCGACGCAATGAGGAATAATAGAGCGGTAGCCGATTGTTTTCGCGCGCAGGTGACGAACCGGCTAATCGATTGTTTTCCGTTTACTCTCTCGATTAATCGACCGACGATGTTTGTTCATATATGCGTCGTTCGTTATTAATTATTAAGAAGAGCAGGACGAGTAGACTTTTATTGTACGCGTTTCACGAACTGCGACGTTACGATGGATTGCTGGGAAGTCGCCTAACATGCTATTAATACGCACGAGCGCGCTATATCGCGAGCGAGGATCTCGCGGATGGAGAAACAATATTTGGACGTGGGCGGGGAGAGATTGTAAGAGAGATCGTATCAATCTGGAGCTTATAGATTTCTTATACTCGTGGAGTGTGTCGTTCTGATTTATTTTATATATTATATAGGTTAGTGTATCGAACGGTGAGATAATGTCGATCGGTTCGAGTTATGAATGGACAGTTTCATGATAATACGCAAACAGTACTTAGGATTAATTATAATATAAATACTTTCTTTAACAAAATGTTTTGAATAATTTGAAAAACACTTCGCAACCAATTAAATTTCTCCTATACGCTCTACAACCACATTGCTAATATAATATTTTACTTCCCGACTAATTTAATTTCAGCGTATATCAGTGATCATCAGAAAGTCCATCCACATCCCACGCACGCGATATTCCCCGTAACTTTTATTCCGCGTATAATACGCGCGCGAACGCGAGCCATCACATCACTACACACACGCACACACGCACGCACGCGAATCGAATCGCCCAACAATGCACACTCGCAAGTACACATGTAGGTCGTTCAAATAATCGACGGCGACGGCTCGCGCGCGCGTTTGTTTATCGCTGGACTGCGGCAAAAGGTGCACGTGTGCATCGCAGCTTCTAGAACACGAGACCGCCGTTGTCGTCTTCGAGGAACATACACTTGCGTCGTGCAGCATTTTCGGAAGGAAGATGGGACAATGGCGAGTGTGGGGATATTTTCGCTCTATTATGCGTGTACACGAGAGAGTTATACGACAGTTCTCGGAGATAACTCGCGCGTGAGTCATTGTTCGGATTTATATGGATTGTATAATACGTGTATAACTGTGATTGCGAACGTACGGTTAAGAGCGGATCGACGTGGTATTGTAGCATGCGCCGAGAGTGGAAAATGGATTAACATCAATAATTAGGAAAATCATTGGCTATTATAATTTATTGAGATTAAAAATTTTGTATTACGTAAACGCGTTTATACATTATATATGTCAAAGGATCAGCAAGCTTTAAAGTGCACGCCATGTCTCAGGCTTTATTATGCGCGAGAAAAACTTGTTCTGACCTTATTGATATGCATCGCGCCACCTGTCTAAATTTCGGTTCGCGATGAATCTGTTCGACATCTTATCTCCAGTAACTCAAATTATTCCGATACTTAACGCCAGATTGTGTAATTTTCCTACACACATATATTATATACATTTTCACACAGTCACGTGCGCCCAGCAACAACTTCACCTAATTAAAACTCTTTTTTTTGCCACCATGTACGCATGCTACATCTTTTCCACGGTTGAGAAAAATTCGCGCGAAAAACGCGCGCAAGCACGCATAAATCAGGCCCGCAGATAACCATCTACCAACATAATTAAGATCTCGAAAAACGTATGGCGGTTCGCTGTCCTATATACTATATAATATAACCAGTCGGCCCGAAGAAGCTTGACCGTGAATAGAAGAGATCAATGCTACTGCTGCTACGTTCTTCCTCGAAAATCGTCGCGCGTCACGTATACACTCACTATACTTACACGCGATTTTATTAGTATAGTATAGTTCAACGGCACGGGAAAATTCGTAAAATCCCAAGGGTAATTAAATAATAACGGTGCGGTGCGGAATGGTCACTCGTATATATAAAAAAGGCAACTGCCAACCGCGATGATTGTTATTTTGAACTTTGATTTGAACGATTGAGGCGTAAGTAAGTAAGTACATTATAGCGGATCGGCGCTCTTTTTTTGGCCGTCACGTCGATAATCGCAAGGTGCTTTGTCCTCTCGCTACCTATGCTACTTTGTATGCTGATCGCGAGCCCCCAAACGATTTTGGCTGAGCCCGGTGAGTATATAGCGCGCCTCGGTGAATGGCTCGTTGAATTTGGAGAATGGATTTTATATAAACAGGCATTGTCGGATTATTGGCGTGATTCATTGCGCTGTTAAAAATATTTTGAAACGCGAATGATGCAAGATGTATTTGTTTGATACGATGGTCTTCGTCAACAGCACCTGAGGTTGAATCTAGCTACTCTATATAGGTACGACCGTAGCTATAGCAAAAGATGAGGAGCAGGCAGAAGAAGAAGAAGAAGTCAGTGTCAATGAATCACCAATCAAAACTGTGCCGAGTAAGCCGTGAATTCATATGCTTAATAAAGAGCGGCCAGCTCACTGTGAGCTTGCGCGCGGCACATGCGAGAAATTATTGATAATGCCAGACGCTTTTATTCAATAAGTGCTGCCGTATATATGAAAATGAAGTACTTATAAAATGGGGGGCTAATAAAAAATTGATCCGCTGAAGTCGGCTTTTTTTGTACAGGCTACAAGAGTGTCGACATATATACTACGACCGTATTTAATTACATACTATTTTTAAGATTAAAAAAAAATGTGTATTATAAAAATAACGTTAGAATTATGAATTACTTAAGTCTACGTTACTAATACGTTACTAAGCGATAAACGCAATATTTCGTTCCAAACACGTATTTTTGTTCAACGCTTACGGCTGTTTTCCTTATGTTATCGAGCGAAAAGAATAATGAAATCATAAAATACTTTAGTGCTAATCGGTAAGGAAACAATAAAAAACCGCCTCAAATCGAATATATTATTCGAGTATTCCAATTAATGATAATTCTTAACACGAACATGTATAATCTGCGTTAATCTCGCCGGAGTCATTATACTTCTCTCTTCTAAAAATATAAAAAGTGTTCTGCCGAATCGATAAAAACGACAATCTCGTCGGAATTGTCAATCGATACATCACATTATCGCTCGCGACCGTGAACTCCTCAATTTACGACTTGTTTTCCGGCAATCATTCAAATTTCTTTTTTAATTACTGCCTATACTCCAAAACCACCAATTCAATGTTCATCCTTCCTCATCAAATCTACCTAATCATCTACCAAAAAAACCTTTCAACTTGTAAAAAACTGCGTTGTTTACCATCATCGAGAGAACCACAAACTCACCTTTCGCCCATCCGGTGAGTACGTTGCCGAGGTACGCCACCTTGTACGAGGGATCGTACTCGGTGATCGACGCGTTACCCCGGTGCCGTCGCCAGAGTTTTCCCAGCCCCCTCTTCAGCGACCTGAGAGTCCTGGTACCCAGTTCCGAGCCACCGCTGAGCACACTCGAGGACGTCGTCGTCGATGACGAGGACAGACTGACCCTGTCGACGCTGTCGAGGCTGTTACGGCGCACGATGCCGTTGTCCCGGTGATTATGATGGGGCTCGCTGCCGTCCACGACGCTCAGGTCGTCGTCCTTGGCCGGCTCGGCCACCACATCTCCCATCGCCTTCATCTCTCTATCCCAAAGTAAAATTCTCGTGTCTCTGCGCTCTCGAAATTTGCCGAAGCCGTCAAACCGCACAGAGAAAAATTGTTCGTCTATATCCTCCAGCAAAATAATCACACTCTCATCTTCTCCCCTTTTTTTATTATATCTTTCAGAAAATGAACATCGCCTCTTTCCGTTTAGGTATTAATTATCCCTATGTACGATCGCGCACTTTTGTCACACTAGAACACGGCAGCAGAAATGATCATCGCTGGTGTCGGTCGTCGTCGGTGTTTCCTCTGCAACAGCATGACACGGCGGGCGCGCACTCGGCATTGACGCGACCGATTTCGAGGCTCATTGCAACTACACTCGGCTGGAGCGGCGAGCCGCTTGTGTTATTAATCGGCGATCCGCATCCCCACCACACGTAGACGCCGCCGCCGCCGCCGCCGCCTCCCCTCCTCCTTTGTGTCGAGTAGCGCGATTGCGTGCGTGTGGGTTAGATTACGCGAGCCTGATGCAGTGCGCGGTAGCCGGGGTCGTTTTTATTTGTTTGGGTTTTTGGCGAGACGAAAAATTCCAGTAGTTGAGCCGGGCTTTTTTGACCTAGGAAGTTGCAGTGTTGTTAGGGTGGCGAGTTGTGGTGGTTTCACTGGCCGGTCAGTTCACGGTTTGCGGGGTGGCTGATAAGCGGGATTCCTGAAACAGATAATGAAAAGAGGACGTTAGCGTATATGATGTGATAATGAATGTTTTTAGGTTTAATGATTTTAGAGAATTGGAATTTTTTTTAAAACTATTTGCGTTTATCGTACTCTCTAAATTGAATTCCGTGAAAATCGCTATTTTAGGGTGTAAAGTCGGGCACTGTCGAAAAAATGTATATGCACTCTGAAATAGCGTATGTACACTACTCAACAGTGATTCAGTGTAATTCAGTGTATATACACTATTTTGAAGTGCATGTGCACTATTTCGACAGTGTCCGACTTTACACTCTAAAATAGTGATTTTTCATTGAATTTAATTTAGGGAGTATAGATTTGGTAATATCTATAAATAAAGCATATACAAAAGAACAATATTATGTATATGCGCTCCAAAATATTATTGGAGTTAGGCTATCTATATAAATACGAAGCGATAAACTTCGATTGTGCAAGGTCGAGAAGCACAAAACAGGTGAGGCGACTTTCTTTGGAAGCGCCTTTATTTTCAAGCGCTTTTGGGAATTCGTCGATCAAGGTGATAAGAGACAAAGTGAGTATGCGTAGAAAAAAAGGTTGTCCAGGAATCTTGATTGGTTCGGGAAGTTATGAGTATTATTTATTTGCAAACAGATGTCGTAAACAAAAGAGAAAAAAAATTATCAAAGGATTATAATTGAATTGCCTTTATCAAAGTAATAATATATTTATATTCCTGTTAGCAAGCTATCCGTATACTTAATGTAATGAAATAATTTTTAATAATTATTTTTTTTTTTTTTTTATTTTAAATTGCAGGTTTTTTAACGACATTGTAATTACCAATAATTCATGACATTTGTAGATAATTATATATATAATTGTGCATAATTAATGATAAGCTATTTTTAAAGAGCAAACATTTTACTACTTATGCATTTGAATATGACAGTAATGGGCAATAATTTGTAATACATCAGACAAATACACGTTTATCCAAGACGTATACTGTTCGGTAACTGACATTTTTAGCCATTTCACTAGAGCAGATCATAACAGTCGCAGAAATGAAAGTTTATCATCGTTCACTGCGCAAGTTTTATCGCCTGCAACGGTAATACTCAAACGCAAATATTTCTTTGATTTATATAAAGCTCGTTATACATTCACCTGCGTCCACGAAAATTTGAATCAATCATCTTAAGTAAAGCAAAGCCAATTCGCATACTTTGAATTGTCTACGAACGATTTAAATAATTGATAAATAATCTTTCCGTTGCATAACCCAGCAAATTACCCTATAAATCAGAGCAATCATCGCCGGCAATAAAACGTACGCACAATTTTCTTTATTCCCCTATAAATTTCACTTTCCACTTTTCCCCCTCTTAACAAACAAACACAATCTTTAACCCAACTCACCAAGAACAACAACAAGAAGCCAAAAGGAAAAGAAGAATTAACCTCGTCAAAACTTTAGCCTGTCTCCCGCCGTTTTCCTCCTTCGCCAAAACTTCCATACTTATAGCAGCACCGACGGGGGTAGGGGAAACTCCGCAGCGGGCGAAAACAATTACACGAGAGCGGAATCGGAAACTCGCAGTTCCGCAGGCCTTACGCAAGCGCGCATGCAAATCGGCGCAGAGTCGAGAAAGACGCCCTCCGGTCCTTTCCGATGGTATATAATTGCTTAATTGTGCAACTACTATTTACGTGTGCGCCATAGCGACTGTCGCGCGCGCTTCGCGAGTTAAGTGACCGGAGGAGGAGCGAGTTTCTCTTTTTTTCCGCCGCGGGAGGCGAGCGGAATTCCGTGTGGTTTTCTAATGCGTGCAGCCGCGTAACGAGGGAGACAGTTCCCTCCTGGAAATTCGTAAGTTCTTAATTTTGTTTACGAAATGGGTAGGAGGGCGAGCAACCGTTTATTAAGTTGTTTCTTACATTGATGCGGTGTACGTGATATATATACATCGCGGCAATTATTCAAATTAAGGGAGATGATTTTAATATTTAGAGCGCGCTTGCGCGTTGCAAAACAACTGACGACGGGGAATTCGTGTATAAGGAGCATACACTACAATGTAATTTGAAGAGCTACTTTGCTCGGAGTGGACGTAATTATTAAACATAATAAGAAACGGTACATGCGAGATTACGTAACGCGCGATGCAGTATATAGTCGTCGCGCGAGTATTTATTATTTATATAAATACTGGAAACCGTGGGCGCAGGTTTTCTCTCATCGCGTTGCTCAATTACAGAACAATCGATGGTATAAATATTTGCGTAATTCTTGGCAAAATTAACGACGCCGTGTATAATTACGATAATTTTTACGGCGCCGAACGCGCGCGCGCGCGCGCGCCGCGTTTTACCGCTCTTCGCGATACATTAAGTATAGCGGGCACTTTCACTTTTGCTTTTGCGAGAGAAAAATTTCTCGGCGCTTTGTTTTTTTTTTTCTTGTTGCGGATTCTGTAGCGCAAAATCAAACTAATTTTCACTTTCGAATGTCATGTAACGAATGCACGGTGAAGCCGACTCGTGCTTTTCGGTGTTGCGAAGAAAGAAAAGTGCACACTTTTACAAATCTACAATTTATAAATGTATACAATGAATATACGCCACGCTCGATTTAGTTTATCAAATTCTTGTAAAAAAAAGGCACGCTCGTTATTTTAACAGTTCACGACAGCTCTATGCCAGCATAGTCATATATAAATTACTTTAATTATCTTTTACTTTTACCGCGGTACGCGCGCGTTTATCCGCGAAAAAGTCATTGAAAAATCAGTGATTCAGAACGGATTACGCGAAAACAATGCTTCACGGTACAGCATTACGGAAAATTATTCGCTTCGCAGCGATAAATATAACGAGCGTTCTCGCGTTTATTATTAAGTGCTCAGCGCTCAGAGTTCAATGGCAGGCGCGCGCGCGCGCGCACGGATACATAATCACACCTGCCATCATCATATCCGATAAAATAATACACACGCATATTATCTATTCGAATGTCTTCTTTCCACATTAAAAAAAGAATAAATAATAAATCCAAGGCTCGCGCAGTAAAAATTAACTATTTATCACCGCGACGAGGGCACGCAAAAACGCACCTCGCGCTGCCACTTCCCGGGTGTCGCGCGAAAATCCTCAATAACCCGTCGACCTTCCACCTCTCACGCGCATATATATATATACACTGCAGCTGACCGTCCGGTGTGTCTGATTTTTTAAGCCCCCCCGCGTCAATCAAACCACCGCCACGGCGGCGACGACGTACATTGTGATTGACGCTAAGTGTTCGCGGCCAATAAAAAGTCATTTACAAGCCGTTTTCTAACACCCGGTGCCGCCGCTGCTATATACATGTACACGGTGACGCGGCGGTGGTCCTTTTTTCGAAACAGCGTTATATTGAATGTATGCACGCGCGGCTGGTCTTTGCGCGTGTTAGATCATTAGAGAAAGTCGCACATCAGTGAAAGTGTGCGAGGAGATTTAGAGGTGTTTTTTTATTCGACTGGACGGATAGCCGGGAAACGCGGCTATTTATACCACACGCGGCGCGCTAAGTGGCTTTTTGTTTCCGGTGTTTTGGCTTTACGGCTGCGCGATATTATAGGAGCGATAAATCTGCGTATGTGCAGCGCGTGTTATGAGCGCTGGTTCAAGGTTCGAGGGGATGTCAGAGCGTATTACGGGTATAGTTACGTATACTTGTATTGACATTTTCATATTTCCCTATGTTATCAGCACGGTTAAGGTTGTGTTAGCCGTAAGGTCCCATTCAAAAGTTAGTTCTTCACGTTAAAACTGCGATAAATAATTATGTAAAGCAATTGATCAATTTTTAGTTCTTGCGATCAATGTATTAATGCAATTGAAATATTATAAGCTTTAAAAATAAAAAATCAAAGCAAAATTGTAAACTCGGCACTATTTGTTTAAAAATCGTCAAAATGCACTATTTCAACGTAATGGTGCCAAGTTTACAATTTTGCTTTGATTTTTTATTTTGATAGCTCTCATTGTATAGGATATAATAATACTGCGTAAAAGAACGTTTTTAATCCAAACGAATTAATTCAATTGTAATAGTTGGTTAAACACAATGTACGACCTCCGAATGCTCCAATAAAAAAACATTTTATAGGTATATATACGCAACAGATAACCATCCCCCCTTTAATCTCCCAAAACAAAGACCGGCGCATCTCTCCGAAAAATCTCTCTCTCTCTCTCTCGCGCCCACCTATATGTCTTCTCTTCCGCGCCATCAAGCCGGAACGAACTAAACACACAGACACAGCGTTACGCATGCACAACGTCCAAAAAACAATGCTGTGTGCTATACACCAGACACAACGACGCAGTCGCAAAAACATTTTCGGCTTTATCGCGTGTGTGTGCATATACGTCGCGCGCGACTTATCACGGCGGACGTGCAGCGCGCCGGAAACTTTCTCGTGAGTTCTCTGCGTGCTGTTTTTTTTTTTGGTGTAGAGGGTAAAGTTGGAGGAAGGCTGCGGGAAGTTTTTGGGTGAGCTGGATAAATGATTGGGAGGTGACGTAGTTTTTGTTTGAGGAAATTCGGTGACGGGAATTAATGTGGATAATTATAAACGTACATATAGTTTTGAAGTGTTGGAGGAGTACGGTGAACGGTGATAAACGTCATTTTTTATCGCAATTGTTCCTGAAGTTTCCACTTCAGACGTTTATTGAACAGTAATTTGAAAATAATTTTTACTCGAGTACTGTATACGATCTTTACAGAGAAAAGGAACTTATACGTTTGTCATTATATTATTCATGGTAACACTTATCGGAACATGTCTTCATGTAAAGCTCCAATTAATTTAGCAAATAAAATGATTTTTCACGCTACTGCCATACGTCAATATTGTACAACCTGTTTTTCCACTCGATTACATATCGAGAAAAATGTCACCAGCTGTGGCGCTGCCGCGAGCGCGCGTAACAACGAGACAGAAAAAAAATACATCGAATCGTATATTATATTCTTCTTCTCGGATTTGGTCATCGCAGAAATATGTGCATACGAATTAGAGGCGGTGAAGGCGCACTCTTATTTAAAAGAAAAAGAATTTCATAACGATTAAGGCGAAGCAACGTATATATGTGCGAATTATGCAAAAAGGAAAACGCTCATTGTCTCCTCGACGTTCTTTTTATATATATATATATATGTTCAAACCAAAATTAAATGCATACAGGCCAATGATGTTCATCGGCGCATTATTGTTATATGTAAATGAAGTGAAAAAAAAGAATCATCGCGACTAAATGTACATCTGTGGTGTCAAGGAAGAAGGGAACAAGTCACTTCAAAAAGTTTTCGAGATATTGCGATTTAAATGCTAAACCTTAAAGGCAATTTCTATACAAAAGAAACCTTAATAAAAAAAGTGTATTGAACCTCAAGAAAGTCAAAAATGACCTTAACTCGATTTTCATAAAAATTGGACTTATTCCCTTCTTCATTAACACCACAGATATATGTCATTTGAAATATTAAGTAGGTGCAGAAAGTGCGTTTTATATTCGTTATAAGAAAAATGATTAATTTAACGACTCAATTAAGGCACGACCTGCTAATCCGAAGAAAGAAGGCAATCAGGCAACCCAGCGCTTATTAAAGATAACAAAAAAGCGCGTGGCGGCTGAAAAAATAATCAAGACTTTTTTAGCGTAAGTCGTAATTGGCTACACCAAGAACGCGAACCCAAAGTCAACCTCATTAAAAAAGAGAAAAAAAAACATATAATCATCATTCCACCTCAGCAGAGTTCAAACATCTCGCACGAAACCTTGTCTCCACATTCAGAATCACTTTCAATATAACCCATTAAAAAAACAAAAAGGAGACACAAAATCTCCTAACCAACTTCCGATTGACCTTCACCTCACCTTCATAAAAAATCCCCCATGATGCGCCCACGAGGAAACAAATAATAAAAGATGCTAAACTCTCTCCAATCCCGGGACGCCATCGTCATCGACATCCTCACTCCATACTCATCACCAATTTCAGCGCGAAGGACATCCGCGCCTAGACCATCGTCCGTCCTTCCTACTTCCCAAACTCGCTCTACACGTGTATATACGTACCTATACGTAGTCTGACTTTAATGCGTCCTTCTGCAAATTTTGCGGATTCCGGCTCCTCTCCCGCACGTGCCCTGAATCCCGAATCTGCGCGCACGCGTGATATCTTGTCCTCGCGCGCGGACGCACGCGCGCGCGTGCGCGAGTGGAATTTTTGGGAAATTACACGTGGAGATAGGAAAATTTCGTGCTGGCAACCTCTCCGAGATGTAATGGATGTCCGTTGTTGGGTTGCGCGGTGGGTTTTTCACATTTGTCTTTTCGAGAATGTCTGTGATGTGTGTATAGTTGTTTGTTATATATACAGTTACACACGGTGGGATTTCGAGATGCGTATCTGGATCGCCTTGTAAATAAATAAAATAAACGAGTTTTATATTTATTACTCTTTTCTTGGTGGCGGTAAATGCGGGAGAGAGAGACGAGATTTTCAAGATTCTTGTAATTTTGGTTTTATTAACGCGGCAAAGGATGAAAATAATTGCAAATTATTTAGAGTGATTATGCGGTATTGTACATTCGGGCGGGCGCTGCTGCTGCTGCGGTCTCCGTACCATTAACTTTTTATCCTCGTATAGCAGTGTGTGTGTATGTGTGTTGTATGTAAAACGACGCCGCGCACATTTTGAGGCTAACAGGCGGTCAACCATCACGCCTGTCACTAAATTATTTCCGACATATATAAATACACACACACACAAACAGGCGTGCGCGCGACATAAATTATTTAACGCCTTTGAAATTTAAATTAATGTAGGTTACTGGACCGTCGAATTTAAATTTTTCGCGTGTCGCAAAATTTTACGCGTCGTATAATATACACACACTCGCCATTTCGACATTCTTTATCCTCGGTTCCAATGAACATATCATATTACTTCCTCTTTCCAGTATTTTTTTGCTCCTTAAACGATTTCCCCTAACGTTTTCATATTCTCTCACTTTTTCTTCACGGCAATTGCGACCGGTGTATAATATACTACGCGCACGCGTCGCTCGTTTTTATTGCGATCAATTAGCGCGCCGACGACGGCGATTGCTATCGGTCGTACGGGAAAGATGTTGGAAGATTTCCAAATGAATTAACGATGACAACGGCGTTTTATCGGCTAATATGACGGGCGATTATGTTTTCCGGGTATACGCAATGTGTGATATGCGCATATCCGTGTATTATACGTGAAGGATATATGCGTGTATATGAGTTTGATTGCGCGATAAGCCTGAAAAGTTGAGTTTCCCCGAGAAGCGTTAAAGAGTTTAGAGAGGATCGAACGGTAATTAGTAGCTGCGCGGAACTGGTATTAGTTAGAAGCCGAGTTTTGTGTTACGCGCTAACTGGTTTGTAGTGGTTCGGATCCGTCTGTTGCATTTTTTTTTTTTTTTGTTTAATAATGCTAAATGTCATAGAAATATGTTTAGAATGCTGGTGAATGTAAATAAATACTATAATATAGATGTATATTAAACCAAAGTTTTAATCTTTCATTACTGTTTTAATCGTAATTTATTTAATTATTATTTAATTACTTATAGTTATAGAAGTACGAACTAAACGTGATTACTTACAGCAACAAAGTTACAAATTGTTACAAAAACGTTAACGTTGCAATCTCCAATCTCCAGCTTTTAAAATCTGTTATTTACTCTTTAACGACTCTACAAACTAAATTATAAAATTCTTCGACTAATCATTTCACGATAATTCCTAAAACTCCTTCAACTTTTTCCCCCCCAAGAATCAATAAACGATCCATCAAAAGCATTGATAAAAGATGGCGCCACATCGGCTTTTTCCTCTCCATCCTCCACGACACGTTTTTTCCCCGATTTTTTTCCCCACGTTTTGTCTCGCATACCAGTTAACATCGTCGTAATTAAAGATTCCAGGAGAGGGAGAGTTTTTTACCTCTGCCCACAACATATGTACCTATACATGTTTCCTCAACCGGAATGTCAAAAATGCTGCGCAAGAAAAAGAGATATATTATACACCTGCAGCAGCCGTCCGTCGAACGATGATCGATCGCCTCCGCGTACAAAAAATCCATTCACCTTTTCTTCCTCTTTACGCGCGTATTACGGCCGAACAATACGCGCTGAATTACGTTTTTTCCGAAGAGCAGTTACTCTTCGTTATATAAACCGCATGCACGCGCGATGCAATTAAATCTATACATAATCGAGAGAGATTCATTGTGTCAACGCACCGCGTTACCTAACCAGAGTGTATAAAAAGGACGCGAACTTTTCCAAACGGCGCGACAACGTCGTCGAAAAGTGCA